>ML120434.1:277384-411450 GCA_003788595.2 Choiromyces venosus 120613-1
GACCGTCCGAATTTAGGTTAGGGTATTTGAGGGAGAGGGGTGGTGAGAGAGGTTGAACTTGAAGGGAACAGGAAATATGTAGAGAGTAGAAGATAGACAAGTTATGGTGTGGAAAGATGGAGAAAAGGATGCTACTAAGTTATATTACTCACCATTATGTTCTAAAGGTCAAGTGGATGTGCTCGTAGCTCATAATGTGCTCACAAAGCATGATTCTAGAGTTACCAGAAGATACAGATATTACAGGTAGTATTTAGCCTCGTGATTCAGGAATAGGCTCGTAGTTTGTATTCAGCTTATTGCGAATCATAGACTTCAACTCTATTTGAGCCTCATATAAGGTTATTTTTTGATGTGACCCCCCCCTACATCATGAGTAACACTAAATTGTAAACAATTACTTCACTTCCTACAATCCTACCTTTAAGCCCCCACAGTCAATTCATCCATCTCACAATTCCACATGTCACACTGAGATACCAACAATTCTTATTGAGTCACGATCTTCCAACTCCTCTGTAGAATATGTCACAAAATTCTACTCAAGACTTCCTGCCAGGTACCAATCAACAAACAAACAATAAGGAAGTGCCATCCTATGAGCAACTTCTATTGATGCTTAATTCACAGCAAATACCTCATTCACAGCCTGTTAGTGAGTATCACTCAACTCAGTCTGCATCTCCTGGACTTGATACTACTGAGGCATCATTGATTGTCCCCTCCACTTTGAGTTCTGCCTCTTTCCCTCCCAGTTTTCCAACTTACAGCCTACCGAGACCACCACCTTTACCAATGGGTACACAAATTACAACTCCAAGACGATTGACAGATATTCTCCGGACCCCTACCCCAAGAAGACAACTTGGTACCCAAGGATTGGATTCCTCATCCCCAGGTCTTACTCCACCTTACTCCAGTCTCCAGCAAATCAACAATTGTACAGACTCTCCCTTTAGGCCAACACCTGCAGCTAACACCACAAACTGTGATTCCTCTATCGAGGAAACAGCAATGGCTGGTCTGGAAAGCTGTGAACTCGATGTTAGTATTTTCCCTAATTTTATTACAGATAAGAAGGTTTTCTAACAATGAGTGCAAATAGCTACCACGCCAATGGGATTCAGCTGACCTTCAGATTATTATAAACCTATATACCTCAGTTATACCTGACGAATGCAGACCTTCAAAAAACCTTGATTTGGTTGAGCTTATGACGGATACCTTAAAGAAAAGCAAACTTGTCCAAAAAACTCGACTTGGTATTATTGATCGCCCAGCGGATCTCAAAGAAATCAACATTGAGGCACAACGTATTGCACGACAATTTATGGTACGATACTTTGTCCTTACGACCGGCATAAATGAGATTCTTCAAGCACTCCTACCAGAATCATTTGAGACACACCAGCCATCAGCATATACCGATTTGAAGAAGCACATTCTTGATACCTCTTATACTTGGAAGAACAAAATTATTAACAACTATATTGCTCACACCCAACAGCATATTAAGGAAACCCCACTTTTAGCACATACAAGTGATGCTACTGCTATTCGAAACCACTATAAAAACGCCTTCTGTTTGGAAAATGTTACACAGCTATATCAGTTTGACCGGCATATTAATTGGTCAAAGACAACAGAGGCTGGTCAAAACTTTTTATTCGATGTTTACTGGTTGATGTGTGTGGAATCAACACTTCATGTACAAGATCCTTTTAAGGAAGGACAAACAAGAGGGGATTTGAAGATCTTCTATGACTCTTTGGCCAGTCACTCAAGTCCTAGTTGGAACCCTGTCACAATTACAGACTTTCCACCTTCTGACCACAGGATTTCCCCCAAGGATAATACGGTTACAAGTCAAAATGTTAAGAAGCGAAAAACCATTACTGAGCATCCCCGATTTACTCCTACTTCTCCTGAGGACTACCCTTTTATGCCTACTATTATTTCTAATACTGGTAATACTTCTGTGTAGTAGTATAAGTTTTATAGGTAAGTTTACTCCATCATTTATTTCTCTTTCCTAATAGTATCTCTGATAATTCATAGGTTCTTAAGTTTTTCAGGCAGAGTTTGTCTCCTTTTCATTGATTGTAGAGATCAACCTCAAACTTAGTTTCCAGTCTTATTTCATTTATACTTGTTCTTTCTATCTGTCAGTGTTCTTCTAACTACAATATCTCTCATTCCATTTTCTGTCTTGTTTGTGCCAAATTATATTTATTCCTATTTATTTTATTATACTTGTGTGAAATTATCTCTTCTATTCTATCAACCTTGAATTTTGTTTTCTTAGTTTATAAATAGTATATTTTCTGATAAATTCCAAGTCATAGTAATCTATAATAATGAGAGTCTAAAAAAGTTTTGTATACCTTATCTTGATCATATTCACTTGACTGCTCACTTGAGGATTATAGATAAAACATACTTTATAATACATTTCAGGCTTTCAGATCTTGGTGTGCTAGAAATAAATATGAGGCTGAACTGAACTGTAAGAGTTATAGCTGATAAGACCCTTATATTTATATGAGCCCCGTCCTCAAATTAGGTTCACTTAAGGGTACCAAAACAGACAAGCCTTCCAACAGGGTTGTTTATCAAAAAGGTCTTACATGTGGCTCACCTGAGCACTACCCCGAATCCCCAATTTTCTATAAAGTAGGGACTTAGAAAACAATTTGGTTTCTCAGCCCCTGGGTAATATGGAGGTCACCTCTCGCCTCTTGGTTTGTTTGTCAAAGTAGGCTGGCTGGATTGGCGATGTCCACTGGATGGAAAAATAATATGGTCGGAAGTGAAGTAAAAGAGAAACTGAATTATGATGGACTCACAGAGGGGAAACAGGATCGGAATTCTATCAAGAGACAAACAGACTAAGGTAGACTTATTCGTGACCCAAAAGGACCTGACTGTAACTGATAATGTTGACCCCCCCTGTGGTTGTTGTGATGGGTTGTCTCTCGAAATGGCCTTCAGAAAACTACATGAGTGGACTACAGACCAGCCCTCAGCCAACGAAACAAGCAGCAAAACATGACCCAATGACCTAACCTAACCTGTAACACTCCACAGTATTATACCCTAGGATGGCTTAGCCCCCCTACCAAATAACGGGATAACCCAAACCCACAATTCAACACCCACCCGATGTTTCAACCTCTGAAGTTCTCACTGGTAAGACACCCAATGAGTCCCAGTCACTCATCAAAGCATCTTGAAAGTTCGTCATTAAGAATTTAGACCCATCAAAACGCATATTAGTGAATTTAAAGACATCCCACAAAGGCTTATACAGTTTCAAGCAAACGAGATCCTATAGGTCACCTCTAGCGTGTCAGCTCTTGTAACTGTAGACGGATTGAGATGATAAGTAAAGGATGTCTCATACAGTATCTATTTTGGCAAACTTAGATAATTCTCTCGAACAGAATTTCACTCCATACATGCCCTTCCTTTAAAAAGAAAAAGTCGCTGCAAGCTCGTGCAAAAGATTCTTTAGTGACTAAACACCTGCATTCATGTAACCAATGTAAAAAATAGTTTATATTGAGGTTATTTCTCATAGAAAATTTCTCTCTCCAGTATGCTTCAGTATCACCGACGGTATTCTATTAGAAAAGCACGAAGATCATATAAATATCCTTCTCTACTTCTTTTCTTTATTATTCTCCTTACAAGACCCGACAAACTAAACACTAAACAGTCTACTCGTATATCAATAGGAAAAAAATGCAGTTTGCAAACCCTCAAACCCCAATCAAAGCACCAATGCCTGTGACTCCCGCGGCACCAAGACGCACGAGGATACACAACTCCGAGTTCCCCGAGTCTCCTACTCCAGGTTCCTCTCGCGGCGGGATTCTTTTCAGGCAGCAGCCCACGAATGAAACCGGTCTTCGAAATCCCCGTTCCTCTTCTTCTGTTACCTGGGATCAATCAACCTATAACGCAACCCTTAATTCGCAGTCGATTTCTAACGCTACTTCGATGCCCACTACTCCCCAGTACTACCCTGGGTCCCCCCGCCAACTTCTTTCCCCCAGCGGCGTACCTACTACTTCCAAGGCTAGACATCCACCTCAGTGCACTCCTAACTTCGAAGAGGCACGCAAAATCATCCGAGCACTTGATTGTTTGCTTGAGGAGGTGCGTCTTTTGAAGGCAGATACCTTTTTCGGCAACCCCATTTGGGGTGAATTGAATACCTTTTATAAAGATTTCAAGGAATTCTTGGATCAGGAGAGTGATGGCTTTTTCATCTTCGTTGAGGGGGCTTCGGTGGCTACTGATGCGGATTTGGAAGGGCTTAATAGAGTTTCTCAAACTATCCTTGATGCATGGATTGTCATGAGGGAATCTGTGTTGAGAAATGATCCGGAGGAGGGCTCTGAGGACAAGGACGCAATAGTTATTGATCAGGGGCTGGATATTTAAAGTACCTCGAATCTTCTAAGTTGTTTTTCTCGGGATCATCATTATGCATTTATGTCTTTACAGTTTATAATTGCTACTATAATATCATGTACGGCAATGAGCATCCTTTTTAATGAGCACGAATCATTCCGAGTCTCTTTTATTTTATTTCCAGATTCTGTAGTATACCCTTTAATAATCTTTTCTTTTCGTTTTCCGCTTTTTTTCCCTTTTCTTTAATAATGCTAGTTTTCACTTGTACAATCTCAGATAATTTTCCAAACAATAACCTATTGATAAAGTATCCCGTGCCCACATTAATACTTGTGGCTCCCCATTTCGAAATATCCCAAGTACATTATAATATATAACACATTAGGACAAAATCATAAAAGAAATCCCGATATAAATAATGATCATTAAACGCATCCCGGTATTCTGCTTATGCAGCCACCATCCCGCTTTGCCTGTTCATGAATCCTGTAAGGCCTACTTCTGCCTTAGCAGTGTCATCTCTCTGCACTGCTAGCAGTATAGCCCTCCACTCAGTCTTTGCAATCTCGGTCCACTTTGCTTCTCTCTCTCTCCTCCATTCCTCTTCTTCACACATTTCACCATATTCGCCATTTCCCTGATCCTCTTCCTGGAGCCTCTTAGCCAAGGTTCGAACCACAAGACTTCTCCTCTTCATACCAAGTGGTAAAAGGGCCCGAATCCTGCGCCACATCTCCTTATCGAACAAATCCTTCCCCCACATACCCACCAACATGTCGTGATCCAACCTTTTGTCAAACTTCTCCAAAGCTTCCTCGAGAACACTTTCCCGTGAGTGGACATTCAACTTAATCTCCCGCTCCTCCTCCTCCTCCTCCTCCTCCTTCTTCTTCTTCTTCTCCTCCCCCTTCTCCGCCACCATTAACTTAGGTAAATACACATCTAGCCACCTCCGACATAGAGGTCGAGCATCCCTGAGCCGTCTACTCTCGACAGTAATATTCTTCCTCCTCTGGTAAACCCCAATATCCAAAAACCGACATTTAGCACAGAAATCGAACATTTCCTCAACTGTGCCAAACCCCCGTTCGTACTGCTCCCAGTCACACCCAAAGAATTCAATGGCGGCACGGGGATCATCCGTCAAATGCACCATTGCCGCCTTTTTGTTCTGCTTCTCGATGTGCTCGACAGCAACGCGGACGCCGGAATTATTGACGCTGATCCCCACACGCTTCCCCATAGCTCCAAGAATATTCCAAAGATCGCCGTACGCGCGGTGGAAGGTCTCCCATTCGATCTTCTCGGGAGGACACGTACGGATGTCTAGTTGCACATATGCATCCAGCTCAGGCTCGGGAATTGCGAAATTCGCGGTTGGGAAGCCAGGAAGGCATGCTTTCGCACCGAGGAGTGCGAAAAGTTCCTCGTTGGTGTAAGAACGGAAAGGGGACGCGACGAGAATGTCAATGTCCCCGTGGGTAACCTTCTCTGGCGAATGGGGAGCTACCCTGACGGTTTCATGGAGTGTTTGCAAGATGGCAGTGAATTTGGCCACAAGGCGGAGGTAAATGTCGTGCGGGATAGGGGGTGTTTTGAGATCGAATGCGTGTCCTCCCATTTTGACGTTTTTTTTTTTTCTTCGCGGTTTTTTATATAAAGTAAAAGAAGTATTTTGGTTATGTTAATGGTGTTTTTCTTACCCATTGAATTTCAATAACACTTATATAAGTACTGTGAGTCAGGCCTACCGTGTCTTCAGGCGACGAGAGCTGCTCAGCCACGCGTGCAGGATGGTTGTCTCAGATACTGTACTCACGGCAACCTACATACTTGCTTGTTGGCAAATAATTGTCTCAATCGACATATATACCCGCCGACAACAAATAGGAATGAGAGATAAATATTCGTGCTCGCAGTCATTTCTTTAGCCAACATATGTATGTTCATTGAATCTCACTCGGAAAGTGAAGACTCCGATCCTTCTAAAGTTCACGTTATACAGCTCAGAAGTGATAATATTCAAATCAGGCCACCCAATGAGGTAAAGAACGGAAGTGCTGAAATCCAAGTGATAATATGCTAGTCCCGCACCCTGTATATTATCTAAATATCATGCTTCCAAGAGCACTCTGGATATTTTTGCAGAACAAAGGGATAATCGGGATCAATAGTACAAGTCTAGTTTGAGAATGCAGTGCCACTAAAGTTTCTTGCTACAGCCCAGGGGCTGACTTAAAGCGATACAGGCCCTAACTACTCCTATTATCTCTCACGGTTCCTGGATGTGAGGCGGTAGTCCTTATTTCTCTAATAATCAACTCTCACCAACGATATATCGGGCCAAGATATATCACGTTATAACCTCCCGATCGAATCTAAATAGCTCTCTGGAGCTTTGAAACTATTTCCTAGCACCCATGTAGAGACCCGTAAGTTTCCGCTCCAGGAAATCCAAGCAATATCAAGCATTATCTACAACATCCGATAACCCCCAGGGGCTTCTTTACCGACAAATTCCCTTCTCATCCCTTCTCAAACAACACTTTACACCCCCACAAACAACTTCCCCTCTCCCACCAAAGCATTTTAAGGCCTCCCTCCCCCCCACCAATCGATCCTCTCACCATTCTCAATCTCATAATCAAACATCATGTCAAGGCCTCCCTCCTCCCCGAGCTCACCCTGACTTCATAATATACACAGATTACGTCCCCCCCATCGAATCAACTCCTGTGCCTGACACACCACCAACGGAAGATGAGCTGCTGCTGATAGCACTTACTTGGTCAGACGGCGTACGCAAATTCGATCCTCCATCTACGGCTTGCGATGAAGCGCTCGATTCCAACGGCGATTCCAACTTTTACAGACCGATACGCCGCTGCGATGATAGGAGCTGGCACTGGCTTACTCGGATTGGAGCGTGGCCTGATAATGTCGCAGATTCAGTCTTCTGGAGTAAAGTTGATAAGGGTAAATGTATGGTTCTTGAACTTCCGGATGGTTACACACTTTATGAGAAAGTGCATAATCCTGCTAAGGTACGCTCCCTCACCTCTCATTCGTTCCCCTTACTAGTTCTTTTTTGTCTTTAAGGGGGTAATTATCAGGAAGCTTAAAAATCTCTATGGGGAAGGTATAGGGGAGAGGTCAGCCTAGAAGGGACACGTATTTATACGGACACCCGTCTGGCCACAAATTTCGGAGTCCTAACGAGTTTCAACCGCACTATTTGTGGATGGCCTGTGATCCCCCGAAGGATTGGAAGAATTGTAGATGCAGGCTTTGTAGAAATGTTAAGCAGACGAAGAGGCATGTTAATTTGGGATATGGGCCTGCGATTGTTCCTCCAGCTTCTGCACATCCTGCTCGAAAGAATATCCGAAAGGTAACTACAAGTGAGCCGGTAGAGGGGATCTCAGAAAAGGTGATCACCACCACAAGCGAACCGACAGAGGGAAGCTCAGAGGAGGTAACCACAAGTGAACTAAGAGAGGGAAGCTCGGAAGAGAGGGCTACAAGTGAACCAACAGAAGGAACCTCAGAGGAGGTAACCACGAGTGAACTAAGAGAGGGAAGCTCGGTAGAGGGGGCTACAAATGAACCGATAGAGGGAAGCTCGGAGGAGATGGCTACAAGCGAACCGAGAGAGGGGATCTCAGAAGAGGTGATCACCACCGCAAGTGAACCAACAGAGGGAAGCTCAGAGGAGGTAATCACAAGCGAACTGAGAGATGGAAGCTTGGTAGAGGGGGCTACAAGTGAACCGGCAGAGGGAAACCCTGAAGAAGTGACTACAAGTGAGCCTGCAGAAGAAACCCCGGAAGAAGTAACTACAAGTGAACCGAGAGAAGAGATTCCGGAAGATGACACTCCAAAGTAAGCCAAATTTAGTACCGTAAATTTAACGACACTTAACCTTTGAGTGGTGTGCAAAAATTTCTGATAATTGTTTTGCGAGTGATTCCTTGTGATGTCAGGTTTGCATCTTCGTAATCAAGGGACGAATATGTATTATCACATGTAGACAAGTGCGTGTCCTTCGCCAATGGGATTCCAGTAGGATTAAGGAGAGCTGAGATCCGGTAGTAGAGTACTTAATCAGCAGATATCCCATCGACTTTGAAATTTTCACACTTATTATCTTCCTGATTGCGCACCGGAAGTGCATGGTCACCAGTGCAATCCAAAGGTTCGAACTCACAATCACTCATCTCTCTTTCCTGTAGTACATTACTGACATTATAATTTCTCGAGCACCACGGTGGGCCCCATTTGGCTTAACCCCAGAAGCTTAATCATTGATCAGCTGCGGTACGGGAAGAAAACAAGGCGAGTAAGTTACCGGTATGTCGGGTACCAGCGTTTCTTACATTCTCACCGAAGCTTCCTTTGGGGACAGCAAGCGTACATATTATGTAAGCACCCCTTGTTTCTCCGAAGAACAAACTTACAGTATAACTCACATATCCGTTTCACACAGCTAACCTGACGTTCAATCATGCGGAACGACCCGGTTCCCGAGGGTACTGTGGGATCATGTGTAAGCAGCTAGCCAACCAGCCTAAGATTTGTAGTGGATGTGTGGAGTGGGGGGCGGATACAGACCTTCGTTTGTGGTATGTCTCTTCTGTCCTCTCTAACTTATTCGTCAACAGCATCAACTATACATTGAGTCTGATAGGTATCACTGCAAAGATCTCCCCACCTCCATAAACCACACACAGTCTGAGCCGCTTAATCACTATGATTTCTCGAAGATAGACCCCCATGGAGGCTTCCCTTGATCCCTACCGGAAACATACACGCCCACAATCGAATGCACGTACCCGCAAACACAGCAGATCCTATCACAGGGCATCACTCACTCACAGGGACAAGACATGTATACACTTCTTTCCTTTACCATTACCATGAGTACAAGTACTCGGGTTACGGCATCCATGAGTCAGAGCCTTACATCCCCGTAGTAGGGTGTCGATTATCATATGCATACAAGCATGCATGCGAGAATCCGGAATAATGACATTTTTTTCAGTTAGTGATTACCCCGCGGGTTCTACACGACTTATTTATGAGGGACATTCCTATAGTATGAATCGCAATTGTGCTGGGATTCTGAAGGGACGTGTACGAGTATATTTTCTAAGGAATCGTCGGGGCCGGAATGGTGAATTACTAAGGAAAAAATATATATAAAGGGGCTATCTGTTACTACTGCTGCTGCTGCCGCTGCCGGAGTGGTGGTAGTGATAGGGCCGACCTTTTGCCTACTACAGTATACCGGTACAAGTATTGACTGACTGACTATTAATTCGCATTTCACTCACTTGAGAACAAGCTTTGAATTTGAATTGCGGTCAAGGAAAGTTATTCAGCCGAGTTGGCGCTTACTTATTCTGCGGCCACTATTCCATTAACCACAAGAGTTAAGGAAGGAAGGCTTGACAATGATACCACGATATAACATAACTGACTGCTAAGTTATCATGCCAATTGCACTGCCACCCATTAAAGGATAATTTAGTGTCACACGCAAACTTTATTATCATACTCCTCCCGACAAGTCAGACCATAAATTTAGACGCCATACTTGAGCCTCGAGCCAGCAGTAACCCTCGCCTCAACAGTGTTGGATTGCTTATAGGACATGCAGTTATGATTAGGGGATTGTGTTTTCATACCGGATGTTGTTAGGCATCGGGTATTGGGTTTGATTGTTGTGTTTCTTTCACACCCTATACTGGTCGGCATACGGTATTGTTAGTTTTGTGTTTTGTTGTTTGGTTTTGCCATTATACCTTATGCCTCTCGGCATCAGGTACTTGGGCTTGTTGTTTTGTTAGTTGAGGTTTTGTTTGATTCTATGCCGGGTGGCATAGGATGTTGGTTTCCGGATCATTGATCCGTTGCTAGGGGATTGCTCCAGATCATGGTGGATTATTCGGTGGTATTTTGGATAGCTATGAGTGTGGGATGTTTGTGGAGTTTTGGCTAAAGAGATGTTTTGCTATTTTAGAGATATATATATATATATATCTCTGTTCGGTCCTTAGCTAGCATCTCTATCGATTGCCTAGTTTCTCATTCCTGACCTTTAGTTGTGATTTCTTGACTTTCTCTCCGACTTGTTCCTTTAAATAGCACTCACTCGGTGCTTACGTACTACCCAAAAGTGAATCCTCCCCCCTCCCCCAATCCATAACGACATCCTATCTATCTATCTATCAATAAACCCCTCGTAGGATAGAATACTATTACCACAAATCTTTTTTTTTTTTTTTTCCCTACCACCACAAAAAGAGAATGGCGCCATCAGCGGCCCCGTCCGTCCGTCCGTCCGTCCGTCCGCCAAGACTATCCGTTTTAGCCCCAATGCAGGTACCAAATTGTGGTGGGAGCGTTCAGAATGAATCAACTTCCGGCAACAACAACAACAAAAATAGCTACGGCACGGATTGAAGAGAGGGAGAGAGAGAGAGATGAGATGAGATGAGATTCGGGATACCGGTGTAGAATACCGTACCGCATGAACGAAAAATTTTCGAAACTCACCGGAGCCAGCCCTCCCCCCCCTTCTTTTTGTTTTCCTTCTCTGTTGTTTCTCAACAAAGAGAGCAGTACAAGTTATCATACCCAAGTTTTTTTTTTTTTTTTTTTTTTTTTTTTAAAAACCATCATACAGGATTGGGGGAAAAGTTTGGAATAGGCTTGACAAAAACCACGGGTATCGATTGGTTATTAAAAAAGGGGGGGGAGGGAAATTATTTGTCAATTGACAGAGAACCTTTTTTTACTTTTGCACAAGGTGACAAGGCAAGGCAAGGCACTAGGGTGTGGACGTTTAGTGACAGGGGGGTTTTGAAGTTGGTAGTCTTAGGAACGGCCGGACTTCAAGCCCCGTTACTTAACGTCCATACACGAGTACAGCAGATCATTCGTTTTTTTTCTTCTTCGCCTGTTTACCTCTATTTAGAAGGAAATATGGCCGTGCGAGGATTTAAGGGGGGGGGGAAGGTTGTTATTTGCAATTTCCCGGATTTTTATTTTTATTTTTATTGATAACGCACGTGAGTCGTGCTGTGCCGTGCGCAGTGACGCGATGTTGGAGGGACCTTCCTGTTTTTTTTTTTTCTTGGGGGGGGGGGGCTCTGAGACGCTGTTGTGGCCGGGGGGATGGGATAGTGGGTTACGGGGAGAGGGAGGAGGTGGATAAAGAACTTGGTTGTTTGTAGTCTAATGGACGTCAAAGTTTCGAGGAAGAAGACAAGAGAGTGAAACACTAGTTAGTCTTGGATTGGATTTTTTTTGTGAATGAATGAATGTGCTCTCCTGAACATCACGGGTACGGTAGGCGATGAGTTAGGCACAAGGCCAGAGGAATCAGGGCATCAGTCAATTTATCCTCTCATATTATCATACCAAAAACACTACCGTAACTTCATCCATCATCCATACCATACAAAATCAAATCGGATAAAAAATTATATACACGACACGCAAACAAAACACCCTTTAAACAGAAATAATAAAAAAATAAAAAAAAAATAAAAAAAAAAAGGAACAAATCGCGGATTGAAGCTAAAAAGAAAAAAAAGGATATATTTCCTTCCATCTGCGCAAAAGAAAGAAAAAGAAAAGAGAATTTAAAAAAAAAACTTTACTTATACATAAGTAAATAAATAACTACTCCAACCTTGCCACTAGAGCAAAAACAAAACAAAGTTAAGTTAAGGATTATCCCTATACTCCCCACCCCTCGGCGACGTCGGAGTATGTAACTCGTCCTCTTCCAGGAGCCTCGCGAGGACGGAGTGACCACCTTCTTCACGGGTTGGTGAGGAGTCTCTGTTTGGCGATGATATTTGGTCTGCTATGCTCGCAGTGGTAGTGGTGGTGGTGGATGTACTGGGTGCATTATCTGACCTTGGAAGACTGAGGGGGAGAAGAGAAATGAGCGGATTTTGAAAAAAAAAAAAAAAAGAGATGGGGAGGAGAGGTGCTGGGGACATGATTGGGTAACAAAAAAACAGAACAGAAAGCAAAGAATAACAAAAGCAAATGGCTCCCCCCAATGAAGATCAATGAATGAATGAATAGTGTTTGGGCATTAAGGAAAGACAATAAAAGACATATTTGGTAAGTAAAGGCATGATAAGACATGAATGATGATAACTTAAACATGACGGGGAAATAATTTTTAAGGAAATAAATGGATAAAAAATAAACTTCATAATTTATGTTTCTTGTTTCATTTTTTTTTTTCGCAGAGGGGTAAGGATGGGTTGGGGGGGGGCATAGATGGACGGATGGATATATGAATTATATGGATGGATGGATGGATGGATGGATTTCGGGTGGGTATTCCTTACTCGTTCGAGGGGGATTTCTTGTTTTTGGGGTCCTCGCGGATCTCCGTTACTTGTTCACTTATCGTGACTCTGCGCTGGGGAACTGACCCCGAATATAGTTCTTGCGCGACGCTCGTGTCTGCTTAGGTGTTAGTCACGTTCACAATGCATCATACATTGGTACTCAGCGGGATGGGGTAGAGGGGCAGGGGGAACAAACCCGGCATCTCATATAATTGCCTTCCAGCCGTCTCAATTGGATCGGTCTGCACCTCTGTCATAGGGCTAGCGACCGCCGAAGCATCGAATGGATTCGGAGGCTCGGTGGAGGGCGTAGGATCCACCCACTCGTGACCGCGCTTCTCGTCGCCGTAAACGCCGAGGAGCCATGACCATGTCTGGCGGTTCTTGCGCACCGTACTTGCTGCCGAGTCGCTCTGCAGGCGCTTCCTTTGCGCTCTTTTACGGCGGAGGCAGAAGAGGACCGCGCACAGGATTGTTATGAGAACGAGCAGACCGAGTATCGCACCGAGGAGTGGTGGCACGTAGGATGGCAGGAGGTCACTGGATTTTCCGGGCTGGGGGACAACGCTACCAGATACTGTGGGGAGAGTTGTGGCTGCGCTAGAGACGGACGGGTAGGGCCAGTAGTTCTTGACGGTCTTGGTGTATTTGATGCCAAAGAGGTCTTGGATTTCACTGCTGTTCCATGATGAGGGAGTCGCGTTTGCTCCACCCTTCTCACTATATTAAGTTAGTCAATGTTCTTCAATGGTAGGGGGCTGGAGGCCAGGAGCTCGTTGCTATCTGTAGAGTGCAGTCCGTTTGCCCGATAGGGTCAATGATTGTATATGTTGAAAAATTCCAAAACTTACGTTCCGCCAATCGCTTTGTAAACCACATCTGGAACCTTATAGGCGTCGTGAACTGCTGGGTCATATTTGTCCTCCCACTTCAAAGTGTTCATGTTGAACATCCTGACAACTCCTTCGTTGATACAGATACCATTAGACACAACTGCTCCTCCAACGACCATCATCAAATTGTCCGCAACCTTATGGCATCTATGCCCCTTTCGTCCATGAGTAGAGTCCTTGTCCTCGTAAACCTTTATCCATTTGAATGCGGGAAGCGAAAGAACGTAGACATTTGCTGATGGAGGATTGGAATTGGTAGGAATGCTGCTGAAGTCTTCCCAGCCGCCATAAGCGTAGATCTAGGATAAACGCGGTAAGCGAGTAATTCACGCAAGTAAAGATCAGGTGATAAGCAACGAAAAAAAAAAAAAAACCGCCCGCTGGATTGGAGAGGGCTTTATATTAAAGCGTCTATTTTTATTAAATCGAGAAATGAAATTCTTAAAACTAACCTGAAATGACTTTCCATCTTGAGAAGGAGCATAAACTGTGCAAAACTCTGATGTTGCGGGCGGCTTGTCTCCACTGGTTTGCTGCGTATACCATTTATCGTTCGCGATATCATACAGATGGACATTGTCGACGAAAGATTGTCCCATCGTCTTCTGCTCGTCGGTAATGTCGGTTCTGAAGCGCACGGAGTCGCGATTCAAAGCGCCTCCAATAACCACCAACGTTCCTTGTGATCCAACGGGTAGCCACACAACCTCTGCATTTTTACGGGCGGGAATACCCGACGGGATTGTTCTGTTATCCCACTTCTCGCTTCCCATTGTTGACATATCCACTGATATTAGGTTGGTGCTGTTGTATGTCGCAGTGGCATTTTCGGGTGCTCCCGCTGTTGTATAAAATTCACCCCAATCTTTACCCTAGTCTTGCATGTCAGTGAACGAGTACCCAACAAGCGCATGGAAGAAGAGGAGAGAAAAAAACGTTCAAAGGCGGGAAGGAAAAAAAAAAAAAAAAAAAAAAAAAAAGTAAAGTTCCCAAATATAGAAACTTTTCTTTTTTTTTTCTAGGTGAATGGGCCATTTCTTGACTTACTGTTGCTCCACTGAAGACATAAGCCTTATTCTCGGATGGCACGTTGACGGAACCCCCTGCAGCAATGTATCGAGTGACTTTCTCAAGAGTGAGGGTTCGATATTTTGGGGGATTCTGTAACGGTGTCTCCCCGTTCTGTACTATATCCCTCGCTAGCGACCACGTTGGCCCTACTGATGGGTCTTTATCCAGATATTCCATGTAACCCCCGTAGATGATGAACTGGTAGTTATTTGCTAGCATGAACCCGTTCTTGAAGTTGGTGCCCATGTTGGTGTCAGGCTTAGCAGTTGACTGTATGGCCGTCTTCCCGTCGTCTGCCAATGAGAATGCGCTCGTGAGGTTTAGGTAGTATAGTTGTTGTCTCGGTTCTGTGTATTGTCGGTCAGTTTATTTCGAATACTTGGTGACTTATGATACGGCAGGGCAGGATAAAGGTGAAGGTGCGTACTCGAGTTTGTTTCTGTCTTTCCATCTTCGCCAGTGATTTGCCAGGTTAAGGTACCACCGTCGAGGAAGATTGTGTCGCGAAAGAGAACGCCTAATTATCGTTTTTCGCGCCAGATTGCGAACATGTTAGATAAGAATTTTCCGATTTTTTTTAATTCTCATAGATAAAAGAAAGGTCTCAAAGCTCATGCTGACTAGAGAATGGATTATTTGGAGAAAACTTACTTTGAGGTCGATCCCAAGAACATATAATCTCTTTACTAGTGGCTCGACGTCCGAGGCCCAACCCCGAACTATAACCAGTTGTTGGAGTACTATGGGAACATGAAAACAGAGGAAAAAGGAAAGTAATTAGAGCAGATGTTTCCAGCGCGGAGTGCTGCGACCAAGGAGAAAACCTCATCGTGAATCGGAGCGGAAAGAAGGACCACGATGGCAGTTGGAATTTGTCGGAGATTTATTTTGAATCCTTCTAGTGAATAGTGAATAACACTATTGTTGAGTTTGCAAAAGGGACTAGAGGGAAAGAAGAAGAAGGGAAAGAGAGTGGGTAGAAGGGAGGCGATGTGTGTTGGAAGAAGAGGAAGATGCACACCACCGGCCCCGGTGGACCTCTCTACAGGCTAGAGCCGGAGGATTCCCTTCTCACTCCTACAGTAGACTAGAGTACCGCACTACAAAACACTTCAATCACACAAGATGGAATGATGGGTGGGTGGGCGGTGGTATGGAATGGATAATTGGAGAAAGGCAAAAACTGAAGCAGCCAAGAAACGGAGAGAGTGTGAAAGGGCAAAGGCAAAAAAGGAAGAGGAAAAGGGAAGGAAAGGAAGGCAGAGTGGAAAGGTGTGGGTCTACCTACAGTGCGGGTAAGATGAACCAAATGGGGGGAGGGGAAATATTGTGGATGGGTGTGTGAGTGACTGAGAGTGAGCGTCTGGACTCTGGATCAGAGACCTGCGGCTCCGAAAGAGGGAGAGTGGCTTTGAAGGAAGCAGAAAGGCACAATAAAGTGGCAGCTACAAATGCTTTTTCACATCCCCAGCAAATTCGGCTGTATTATATGATATTATGACAATGGAAAGCTACGGTATGAAGAGTGGTTAGGGTAGTAACGGCACAACTCCAAAGGGTAATGAATGAGCATGATGGTTAGAGTGCTTGGGCACCGTATTGCAGTAAAAAAAAAAGTTTAAACTCTGCTCGATACGGTATGGACAATAGCTAGAATGGTTTATGGGCAAGGTTGGGGGTGCGGGGGAACTCTCTTGCTAACGGTTGAAATCGATAAAAAAAACCCATTTCAGAGTGATTAATATACCGCGTTCTCGCCGCCGTCAGTGAGGTGGAAATAAAGTGGAATTGGGTGGAAAAAGAGATACTATGAGGGAGAAGAAAAAGTGCGGGCATTCACTTGGGTCTTTTTTTGGTTTTTCTATTATCATAGTCTACCGTAACCCCCCCCCCCCGCGGCACATCAGGACTATTCTGGTATTATAGACTAAGTTTACCGTTGCCGTGCTGTACCTCATTGTATGATATAGTTAGGCAATCCTTCCATCCATCCATCAATCATCACTCATTAACAGCAGCACAACTAAGATGGCAGTCTACTTGACTATTCTATCGATTGCTGATGCTGATGCTGATGATGCTGGTGACTCCGGCGAACGGGGTCTTCAAGATCCACTTCTCACACCCGTGCTACTGGGTGTCAAAGGCCTGTCCATGGCATAATACGGTAATCAATTGACCATACAAGCCACAAAGTCAGTTGGCTTTCTTACATTCGTCAGGTTGAAGTACCCTACCGCAGCCATTCTTTGTGCTCGGTTGTATTTGCTCCTCTTCGCGTGTTGATCCCTAGCTAAATAGCGATGAAAAGGTCACCGGGTCACGATAACAGAAGAAGCACACATCCTTGGCAACAGGGTACGAGTACGGTAGACTGAAATATTGCCACAAAAAGCTCGTGTCTTTGTTTCGCTCTGACTTTTTGCGGGCAGACAGGCGGGGGTGATATGGATCGAGCATGGGCTTTATGCGAGTCTGCGTGAGTAAGCGATTTGGAGTCGGCTGCAGGTTCCCTCTTGCTGGTCACCAACAGATGTGGGGGCTGTCCCACATGGGATGGATGGACTACCGATGTGCCTTTCTACATAAAATTAACCAACAATGGTGGGCATAAAAAAATGAGCGAGTGCGGTAAAAAAAAAAAAAATGCACCCCGGAATGAAATAAAATCAAAACACACAAACAACAACAAAAAAAACAGACCAAAAGGATAATCTTTCTAATGAGCGGAGCGCCAGAATCACCGTGAATTACTATGTGAGAAAAATCACCTGGGTGACCAGTCGCTGGGGCTTTATATGTAATCCTCCGGTACCTATGCCACAAGGACCGGAGAAGGATTCGATATTCTACTTACTGTCAATGTGGCACGACTCTCCAAAGAATTTAGCACTCTTTGGAGGCGTTTTGTGGATGGAGTGAATGCCACCACTCAAGCGGCTACTGTGCCATACGGTACGGCACGGTAAAAATGAGATTGATTTGGAGGCTGCAGTGTCGTGCATGGTTTCCGAAAGACTTTCCCTTGGTCAGAGATAGACGCTTAAGCCTACTGAAGATACATGTAATTCATATGATCGGGTGTTGTTATTTTTCTTCTCCTCCCGAAACCGAACTTTAATCACCATTCCAAGATCTAGCTACAGTCTTGACCCATGCATCTGACATTCACAGATTCACAGAATCATACTCGCTACGGTAGTTTTGTAAACTTCTTTGTGAGTTTAGAGGAGGAGGGAGGTCCTCGGTGTGAGTGAGACCTCATGAGGCTCTGTTCGTTTATGATACCTACCATACCTTTCTTTCGCTACCATCCGTAAACTAAGCTTCAATAAAGTGGGACTGGATAGTGGGAGTTCTTATTTGAGTATAACTTGACACAGTGCATGGACTTATCCGGCACCTCTCTTTGTTAAAGGACGGGTTTGTCCCAGGATTTCGATTCTAGCGATCAAGCTGGCCTAACAAAAACCAGAGTTTATAATAACGCAATGATCCATCATACATACATATACTTGCACATCATGTGCAAGTATACGGTACCGTACGAGTTCTCCACGGTACTTGAGGACAATACAGGACATACGTACACACCCCTTGCTGAATACAACCGGATAGGATACGATATTGGTGCATTCATACGACAGGCAGCAGAATTTACAGTACCGGTGCTGGAAGCCCCGCTTTTCTTGAATTTTTTTTAAATTTTTTTTTGGCAGAGTCGGTTGCTTTGCCCTTATTTCGATATATTAGCTGGTGAGTTGTCTGTCTGATTTTTTGTCAGCTTTTTTATTTTATTTTAAACCTTTCCTATCGAAACTCCTCTCTTCAGTGTGCTGGTACCGGTAGAATAATACGCTACTGTACAGGTACAGTGCCATGAGAGTGGAGAAGAGTTGTCAGCAGCTTACTTTGGTGCCGCCTTCTTAGAGGCGCAATTTTGGTGCGAACGGGGGAGCCGTAATTTGTTAGCGGAAATCGCTACTAAAGTTACTCAAGCATTATCCGTTAGGGCCAACTTGAATACTAATATTCTTAGCTTGATCGTATTTCTTACTAGGATTGGAGAAGCGTGGACCAAGTTGCAACACCACATCCGTGTCTACAGTAGGAGGGAGCCTGCACTGTACCGGTACCACACTACCTTTACTCATTGTCGAAGTAGACCCCGCTGCCCGTGGTTGCTGCGGTGAGCCTATTTGACACTTTTCGTATTCTGATTTTACACTACGAAGGGGAAGGGAAAGGGAAGGGAAGGGAAGGGAAGGGAAGGAAAGGAAGAAAAGAAAAGAAAAGAAAAGAAAAAAAAAAAAAAGACGGCACTATATAATTTTGCCTCTACTTCGTTTGTTAGAATTTTATTTTATCAATTGCATCTGTTTTTCACTCGTTTATCTGTCTAGAATTGGGTTGGTCGATCTGGCTGAGAAATCGATTTCACCGATAAAAGTCAATAGGGAAGGAGCCGCGGTGCGAGAGGTACAGAAAGAGAAGAGGCGAGAAGACAAGGAATATAGGGGGGTAGGGTTATTAAGGGTGAGATAAGGAAAAAAGAAAAAAAGAAAAAAAAGAAAAAAAAAGAGTGGAAAACAAGAGGGAAAATAGAGAGAGGGACGGATTTTGAACTGCTCTTTTGGGACCCAGCAGTCCACTCAAGTCATTTACTTGGGTGTGTGTGAGGAGGAGGAAGTGCCCGTCGTGTGAGTTTGTGCTCCCGTACCACACAAGACACACCACCCTTACCACTTTTACCCGACTTGCGCCATTGCAAGGAAGGAATTGAACTGCACTATTGCTATTGTCTCTACTGTAGGAGAGTCAGCCTACCGGTACCGTATCGAGGCCTGGCGAGGGTGGGGCGGTAGAGCAAACTCACTGCCAAGTTGGAATACCGGTATCCATCCAAGCACCAGTACCAGCAACGCACACCCTCCCCCCGGTTACCTAACTCGTGTTTATTTTTGTTTTTGTGCCATCTGTGCCAGTCAGTCTCTTAGAGCCCGCATTCGCCGGGTGCTGGACATATTAAGCAGCTGCTGCCCGCTCCATGTCCCATTCTCTTTCTTCTCCACCCCCAGGCTGCTCTCGTTCCTGTCCCAGCTCCTAGGGCCTCTCAGTCGCTATCCCACTCCGAAAGTGTTTACGCAGTGGAATAAGGACATCGTTCGCTCGTCCCAATTCTACTACGAAAATACATAGGGTCACTCGTTCGTCAATTCGGCCATTCGTCAATTTATTTTTTCGACGACTGCTCCAATTTTTATTTCATCAATTGCGGATTATTGTGAGATAACAAGAAAGAGACAGAAAAGATGTTTATAGGAAAGAAAGGTGGTGGGCTGGTTAGTAGGCTAACAACGGCTTTTGGGCTAGCCTTGGTTTTTGCGGATCAGGCGAGGGCTACATATTGCAACTATACGATCACACAGGATCACACATATGTTGAAGTTTCTACAAAGACTGTCACAGCAACCGTTACCAATGGATGTGGAGGATATGGCGAACCTGCATGTCCAGTCGTGACAGTTACCACAGGATGTGGTGGATATGGCGGATCTGCATGTCCGACTGTGACAGTAACAGCCACCCAGACCAAAGGATGCGGTGGATACGGCGAACCTGAATGCCCGACAGTCACAAATACGGTTACTAAGACTGCTACTGCTACTACGACTCAAGGATGTGGTGGTTACGGAGAACCATCTTGCCCAGAAGTTACTAGAACAGCAACAGCAACAGTTACCACTACGACAGGATGTGGTGGTTACGGTGAACCTTCTTGCCCAGAAGTTACTAGAACAGCAACAGCAACAGTTACCACTACGACAGGATGTGGTGGTTACGGTGAACCTTCTTGCTCAGAAGTTACGAGGACAGCAACAGCAACAGTAACTACTACGAGAGGATGTGGTGGCTATGGAGAACCATCTTGCCCGGTGGTTACAGCAACAGCAACAGCAACAGTTACTACTACGAGAGGATGCGGTGGCGACGATGAACCTTCTTGCTCAGAAGTTACGAGGACAGCAACAGCAACAGTAACTACTACGAGAGGATGTGGTGGCTATGGAGAACCATCTTGCCCGGTGGTTACAGCAACAGCAACAGCAACAGTTACTACTACGAGAGGATGTGGTGGTTACGGTGAACCTTCTTGTCCGGAGGTTACTAGAACAGCCACCCAAACCGTCGTGATCAGTTCAACATTCACTTCAACTCTAGCTGTCCCTACAACTAGCACGCAAACTGAGAAGACCACGGAGAGCACCACTGCTACTTCCACCCGCTCTCTCACGACTACAGCATCGTATACCACCACTTCAATAGTTACGACTACGTACACTTTGCCCGCTTCAACCATCACCAAGGATGGATCGACTGTCTTCCTCCCGGGGACAACCATAGTCTCCTCTTATACAACCACGTACAAGACCACAGAGAGCGCCACTGCTACTGCTACTGCTACTTCCACCCGCTCTCTCACGACTACAGCATCGTATACCACCACTTCAATAGTTACGACTACGTACACCTTGCCCGCTTCAACCATTACCAAGGATGGATCGACTGTCTTCCTCCCGGGGACAACCATAGTCTCCTCTTATACAACCACGTACAAGACCACAGAGAGCGCCACTGCTACTGCTACTGCTACTTCCACCCGCTCTCTCACGACTACAGCATCGTATACCACCACTTCAATAGTTACGACTACGTATACCTTGCCCGCTTCAACCATCACCAAGGATGGATCGACTGTCTTCCTCCCAGGGACAACCATAGTCTCCTCTTATACAACCACGTACAAGACCACGGCCACCGCAACGACTACTAAGCATACAACTGATACCACCACTACAACTCAGTATACCACCCGTACAGCGACCTATATTACCACGACCACGTCCATGGTCCCGGTATATATCACAAAGGTTACGACTTCTTTTGTCCCGACAACGATTGAAAAGCCGACAACTATTAGCAAGACTATCATCACAAGCGTGTTTATCACTACAAGCTACCCTGTGACGAAAACTGTTACCGAGACCTCTCTTTCCACTTTGACCACGAGGACGACATCTCTCAGTACCATAACCGAGAGATACACCAGCACCTCGATTCAACTGTCGCTGACCACCGCTACTTTTACTCGTGATGTTACTGTAATTAGCCCTACCACTGTCATCTCCGAGACGACCAGGGTGGTACCCACTACGATTACGCAACCCGGGACAACTATCATTAGCAGCGTTACAATCACAGACCGTACAAGCCTTACCGCCACAGTTACTAGCAGCTTCAGTACCACCGTTTTGTCTACCATCACGAACACTGCCACTGCCACAACCTCGTTGTTCTTCACCACCACCCTGCCAGGCACAACCATCGTTCAAACTCTCCCACCAGTGACGACTGTATTGACTCTCCCTGGCGTTGCGACTACAATTACTGCTTCTGGTACAACCGTGATTAGCACTCTTCCCGGAGTTGTAACTACAACTACTCTACCAGGGGTTGTTACCACGATTACTTCACCTCCGGTCACCACAACTGTCCAGCTTCCCGGAACTTCCGTTCTGTCTACCATCACAAACACTGCCACCGCCACAACCTCGTTGTTCTTCACCACCACCCTGCCAGGCACAACCATCGTTCAAACTCTCCCTGGCGTTGTGACTACAATTACTGCTTCTGGTACAACCGTGATTAGCACTCTACCAGGGGTTGTTACCACGATTACTTCACCTCCGATCACCACAACTGTCCAGCTTCCCGGAACTTCCGTTCTGTCTACCATCACAAACACTGCCACAACCTCGTTGTTCTTCACCACCACCCTGCCAGGCACAACCATCGTTCAAACTCTCCCGCCAGTGACGACTGTATTGACTCTCCCTGGCGTTGTGACTACAATTACTGCTTCTGGTACAACCGTGATTAGCACTCTTCCCGGAGTTGCAACTACAACTACTCTACCAGGGGTTGTTACCACGATTACTTCACCTCCGATCACCATTCTGTCTACCATCACAAACACTGCCACTGCCACAACCTCGTTGTTCTTCACCACCACCCTGCCAGGCACAACCGTTGTTCAAACTCTCCCACCAGTGACGACTGTATTGACTCTCCCTGGCGTTATGACTACAATTACTGCTTCTGGTACAACCGTGATTAGCACTCTTCCCGGAGTTGTAACTACAACTACTCTACCAGGGGTTGTTACCACGATTACTTCACCTCCGATAACCACAACTGTCCAGCTTCCCGGAACTTCCGTTCTGTCTACCATCACAAACACTGCCACTGCCGCAACCTCGTTGTTCTTCACCACCACCCTGCCAGGCACAACCGTCGTTCAAACTCTCCCACCAGTGACGACTGTATTGACTCTCCCTGGCGTTGTGACTACAATTACTGCCCCTGGCACAACCGTGATTAGCACTCTTCCCGGAGTTGTAACTACAACTACTCTACCAGGGGTTGTTACCACGATTACTTCACCTCCGATCACCACAACTGTCCGGCTTCCCAGAACTTCCGTTACTGTTACCGAGACTTTGGCTTGCACTGCTCGCGCAGCACCTTCCGGACCAAGTAGGAGTGTTCCCAAGGATTATACCTGGGGTTGTGCACCCGGTTACATCTGTAATCCCAAGAACCGTTGTGATACTGAGCCTCCCCCAGCTGCTGGATATCTCTGTCAGCCTGATGAGTGTGAGGTTGCTCCACCACTCCGTCCGTACCCCAACGATTGGGGCAAGGACTATACTTCGAACAAGATCGGAACTTGGCTGATTCAGCCACCTTACTATCCCCTTGACCCAGGAATGTTCGGTTTGGACTGGTCTATCTTTTCGATCTTGGAGCGTAGGAGCATTGAGGATGGTACCATGATTAAGAGGCAGAGCGGTACCGAGTTTTCTGCATGTTACGATGAGTGCGGTATGATATTCGATTCTTTATTATATTGTCTGGGCTTGAGCTGATTGAAATCTTTTAGACACTGCCAATACCGCTGCTCAGAACCTCGGAAAGACTGCCAAACTTTGCGAAGCTAGTTCACCCTTCAAGGTGGCCCTCGCCAACTGCCGGAATTGTTTCAACTTCTTTGTCAAGACCGGAACACCACAACAAGCTCTTGCTTCCACTGTTGAACCTATTTACCAGCAATATGCCGCTTACTGTGATTCTACCTTTCCAGCAACTAGCTCAGGTGCCACTTCTCAGACAAGTGTACTCGCCCAATCGCAGGTTACCTCGTCTTCAAGCACCCCCTCTTTCACGCCAATTAACACTGTAAGTTGATAACATATTTTTTAGTCTTTGGGGAAAACGCTAACCTGACTTTGCATCACAGTCTACTAGCACTACTCCAACTTCTGCATCCCCAAGTAGCTCTCCAAGTTCATCCCCAGGACCAGTTTCTACAGTAGCGCCAACCTTTTCAGCTGTGACAACCACTACTGCTGCACCCACCACTACATCTACCCCCTCTTCCTCTCCCCCATCCACATCCTCCCCTCCCCAACCCTCTTCCACGTCTTCATCATCAGCAGTAGTGAGTGTTTCAAGCACAGGTAGCTCTACTTTGGGAACTTTCTCCAGTCTGTCCTCCTCTTCTTTGTCGACGGGGGCTGTCTCTGTTTCCTCGAAAACAGAGACCTCCTCCGTCACAACGAGCTCTAGATCAGAGTCAACCTCTTCTACCACGTCAGAGGCTGTCTCTAATCGAGAGACACCTAGTTCGTCCTCCCGAGTGCTAACATCTTCCTCAGCCCCCGCTTCAGGTTCTAGCTCTAGGTCTTCGTCTACTTCCGTCCCATCTGGCTCCGGATCCGTCTCTGCCACTGGTTCATCACCATCTTCTGCTACTACTACTGTATCTGGATCATCACCACCATCAACATCACCATCCCCGGTTGTCGGTGGTTCGAGTTCGCCCAGATCATCATCAGTTGTAATTAGCGCTAGTACTGCATCTTCTGGAACGGTGATCCCGACGGGCCCTGCAGCTAACTCGGTGAGTATTTGTCTTCTATATTTATCAGCTACAATCGCTAACAATTTTTGTAGACCGTGCCAGGCATCCCAAGGGGCGGAAGCGCTACTACAACATCCAACACGCCACCCGTTAATACTGGCGGTGCCTCATCGGTTTCTCCAATGAGCTTCTGGGCACTAGCCTCAATTATGCTCTTGAGTACATGGGTTCTCTTCTAATCACCCCCTCTTAACCTTTGAGCCTTCCGTATATCATTGCATTATCATGATTTAAGGAATTGAACTTGGGTGAGGGAATTAGCATAGAAATATGGGGTTTTTTATAATTTTTTTTTATTTTATTGGTTGCGTTTCCGGCTGTGATTATGTTTTTCTTTTTTCGTTTAATGCATCATGGTGTCTCGTGTTGGAGTTGGTTAATGGGGGGTTGTGGGCCAGGTTTGAGGTGTGGCCACGGATTTCATTTGTCAGAATTCTTTTTAAGACCTTATGTGGAGGAAGAAGATATGAAGCCTTCATGAGTTTAGTAACCATGAGGGCGTGATGGTGATATTTTTTAATGACTTTTCTTTGTTGGCTTATGGCTACGTTACGATCTTTGACACGATGTATGTATGGTACTTGATAGCGAGTATGTGGGGACATCATACTTGGAAAGCGGAAGGGAAGGAGTGTTTTACTTGAAAAGCAAAAAAAAAAAAAAAATGGAATGGAAAGAATGGCGAGTCGAATTGTGGCTTGAAACCAGACTGGGGAGAGTGCGATATACATGTATGCCCCACTTTTCCATTTTGATAAGGTCTCGAAGTGCTCCACCAAGCGAAGAGAAGTGAGGTGTAGTAACAGCCCATGATGCCCACCCTTTCGCGCTTTTAGCGGAAATGTGCAGGCTTTTTGTTTTATCTGGCGATATCGTATGAAATTATCAATAATCTTCACCATTCAGCTCTTTTTCTTTCCCGCCACCAAACCTCTCCCTCCCCCCCCCGTAGGGCTTAAAGCCTAGAACATACAGCGACCAGTCGAAAAGATTGAAAATCGAGACACGGAATTCGTGAAACCTGACTGGAGCTCTTGGGTGACCCGATATCCCTACTTCAAAACCCTCATTTTCAGTTTTTTATTTTTTTTTATTTTTTATTTTTTTGCTACCGCTCGCTGCAAAGATTTGTACCTACCTACCGTGCCTGTACCACGTCCACTCGGGTAGAGTTCGGAAAGGTTAAAATTTTTGATTCTCTTTTTATTTTTATTTTTGTGTGTAGAGGGAGGTATTAGTTCCTGCGGGTATCATGGTTGGGTTTTCGCTTGGTTTCCGGGGGTTTGGGTTGGATTGGGTGCTTGTGTACCGGTATATGAAGGGATGGAAGAGAGAGAGGGGGGGGGGGGACATGAAGGCAGCTCGCAGATTTACGGTATATCATACTTGTAGGATACGGGAGGTAGCAGCATGTTCGGGAGATTTGCACAAGTTGCTGTACCTCTTTACCTTTTGCTTTCGCTTTTATCTTTTTGTCTACGGTATCGTGGTACAACTAGTGGGTGGAAGATCTTGGCACCCCCCATTTTACACCAAAAGTATGATATCTCACTTTATGAACTCAATGAGCATGTTTTACTGATAGCGGGGAAATTTTTCCATGAAATTTAATTGTATAGCTTTTTTGTGCTCTTGGGTTGCATTGGTCAAAAGTTGCCACAGCTAACATCACACAAATGTGTCTTTTTGTATGGAGTCTCTCATACGAAATTGGAAGTATGATACCATCTCCCGGTACCCAATGAACAAAACATACCTCCACCATTCTTGACAACAATTTCCTTAATACAAAAAAATTGTTACAAGACAGATTCCCATGGGACTCCCTGCTCCAATTTAATTATCAAGATATTTTTATTTGCAAAAGGGCTTGACAAAATGCCCGTAAAGTACGATACTTTTGGTGCAAAATGGGGGGGGGGGGGTTGCCAAGATCTTCCACCCACTAATTAGTTGTACAGTAAGTCAAGTATGTACCTTATCATGGCAAAAGAAGGACACAAAGTGCGCTATAATCTCAAGCCAACCCCCCCCACTAAATCTACACCTACTGTAAAAAGCAAGACAAAACTGACACTTGCTGTTTATGTCTTTGATAAAAGTGTAGTGCAGCAACTCTTCACTTCCTCCCGCCGTGTCCGTCCCGTAATTCTTTGATGAGGGGAGAAAATTCCCATTCGCTAATTTAGCGACGAGTGTCCTGACTGGACTGGCGCGGTTCGCGATTGCTGCGGGCTTGGCGCCATTACGAGTACGATACAGGAAACTCGTGATCTCGTGACGCTTGTAAAACGGACTGCTAATTGCATACCACCAAAAATTCTGAGGCTCCGGCCGAATTTTTGGTGGTATGCAATTAGCAGTCCGTTTTACAAGCTTAGCAGAGGGTGGTGTCAAGACTTGGGTCCTGCATGCAGCATCTTGACCTTGGTTTGGACTTTTTGCGGCTGAGCTTTTTTTTTTTTTTTTTTGTCTTCGCTCCACAGTAACAGTGGGTGTCTGGCCAGTCGGGGAGAATTGCCTCAGTTCTTGGGCAAAAAAAAAAAAAAAAAAACTTTTGCCTTTTTTCCGGCGCCACTGGGTTATTGGTAGACATATGATATGTACATTCGCAGCAGGGTTGCGAAATTGGTATAAATGGTGACTCGACTAACTATAATGCCAAGGAACGGTGTAAATGCCGGTATTTCACAGAGGTGGTGACGCTCTTCCCAAACTAAACTTACTGTAATGTATGCAATGAGATTGACAGGAACGGGATAAGGAACGAACGGGTGCAACGGGTGGAACGGAGCGGATGGGATTTGTATACTCTACCCGCACTTGCGCTCCAATTATTGGGGATATTATAGGTTTGTTTCTTTGCATCGGGTTTTTGTTTGAATTTTTTTATTTTATTTTTAGTTTCCTACTGTAAGTTTGGGGGGTTGGTTAATTAATTAGTCAATCAATGTAAGGTAAGGTAAGGTCATTGTCCTTGCTTCGCGTGTTCGTTCGTCCAGCCTTATGATATATGAGATAGAGAAGTTGGGATCTGCGATGTGGGATTTTTTTTTGTTTTTAAAAGAGGAAAAAGTAAGAAGCGGGGGAGGGAGGAGGGAATTGGGATTTGGTTGCATATGCGGTAGTACGGTACGGTTCTTGAGTGAGTGAGTGCGGTAGTGTGGATGGTGGTTGTGAAACGTTACCCTTATCTGACCCAGTGTGCAGAATGAGCGGGGAATACTGGTGATATTTTCGAGTGATTGAACATGATATGCCAATAGTGGCTGTGACAAACGTAGATGTGGCTGTGACAAACGTAGATGTGGCGGTGACAAACTTATATGTGGCGGTGGCGTCTTTCTCAAACCTTAACTTGGGCCCAACCCTGCTTGCCGCAGGGGGCTAAACCAAGTAACGTACCGTGTTCCAACCGCCCGCCAACCAGTCCAAGCTTCCTTTCCTGTCTCCCATGGATAGCACTTATTGGTTCTGTCCGTCAATAAAAAGGGGTTGCCAACATAGTTTCGTGGCATTCTCGAATACGTTCGTTGTCTACCGCACTCCTCGAATATACACCTTCGCTCGCTCACTCACTCACTCCCGTCGCATCATACGAGGAACGTTTGATACCTGAAGTCGCGACATTACCAGTAGACTAACTTGTCGCAATGCTGGAATACGTACCCTGGAAGAAAAAGGCCAAACAACCTGCTACCGCCGCGGCGGTGCCGACTCATAACGAGACGGTGGGGAAGCCAACCACCACCGCCACTACCGCTGCAGATATTACCACAACCGCAACGCCGCAATCGCCCAAACCAGTCTTGTCCCACCGCGATGAAGAATTCCTGGAAAAGACACTTGAAGATACGGATGATCAGCCGGTCGTCATCCTCGAGGGCTCGGGGCGCACCACGCCGAGCATTTCTCCCAGTATCACTCCGCTTGCGACCCCAGCATCTGAGACTACCCTGGGTGCTACTTCTAGCGATGATGCTGAGCTAAAGGGTAAGAGTAAAAAGAGGGAGAAGGAAGAGAAGGCAGCCGAGTGGAAAGAAGGGATAAGGAATCGGTGGGAGGGGTTGAGGAGGTCTGCCTCTAGTGCTGTTGATACGAAGAAGAAGGGGAAGGGGAAGGCAGAGGAGGGTGATGTTAAAGGGAAAGGAAAAGGGAAGGAGAAGGAGAAGTTGGAGGTTAAGGAAGGTTTGTTGCTTTTCCCGAACCGCAGTGATGGGCGAGTGCTGACTTGTGTATCTTAGAAGAGAAGAGCGAGGAGGATGAATTGAGGAGGGCGTTGGATGGTCTGAATCTCGCCGCTAAGGGTGTATGTTTCCCCCTTCTTCAAGTATTATCTATTCCTAACGATAACGATAGGGTCGTGCGTTCTCCATCTCTCCGGAAACGGCCCAGCTCCTCGACCGCTTCACACAAATCCTCAAGGACCTCGTCAACGGCGTTCCAACTGCATACAATGATCTCGTAGAGGTAATTTCACATTTCTTTTCCCAATTAATACGTAAATTGTGAGTCATGCTAGACAAATACAGCTTTTAACGGTTACATTCTTTCCTATTTTTCTCCTTCTCTTTCTGAAATCGCGTGATGTGATAACTTAAGCTAACTCCCCTATCTAGCTCTTGGAAAGCTCTTCCAAAACACTGGAAGAAACATTCTCTTCCCTGCCCAGCTTCCTGCAAAAGATAATAAAGACGCTCCCAGAGAAGATGCGGGATAATATGAGGCCTGGGCTCCTTCGTATTCCTCCCTTCTTCCTCCATTCCCTCCCATCAATTAATACTAACAAACATTAAAATAAAGGTGCCGTAGCAGCAACGACCCCCGCCGCCGCAGCAGAAATTGAAAAACTATCTTCAATCCCAACTCTTAAAGAAATGGTTACAAAACCGGGATTACTAATGGGTATCCTAAAGAGTATGATTAACCTACTCAAGACTAAGTTTCCAATGGCTCTTGGAGGCGCGAATTTGGCCATTAGTATGGGGTTGTTTCGTAAGTTCCTCATTTATTCTCCGCTTAGGTTTGGAGGGGCCAGGGCTGACGGGAGTTTCATAGTCGTCTTGATCGCCCTCTGGTATTGCTACAAGCGCGGTAGAGAGGTGAGGCTTGAGAAGGAAAGGCTTGAGGCGGAGGCGTTAGCAGCGGGTGAGGGTGCGGCGACGGGAGCGGCGCCGACGGTGGTCGTACAAGGTGAGAGTGGGGCGGAGAAGTAGATTTGGATTTCCTACCGCTGGAGAGATGAAGTGTGGGTGCAGGTGGTTGGATGGTACATATGACGCAGTATATGTGGTCACATGTAATATCTTGCTATGATAGCTATTCCTTTTGCCTACAGCAGTCATGTTTTCCTTTCGGTTTGATAACACACATTTCTTCTATTTGTTTGATTGTTGGTTGTTTGTTTGTGGATAGTTTCACGTCCCTTTGCTTTGTTTCTTTCTTTCTTTCTTTCAGTTTGTTTGATATCATGGGGTTTCCTTCCTTCCTAGTAAGTTATGTTTTATGGTAATTAAATTTTGTTTGTCTATTTATATCTTTTGAAATGCGAATAGATTGAGAATTGAGAATTGGGCTCTTGTGGTGGATGGTAATGATTTCAAGGGCGGAAACTGTATCACGCATTGTTACTTACAGGGGGTACCGTGGATGTACCATGTATCCTTAAACAGCTAGCTTTGAAGAAGTAACCGGGGATGGAAGTGATAGACAGCGGGACCACGGTTAGGTATCAGGAGTAAATGTACCTTCAACAAACAACATAATATATGATACCAGTACGAGTACAATATTCATAATTTGCAATTGCCATTCCAACCCCATCAAGAACTTTTTTTTTTTTTTCTTTTTAATCCTCGTTTCTGCCACCCACATCCCGCCGATCACAGGTCCTGCCTCTACTGTAACTTGGGTATATAGCCCAGAGTTGGTTTCTGCAAACCCACTCGTAGCCCCTGAAGTCCTATTCAGGGAGGCTAAGTTCTCCGGTACTTTATCTCTGTTTCACACTGGGTGAACTTTTCTTAATCTCCCTATCTTACCTTACATAATGGGTCTTTCAAAAAAATAATTATCACAGTAGGATTATCTCAATAGCGTCCCACAGTGTGTATGGACCAAGTATAAACTTGATGATCATGCATTCGGGCTTACGTTACCAGACGCGGGCTGCTTGAAGGAACGAAAATGTCAGAAGTTGAATGACTACAGAGGCTCTGAGAGGCTGTTTATTTCTTCGTACATGGAGTGAAGTTAACTCATGATTGCTAAAGTTCTCAGCTCACACTTGGTACGGTGGGAGGATAGGGGGGGGGGGGGTTTGGACAATGGTAAGTGGTGTTGACCGAAGAGTGGTCTAAGTAAATTGTACAACTCGTGAGAATTTCGTTTGTCTGACTTTATAGTTAGGCCCCCTAAAACTGGCCGCGGGAGTGCGGTGTTAATAATCGTGATTATCACACACTCTTTGTAAAAAGATTAGGAATGCAGGAACACATTCCCACTGTGTTGTCATCAGATAACTGGCTCCCCTAGTTATTCCACTGCAAAGCTAGCACACTATGGGTATTGAGAATGCCCACACACACACACACGTAATACCGTCCTGAAAGCTGTATGGGCGCTCTCCTGTCGCTTTATTCTCTCTTTTTTTTTTTTTTTTTTTTCTATGGATTGCTGTGGCGTAGGTTGAAGTAGTTTGGAGAGTGGTGCATACAAACTCACTCGGCTGGGTTACCGCATAATTTGAAATGGAGCCAAGGCGGTTAAGCGAAGTGTGGCTCGATAAACGGGTGAGAGTAAAACCTTTTTGCAAGGTAACTTTTGCCCTTGGAAAAAAAAATTTTTTTTTGGGAAAATTCTGATAAAAGAAAAACATTGTTTTGTATAGTAAACTGTTACCGGAATCTAACTTTGTGAAGCAATCTTCTTGTAAAATCTGCTTCGTCTATCGAGTCGCACTTTCGTTTAACTGCCTTGGCTCAATTTCGGGGTTGCTCAAATTTTGCGGTAGGTATTTAGAGACTGCGCTTGGTTTTTTTTTGCTTTTGAGGTGGGGGGTTAGGGTGTTGTGGAGCAGGCAGGGGCAGTACTTTGGATGTAATAGATTACAGTACAGTAGGAAGGATAATTAATATGAGTAGTGGTGTTCTGTCTGTGAGATGTCCAATAGCATGCGTATATTGCGGTGGGATTGTTGCATTTTTTTGCACGGTTGTGGGGTGCTGGTTGTGTGCACTTCTTCCATCATATTATGTGGTTTGCAGATATTTAGGGGTATATTTGGGTACTTTTGCTCTAAGGTAGATAGGCAGATGTGGGGATGGGGACTTGACTGGAGTTTCCCAGGCATGCAATGGTGCGCTTTCTAGTAAAATGGATCATTGTAGGTTTACCGTTGTCCTTACTTGATATTGTGGGCTGCCAAGATTAACCGTACACCCACGCACAGTAACGGAAGCTCGCAAAACCACGCACTCACTGGCAATACCATTACTATGATGCTATGTATTATAATGAAAAGAAACTAGATGTATGATAGCTAGAATAAATACACTAATATTTTGTATACCAATCCTGTGCTTCAATAACAGCCTCTACCCTATCAACCATTGAATCTGCCAAAGTAAGAAATACTTGAGAAGGTAATAGCTCCCAACAATGAGTTATTGCATCCTCAATGGCCTCCTTAACCACTTCTGGCTTCCCTTTCATAGGATAAAGTGTAGGATAAAACTTATGAAGCATGTTTTTTTAATTAATAGCCACATATACTCAATTGGATTGAGATCTGGAGAGTCGAAAGGAAGATTTTTTACCATTACCCCTTCCTCTTTAAGCCATCTTATAAGAGGGAGGTGAGTTTTGGCATTATCAGTGATCAAGGAAACCGCCTCCTCTCCCATTTCCTCAAAAAAAAACCACCCAGTTTATAGGCTTGTAGTATGCTAAGTTTGCATGCATCCAAGGTTTGCACTCGAGTGTACGGTTGATCTTGGCAATCCACAATACTAACCTAACTTCATCAGCAGGAAGGTCTCGTGGGTGATGGGGTTGATAAGTAAGCACATATAACAAGGGTTCTGGCACTTAACATCTGGTAGATGTGGGGTGGTTTATTTTCAATATTTATGCATAACTAGATATAAACGTTGTCTAACTAGGGGATTTTGTTGAAGTATGATTAGCGAGTATCTTGCATCTCGTAAGCGCACTGCTTGATTTAGTGAGGGTTAAATAAGTGATAAAATTTAGCTATGTTGCTACTATCTTAGATCGAAGGTTGATTCGCCAGGACTCGTAGAATAGAAGATACACTCTCTCTCGCGACTCTCATCCTCTTTACCCATTCGACCCCACCAACCCTTCACCCAAGCCGGCAACTTCCTCGCCCACCCCCGATGGTTCTTCCGCCTCTCCCTAGTTTCCAACTTCCTCGCCAGTGCCCACTCATGTTTCCTTCTGTTAATCGCGGGGTTCGACTTACAGATACCAATCCCCTCGCGAGCCAGCAGCAGTCTCACCACGCCCTGCTGAGAGCATTCAGTAGCGGAACGCAGTGGCGTCAAACTAGAGTGGTTCTCCAAATTGATATCCACCCGCTCATCTTCTACCAGCATTCTCACGACCGATACATGTCCGTTCACTGCCGCCCAATTTAGTGGGGTATCGCCGTACTGTGTTTGAACGTTCACGTTGATTCCCGGGTGGTCTAGTAGCATCCGGACAACCTTTTCATGTCCGTTCATTGCCGCCATGGTGAGCGCTGTTCGGGCGCTGCCCTCTGCAGTGTTCACGCTCACTTTTGGATCGGAGAGTAGGAGTCTGACGGCTTCTTCATGGCCGTTTGTCGCTGCGATGAGCAGGGGCGCACGACCGAGTGTGTCTGGAGTATTGACTTCTATCTCTGCGCGGGAAAGTAGTAATTGTATAACCGGTGCATTACCAACTCTCGCTGCGACAAACAGTGGCGTTTGGCCGTCGGAAGCAATACCTCCCGCATCAACCCCACACTCCAGCAGTTTCTGCACAACCCTTCCGCTCTGAGTTTCTATAGCATCGTTGAGGAGCCTGCCCTCACTTGCGAGGCGAAGGATACCTTTTTTGACAAGTCTTTGCACAGCAGCTTCGTCCCCGCGCTCGATCACGGAATACAATGCTTTCGCGCCCTGTCTGGTGCAGTGAAGGTCGCATGCTGCGTCCAAGAGAATGGGTGTGAGGAGGATGGCCAGGCGCCAGTTCACCCTCAGCAGAGAATTTAGGTTGCAAAGGTCTCGGCCAAGATATTGGCCAATCTGCAGGATGATTTCGGGTGGGAGGCTGAGGAACGACATTGTGGTTTTAGTTCCTTTTTTCTTATATACTGTGCTGCTGGGCTTATCCTCGGAATCTTTTGCCTGGGAGTGCTATCGTAGTCGGCGCTGTCTTGGTTCAAAGGTGGAGGGAGGGATGGATGGATGGGAAGGGAGAACAGATAGGAAAGTATTAAAGAGCTGATTACGTTTTAAAAGCCTATCTTGGATCTGCTTACTTCGCTGGAACACTTACTCTAGTATAGTACTAATATACCCTTTCCTTCACCTGTAGGCTGAAGAATACATACACGGTCGAGACATATCATGTTTGCTTTTTTGGAAAGGAAGAAAAAAAAAAAACAAAGTGCTGATAACCCGGGACAGGTATTATAATTTATGGGGGGCATATCGATATCGGTATCTGAGCCCCGCAGAGTGTGCGATTTCCCTTCCCACATGTTGGTGAAATGGTATGATATAGTGAAAGTGCCGGACTTGTGCTACGTGACTTGTCAATGTTATTTTACAAAGACTAACTTTGCCCGTATCATTTACTTACTTTGAGATGTTGCGCTATGCACGTGTGGATTGGCGTGAGCCATCATTAGTCCCTGATATACGAGTCTGCCTTCCTTGGGATTTGAGGCTGCCTGACAGGGATCGCAATTTTCAGGGCCTTCTTTGAAGGTTTTTTTTCCTTCCCCGCGGAACATGGAGCTTTGGCTCTTTGATTGTTAACGTTTAGGGTTAGGTTACCGCGTGCCTTTGGTACTGTCCTCCTTGCCCCCCGGGGGATGCTAGGGACGGGCTTAAAGGGGTTATGTATTTCCGGGGAACATGCTTCACGTTATGCTTAAACTTACCTTTGCTCCCTCACTCGTACCAGTTGCGCCAAGCAAATTATGAACTGCAGCTTTAAAACGACGATACGGTGGAAAGGTGCTGCCTGATAGATCACATTGTAAAGGAACTTTAGAGAGGAAAACGGCGTCCTACACTATTATACGAGATTCAAAACTGGATAATAGTATCATTCCTTCGAGGTAAAAGTTCACTTTGAGCGTTGGCTGGAGGGGGGGTCTGAATGTTCGTGTTTGCCTAACATTCAATTGACTCACTAATTCACTATTTGTTTTTTTTTTTCTCGCTGCATCACTTCTGTACACTTCTCGCCCTTCACGCTTAGGACAGTGGGAAGGGAGTCTTCGGTAGATTGGTCTGTTCCACGCTGTTGTCAACCTTGTGCGCCCACGAGTGATCATACATGACTCTACTAAACTATGAGAAGGAAAGATCCTGCTAACCTAGATGATAGTGCTGGAGGCACGGCCACTGTTTGGACACTTAGTGAACAGTTGGCAGGAAGGGACAAAGCGTTTGAGCAGACAAAATAAAGCCACAACACATTAACACACCAAGGCCGTACGGATAACTCAAACACCCGAGGCATGGGTGAATGGCGTACAGTACAGGGCGTACTACCATCTTTATTACAACCACCCAAACTCACTCCCCAGAGCACATTCTAACAAAACCACCCCCCCCCATAATCTCCCATCCGACAAAATCTTGGACCACACACACAACTCCACACTCAAAAAAAAAAAAAAGGAGCAATCAACTATCGACCAGCTCCAATGGCCCCAACAGGTCTCTACTAATTTGAGAGAAGGCTAGGAGCTCAACTCCCGGCCATAGTGGAGTAATTGGGGGCGGGCATTTAAATTCAAAAATGCCCGGTGAGTCACTTTTTTTTTTTTTTTTTTTGCTTCTGGTTGAGAAAGCAGCGAGGGTTCGAAACCCCGAGGGGGGGGGGGATTTTTGCAAAGAGCGTTGGTTGAGTCACCGGATTGCTGCAGTGCGAACTATAACTGTACTGCACTCGAAGCAAACCTTCCTGATCTTTAAGGGCGATGGAGAACACCCAGTAAATTAAAATTCACACAACTGACTAACTTAGCGGCCAGTGACGAGTCGTGTATGGACCTCAGAAACACATCTCCCTGTGTTGCCCTCAGCCCTCTCCTTTTTATTTTATTTTTTCCTTTCTCTTTTTTTTTTCCTTTCCGATATATGATGGCCTGCAGTGTTTTCTGCTTTTCTCGGTCACGTGCATCTTGGGCTCATCAACTGATATAGTGTGGTACACTAGGAGCCCGGAATTCGTCGTGTGTGAAACCACAAAACACATCCTTCTGTGCTGCCCTTAGCCCTCTCTCTCTTTTTTTTTTCATTTTCTTCCGTTACATAACCGTCTGCGCGCTTTCTATACTTCTTAGTCATGTGCATTTTGGGCGCACCAACTGATATAGTATAGTACATACTGCTCGTTATCTACATATCCGGGGTTTTTTTTTTTACAGGTACTTGACAAAACTGTAAGCACCGCGGAAGCATAATGGGGAAGTAAAAGGATTGGTTTCATCTTTCAAAAGCTACTCCCCAGGAGTACAAAACCTACACCAAAACAAGTCTTACAAAGCTTTTTCTGGAACCATTTCCATTACAGCCCAGTCTTCATCTCGTCAAGCTCGCAGTCTCTATTGTTGACCTGTGAGAGGGCGATAAAAGCGGATAGGTGGACTACCCCCCCCCCAAAATACATATCATCCCAAGATTCCCAGCCCTCTACTACAAGTACAACACGCTCTTCAAAACAGCACCAACTCCCCCTCCAAACCAAAAAAGAAAAAAAGGGTTGGAAGTGGATGTTTGTCAATGAATGATATCTCAAGCTTAGACAAGAGATGATGCATCTGGGGTAGCGAAGGGGTTGTAGTCTTCCCTCCCAATCGGAATAACGAAATAAGGAATGAGTGTAAGGGTTCTCTCGCACAGGAAATTGTTTCTACAAGTTTACTTCCGTGTGTGTTGGGGGGGGGGGAGGATTAACTAACGTAATAGACACACCTGCAGGGAGGAGCTTTGAGGGGTGGGAAGGTAATGGAGTTATTGGACTTTGATGGCTTTTAAGATTGTTGTTGGGGTTGTGCTAAGTAGATATAGAGGGGTTGGTAGTTATCACGGGTTTTCTTTTCGGATGTCTGGATTCTTCTGTTACCCTTCCCAGCCCTTTGGGTTCTGCTGGGTTGGCATAGATAGATGTTTGGTTGTTGGCGGGCTGGGAGGGTACGGAAAAGGAAGAAATAAAGGGCAAGTTCCAATAAGATCTTATAGACAGTTGCATTTGTCATTTCCTAGTATAGTACTGTACGGCACATGTAAGTAGTATCGTCGTTTGCTCCTGTATCATAAATATTTCCTCACCACTGTACCAACCCATCCATCAATAACTAAATGCATACACCCCTTAACCAATTACCAATCTAAACAATAACAACCTCAACAACCGCACTCCTACCCCCTTTCACAACCCCAATCGCCTCTTCCAAAACACCACCCAACTGCTCCACCTTCTCCGCCTTCCCGCCCCAAATCTCGCCTCCGCCCGCTGCTACGGCAATCCCGGCATAGTCGGGACTAGGCTTGAAGCTGATGTTCAATTCCTCGCGCGTAGCATGTGCACTGAGGCCGTCCGGGTGCACCAGTTTTGCGGATCGCAGCGGCGCGTGCCAGCCCTCGTTGTTTATGACGATGGTCAGGAATGGGATCTTGTAGCGGCAGGAGATCCAGTATACCGATGCTGGGACCGAAAAGAGGAATGTACCGTCGCCGACTATGGCTACGACGAATGGGCCAGAGTTGAGGGTGCCGTTGTCGAGGGCGAGTTTGGCGCCGAGAGCGGCACCGCCGAACCAGCCGACTGAAGATTATGTTAGCTTCTGCATGCAAGAGTGGGGAGGGAAAGGAGACATACGCCCTCCTGCGCCGGAATTGAAGATAGTCTTTGGCAGTGAGCACTTCATTTGGTCTGCCACAGTGACAGTCTGGGTAACCGCTTCTAATATAACTACCGAGTCTTGTGGGATAGCGCTTCGGAGGACTTTCATCACATGTGCACAGGACAGCAATCCGTCGTCGCGGGGCTTTGCTTGCTCGTCGATTCTGGCCATGCGCGCTTTGTGTTCATCATCTAGTACTTTAATTCGAGAATCCCGGGTAGCAGCATCCATCTTCATTACTGTCGTGTGAGAGTTTATTTGTTTTAGGGCTGTATAAGCGTCGGCGCGGTAGCGAGCGTCCGCGTCAATGTAGAAGAGGGGCATTTGCTGCTTTAGCGGATCTACATCAATGTGGTAGACTGCAGCTCTAGGAGATGGTTTGCACCTGCCAGAAAATTCATGTTAGTTCAATCATGTTTGAAGTGATGGTAAAGGAAAACTCACTGAGTAGGAACCCAAGGAACGTCACAATCAATCACCAAGATCACATCCGCCGTGGTGATCTTTTCGTGGCCGCCATACGTGACACCCAGTGAGCTTCTATGATTCGCCGGGAAACACATGTCACTACTTAATGTGTCCAACACCCTCAATCCAGGCACGGAATCGGCCAGCGTGATCAATTCCTGCACAGCATTTTTATTTCTCCCAGAATAACCGGTAATAACCAATGGGTTCTCAGCGGACAATAAACTCTGTGAGATCCTGCTCACAGCATCCTCCGCGAGTGCTGTAGGACCAATAGGTTCCCAAACAGTTTGGTTGAGACTATAAGGCTCAATTTCTTCCCCCAAGACTTCTCTGGCCGCCATAAGGTACACAGGACCTTTAGGATCAGACATTGCAAAGGACAACGCGCGATTGACCATCTGCTTAATATTCTTTCCAGTTTTAATCTCAGCAGAGTAGCGGCAGTACTGTGCTACTATCGCTTTTTGATCCGGTACATCCTGGATGTAGTGGATGAACTCTGTCCTGCTACCACACATTTCACCCTCCTGTGTGAAGGGCGATAGCCCGGCAAAGATGAGGACAGGAACGCGGCCGCACGAGGCGTTGTGAACCGCGGCTCCGAGACCTACAATGTTGAGTCAACACCATACCACTTTGTAGGAATGTTGGGATCAGGCGGGGCTACCTTGTGTCCCTACGTCAACATGTACAATTACAGCCTGGGGCTTTCCAGTGACTTGCGCCATTCCATGAGCTGCGGACAAAGCCACCATCTAAAAGTATTCAATTAGCCTCCCCAATAACCTACTAAGTTACTCAATTATAGAACGAAATAAATACCTCATTCGGACAAGTAAGAATCTTCGGAAAACTGTGCGGCTTCTCGCGTTGTCCCTTTACCATTGCCTCGAGAATACCTATTACCACCCCGCTTCATCAATCACACATCCTCACCACACTCAACAAGCGTGGAAAAGTAAAAGTAGAACCATACTTGGATGATCAGTTCCCAAGTTCACAAAGCAATGGGTAACCCCCGCCTCCCATAACGCCTCAAAGAACGCGAACGAAGCTGTGTACCTATCATTTCCACTATTATTAGCACCAATACGCTTATCGATAAGAAGGAAAGCAAAATGTCTTGGAAGGGCAAGGATACTGACATGCTTAGCTTATCTAATATGTTTCAAGAAACAAACGTCTTTTATTTCAATGGATGATGAAGGAGATGAATGGGGGAGAAAAAAATAATGTGAGATTAGAAGGGCTTATAAAGGCAACCGGTAAGCCGGTACTTGTGTGCAGTGTACAGGCTTTCATGACGACAAACATGCGGGGCCGCTCGTAGCCGAGTTGTGAGACAGGAGGGGCCGGGGGGGGTTGGGTAGGGATGTCACGAGATCAGGTATCAATACCTAACTGTGAGTTACGGATGGGCTGGCTGAGGTAGTTTCAGGCTCTGCTTAACATTAGAAGAAATTAGACATAAGGATTGTAGGAGCTCTGATGGACGGGTATTACGTTTTTCCGAGACTTCTACTACTTTAGGAATGTTGAATATTGCCGGCGAACATCATAGCAACATGGAGCTTCGGGAGAATAGGTAAGTGGACAGGAATGGTATAGCTGTGGCTGTGCTTGTCCTATCACTTTCTTACTACGATTGTGCCAACCATAACCAACACAACGGCATAGGAATATCCACACAGGGAATCCATGATAGGCAACGTAGTGGTGCCACAGTAACCACGAAAAAGAAAAGTCCAATTCCAGCCCCTCCAGAACTATAAAGGCACCCACAGATCGGAGGGTATAGTCTATCAAATCACTATCACCATCACTACTAACAGTAATCCCAATTGAACCCGCCCAATAAAACAGATAATTTCGCAAAAGGTCGAGACCACCCATTTCATTTTTTGTTTCTGCTACACAATAGCTCCAGTTTCCCCGCCCCACGATCCCAAGTTCCCCTCCTACCCGTTTATTCAACAAATAGGTGCCGTGCATGAAAATTTGAATGTGTCCCAACCCGCGATGAAAGAAAAAAATATATAGAATTTTTTGGAAAACTCCCCGAAAGAAAAAGAGACAGAAAACTATACGATCGCCAGCTTGGTAGCAGCGATATCGAGAGCATCGACGTCCGGAGTCAGGCGGGCAAAGGCCTTCTTTGTTCCATCGGGTCTAAAATACCACCGACGTCAGTTCCCGCTCCTCATTTTAAAAATAGCATTCTCCCCTTCCATTCCTCGTAGAAAAGATATTTCATCCAACGCACCTGATCAGAGTGTTGACCTTTACGGTGTCAACATCGTACAACTTCTTGATAGCATCCTTAATCTGCCTCTTGTTGGCCTTGATATCCACAATGAATACCAGGGTGTTGTTTTCCTCGATCTTCTTCATGGCGCTCTCAGTGTTGAGCGGGTGAACGATGACCTTGTACTGGTCGAGCCGGGGCGCATGAGGGATCGATTTGCGGGGGTACTTGGGGGCACGCGCAAGCGAGAGGGTCTTGGGGCGGTGGAAAGTAGTGCTGGTGCGGACCTTGCGGGTGGTCTTTCCGTGGGTTCCCTTCAAAGCAGCCTTTTTGGCGTCGGCGGCCTTCTTGGAGGCGGCGGGGGTCTTAGGACCTATAGCATTCAAATCCCCATATTAGCTGTTTTGCCCTTCCTGTTTCACCACCGCCATAACCATCATCGCAAAATTGTGAATCGTGAATGGAATTGAATTGGAAGCATTAATTACCCTTCGAATCTGGTTTTGGCGCCATTTGATTATCGAGGTTGTCGTAAAGGCGAAGAGGGGGTGGGTAGTATCGTTTGGCGTTGGTCGTCGGTCGTCGTTACTGTGCTGTACTTGCTAGGTAGGGAAATTTCGTGTGGTGGTTTCCACACTGAACGGGTACGTGTGTGGGGTGAGGGACTGCTTAGGGTTGGGCCCTAGTGCAGTAAAGCCGGGTAAGTCAACTCGGAAATGTTCAAACCAACCCCATTATGAAGACCATACGCAGTGCCTAAACCCGATAATAAAAGAAACAAAATAAAAACAAAAAAACTCGAATATTTACCGTAACTTTGCAGGCGGCAATTAGGAGTTCATGTCGAGTAAGTTTACAAACTATTTCACATTAATCACGCTATGGCACACAGTTTTATACCGAGTAATTACACCAAAACCTCATAGGTACTGTATCGTATTTAGTAGGGTTTAGGGTTTTCTCCAAAGTCTATTTCTTATTGAAGTTGATAGAGTAGAAGTGATGGCTCTAGCAGCTGAGGCTAATTTATTTAGCAAAGGACTGCAGCATCTCCAACAATTTCCCAGGAGCTCCAGTTCCTGAGGTTCTGAGTGTGGGCAGATGGATAACCTCCAGACAAATACCAATTCCATCCCCTCCCATAACGTTCTCGAAACGGTAGATACGGGATAATACACCATTCACGACCTCTACCAAACACTACCAATTACTCGCCCATAAATATCACAACTTCAATTTCATTCCATTTCCAAAGCACTCATTGGACCGTACAGTACGAAAGCCACCCAGTATGATATATAAATGTCTCCCAATCACACTCAATTCCCCCCCGTTCCCTCACGCATGGAAGGAAAAAAAAAAAAGAAAAAAAAAAGTTTACTCCACCACCAATCAATCAATCAATCACCGCCCAATTCAAAAACTGTACTTGTATGATATCCAGTCCATCACTACCTTCCCTCTTTCCTACACTCCCTCCCAATGCTATATATAAAATAAAAGAAACCCAATGCCAAACACCAAACAAATAAAGCAAAAGCAAAAGTAAGCGAATAAGACAACAAAAATAATAATAGTAGAGAGTAAGAAAGCATGAAAACAAGACACTATGCTACAACGACATGTTCGCAAAAGAATTCAACCCTTTCTTGCCTCTCCTGATGCGCTGCTCAACCTCTGCCTTCTTCTTCCGCTCTTGCTCGTAAAATTTCCTCGCACGCTCTTTTTGTAAGAGGACCAGCACGCCCCAGAACTCGCTGCCAAGCGCGAGCACGACGAATGCGAGCGGTGTGTGTTTGAGGAATCGATCGTTTGGCAGAAAGGCCGTCGCAATGGACAAAATGGCGCTGGCGTAGGCGAGAACTGATCGGCCGGGACTTCGGCTCGCCACATCGCGCTGGGCGATGCAGCCCACGGAGAGTAGGGACACGACGGTGGTGGTGCTGGTGTCGTCCGGGAGTTTTGTTACCACGGCTAGACATGCGATTAGGAGGCCGGTGCGCCATAGGGCGCCGGTCCAGCCTAAGTGCGGTCGATCGCTGATTGGAATTTCTGGCTCGTCGTCGAGTTTCAGTCCGGGGCCGAAGAGGCTTTCGAGGCCAGTTTGTTCGTCCTCCATGAAGAGCTTTTGTTTTGTGAGGGGTGGATAGTTGCTTCCGAGGGTGTATGTTGGGTCGGAGAGTTTGGCAAATTCGGAGGATGCTCCCATTTGGCGGGGGAGGAAAAATTGCTCTCTATCAGGCTGTGACTTTATGGGCCTTACTGGTGCTGGTTGCATGAGGGAGCTGACGTATTTGTGACTTGGAGGTTTTGGTGCTGGAGGGAGGGTACCGGTGAACGGTGACTTGTATTGTTGTTGTGACTGAGATTGAGATGATGGCTGGTTGAAGGAGGAGGTAAATGATGGTTGAGGAATTGGTTTCTCCCAGGGCGCATCGCTTTTGTCGGTTGGGTTCCAGTCCATTGCATCAGGAGACCAAGATCCCTTCTTTTTACCATGAGCGGGGGAGGGCGAAGGGGAAACCGAACCGTTTCGCATTGGGAAGCTAGATCGGAAGTCGGTTTGTGAATATACTGTGCTTGCCCCGGTTGTGGGTGGTGCCAACTTCTTGAGTGGTAGGCGTGGAGTTGTAGGACTTCCTTGCATGGACTGATAGATGGGTGTTCTCGTCTGGCTCCTACTTTGGGCTAACTCTCGTGGAGGTGATGATGGAGGTGATGGCGTTGCGGAGATTGGCATTGGTTCGCGCAGCGAGAACGATGGAGGATTCTCCAACTTCAAACAAGAGAGAGACCCTAGAGTCAACTGTGTTGGAAAAAATTAGGATGATTCAAAAGTAAAATTGGAAAGAAAACCAACCATAACAGAGAAAAAAAAGATTCCCAGATATATCCTCAGCATTATATCTTCCGAGAACGTCAACTTAAAATATGCAAAAGCCGCCCAACATGCCATTCTGAAAAGTAGGACTCCGATTTCCATCCAAAGGTACTCGCTCGCACCAACCAATTTCTTCTGAGGATGCTTCTGCAGCGAGCTTTCCCAGTAGATCCAAAAGAATCCAAGAATACTCCAAGGCAAGAAATTGAGCGCATGTCTCGAGGTAACCTCATAGCAATCCGAGACAATCTTTGAATCCTCCAAGCTGCGCGAGATACAACTGGCCCAGGTATCCTCATGACTCCCCAGTACCATTCCCGCCGCTCTGTCCGGGAATAACATGGCCGCGCCCGCCCATGCCGCCACGATAAAATGAGAATAGCACCACACGCAGCCTCTCAACATCCAAACAAGCCTCTCGAACAATCCCCAGGATTTCGCCTTCTCTTCCCTCGTCCGAGATGGATCCCCACTCCTAGCAAGCATCTGGCGTAAACTCTCTACCTTGGCTTTATAATTCTTCGAGCGGATCTGTTCATTCGCTCTGGGCGCGCAATCCGCGCACACCAAGGGGAACCGTTCTTCCAGCTCTTTCTGGAAGCGCGGAAAGAGGACGTTAATATGGTAATCGAGATCGGGGTGGTCGTCTGGAGGTAACTCGTAATCTCCAATTCGCGTAGACACGACTTTCTGGTTGTTTAAACAATTGCGACAGAAGATTGGCGACGCGGGAGGGGTTTCATGCGCGGCTTTCGACGTAGGTGAATACCGTTTTCGAGCGAATCGTGGTGTTGGTCCCTCGGGGGTGCTTGGAACAAAATCTCTGATCTCGCCGCGCTTCGTAAAGTTAGCACAGCTGTGCCGGGTTAGAAATGAATGAAGAGGATGGAAAAAACTTACCTCGTCAAAATGATTTGGATTGCCGCACGAGGGACAGACAAAGTACAGGACACTCCCGTTTGAAGATCTCCTAGCACCTGCTAATGATGTAGGTTTCTGACCACAACCCCAACAGGCCGGATTCCGGTTAAAGAGCGACCCACTCACCATATCGAGCGCGCGCTCTGTTGTTGTTGTTGTTGATGTTGCGAGTTACGGTAGTGGTGATGTAAGGTAGTCGATCAAAGAAATGTAAGAAAAGGGTGACTGATGTTTTTATTTGTTTTGGGGGGGGGGGGGATTGGTTGTTGCCTCACTGGTCAGGGATAAAAAGGAAAGTGAAAGAAATCAGCCTCATAAAAAGAAAAAGATTCGGGGAGGTGGTCGATGTCTTGGGGGTTGGGAAGAGCCACCCTATCACAGCATTCAGCGATGAGCTTCAAAAATGAACCGACCAACCAAAGGCGCAGGGGGAAAACGAATTTCTCCGTGCGGTTGCGGGTGGCGGGTTTCCTTTTTACACAAGACTCTGTAACCTCTGGCCCTATTATTTTTACAAGCGGCCTTGATAGTTCTTAGGGTACGGTATGGAAACACCGTGGGAGTAAATCACAGCTTCTCTTATATATCATACTTCGCGTGGCTCACACTGATCGAGTAACACGTCATCCCAAACATCACGACATCGCATACGCTCATCACTATCACCACTCAAACTTATCGAGCAACACCATTCATTACAATCCCGATACCAACAAAAATCACGAGTAATTCATACAAAAAAGAAGAAAATGAAAGAGATTAAAAAATAAAAATAAAAAAAAGGAAAAAGAGGTTCCCTCCAATACTTGCTTAGAAGCATTTTATGGTAGCACTTTCGTATTCCGCGGTTTCCAAACCAGTTCAACAAACCGCTTCACCGAACCATCAAACCCCAAACATACAAAGCTCTCGCTCGGCACATCAATCAACACCACACTACTGTAACTTAACTTATCCCGACTGCGTGGTAACCTAAACCACTCACATTAGCTCCATAAAAATCTCTGAAAGAGCTTGACTTACGACACTATCTTCCTCGATAACGGGCTTCCATTCGCTCGCCATAGTTGAAACCTGGTTAACAGCCGCTTCAGGAGCAAGGGCACTGAAGCCTCTGATAATTGTGTATTCATGAGTGATTTGCCCTCCCTAAAAAATCAAAAAAGACATAATTTTAGCTTTTTTATTTTTTTGTGTTGCCCAAGGTGTGAAGAAGGGTATCTTTCGTACGTTGGCCTTCACGGCAGCCATGCAATCTCTGATAACCTCGTCCGGAGTATCGGGCTGGAAAGTGACAATGTAGTTGACGCTCTTTCCAGCCGCTGCGAGAGCAGGTAGGAGCAGAGCCATAAGATATTTGAGCTGCATTTTTTTCGTATGGTGAAGGTAAGAAGGTAGTGCTGGTATGAAGTTTCTCGATTTTTTATTTTTTGAAAGGGTGTAGGGTGAATATTGACTTTAAGAGGTGGGTAAGAGGGAGGAGGAGTAAAAATATAGATTTCTGTATGGCGAGTCGGACGGTGCCGGGGCTTCCCCTCTGGTATGTAAAGTACGGTACGTTAGCAGTTTCACTTCCCCATAAAATGGGGAGCTGCGGAGCGACGGGCGGCAATCCAAATGAGCCGTTGGGCTTGTAGGAGGCGAGAACCGAAGGTTTGCTTGTATGATATCATACCGTATTCTCACACCTTAACTTGGCGCATGAAATTTCACTCGTTTTGAATGGCCTTTACATGCCTTAATACCGTACAGCAATGGAATGAAGGGGGCAAGAGCCTAGAATTTTGACATTAATTTTTTCATCACTTTCAAAGACTTGAATCACAAGTACTATATATCATAGCGGGGTAAATTCCTTGGAGGAGAATCCTGAGCGTTACTATGTTGACTATGGACAGTTGTCGGAAGATTGTGGCATCGCTCCTGCGTCTTGATTGGGAAGTTATTTACGATACCGGTGACGGAACTGCCATATTCCTATCGTAACTTATCTGCTATTTTTCACGCTACCTCCTTTCTTGCCTCGAGTAAACCGCACCCATACGATATCCATCATACATCAGAAATGCCGGCTCAAAAGTGTCGTGAGTAGGGTAAACTATTGCTGTCACCTTACCGTAGTGCTGGTACTACACAGGAGTTCGTCACCAAAATTGTAGATTATGATATATTCGGACTTTCCCCAAGCTGGAATTCAATAACTAGACTACCGTATCATACAATCGTTAACACCGCCTAAACTTTTATTCCGTAACGCCAAGTTATGTTGCCGTAATCATGATATACGAGTATTTCCCAGAGCATCTAGTAGTTCCTTCCCATCCTCACCAATCATTGGTTTTTTAGCCTCTTTAATTGCCCCTTCCGGCTCCTCCTCTTCACTATCCTCTTCTTCTTCCTCTTCCCCACTCTCATTCTCATCTTCGTCTTCACCCTCCCCACCCTCTGCAGTACCCGCTTCATCATTATGTCCCAGAGGAGCTACCTCCTTCATATACTTCTCCAACTCTTTCGCCTGCTTCTTCGAAAATCCACTAGCCTCAACAAGCACATCCAACTTCCCAACCCTCTTAACATCACCCCAAAACGGCCCATCATCATCAGCGGTGTACCTGAACCTCTTCTTGAAGAAGTCCCTGATGCACTTGACATCCCGCTCGAAATACTCCTTGGCATTAGCATGATCCACGCTGACCATTTGAGGAAAGTCAATAACGACAGGCTCCTGCGTATCCTCGTGGACAAGAATGTTGAACTCGTTAAAGTCACCATGTATAAGGCCCTGAGAGGCGAATCGTAGAATGAGTTCCATGAGTTTTGCGTAAAGGGCTGAGGGAGAATTTAATGTTGATATTTGACGGAGGGGAAAAGCGTCGATTAGGGTCATTACTATACAGTGACGGGCTTGGTCTAGTGGTACTGGCACCGGAAAGTTGTTCTCGTGCAGGATCTTCATAAACGCATATTCTTTTAGTGCTGCCAGGCGGGACATGTACATCCAGCTGCCGCTGTGTCGATTACGGAGGTAGTCACGGTTGGCTTTTACAGTACGGAAGGAAATTCTGCCTAATCTATTCCACCAAATCCAAGAATTAGCAGTCTATTCTCATTAGGCCACAGAGAGGAGGGAGAGGGAAATAATATACCGGTGAATCTTGAGAACTCTCTGAGTCCCCGTCTCGTCTGCGACAACATAAATATCCGACTCCTTCCCAACACCAATCTGATTCCCGACAGAATAAACACTCTTCCTCTTCGAGAATGTGTTTAGCGCGAGGTAATCCAATCCACCGTACGTCAGTCGATAGCCATCATCTGTTCCTCCCTATTAGCATCTCTCTCTCCCATGGAAACTAGACAGGGCCAGGCAAACATTTCGCATTCTTAACCCTCGCAATAAGCCCCACCTTCGCCAGGTTCGATATGCACTTATTAACCCCACTCCCACCTCTCAGGCCAGATATTTGTGTAATCAATGTTGTAGGAACGACTTCGTGGTTCTTGCTGCCCATTTCTACCTACTCAATTGTCAGCCTCTCTTACTCCTTGGACGGCCATTAGAGGGGGTGGAGAGGGGAAAAGACTTACAGCAGTAAGAACCCGCCAGTCCTCACCCGTGAGGTATCGTATCGCATGAGTGTCAAGCTTCATGTCTATGTGGTTGGAACTTGCACAGATATGTGTCGACGAATGGTGGGGGACGAATTTCTTGGAGGGGTAGATTTGGTTCTTGGCAGGGAGGTGGAAGAGCCGCACAGCCAGAGTATGAACCCTTGCCCTGAGGCTGGAATCGAGTGATTTTGAGTTATTCTGAGCGACCCTCAAGGGAAATGCATGCACTTTTACATACACCAGACAATTTTTCACAGTACTAACAAGGCTTGGTTATATATATCCGAGTTGCCTGGACTAGGTCATGAAGTAGTTTCCAATATTTTGAATGGCAGAGTATAGTAAAATCTCGAAAGACGGCCATTGCTTATGTTATCAGTCTCGTATGGTTAGGGAGAGATGGATTACACTGTTCTGGCCTTGCTCGCATTTCACACAATACATGGGAGGTCTAACTTATGCTGTATAATACTTGCGACATGTAGATCAAGCTTTTGATGCAGTTAAGGGGAACACTTTCCGGATACATACTTGATACTTTGAGGAAGATACAAAGCTTTCTCCAGGACATATATAATTCGCTGAATGGTTTACTTCTAGCCTTCGTACGCTTAATTAGGACTACGAGATAAGTTTAAAGACAGTTGACAGGTGCCATATCGGGACTCAAGGGCTGACAAAAATAATGATGCCAGAGTCCACCACTCTCTGTAGCACACTTGCATTCTTAACTGATCGTTTACTCGGAGCTCTATCCTAGATTTGGTAGCTCTTGTAATATGAGCTGAAGGGCGAGCTTAGAAGTTAAAGAGATATCTTATATGATCAAAGAAGCGACCAAAAAGGCCCACGTCCCTACAAGTATCCGTGGACAACTTTACCCCTTGCCACAGAATCACATGATTGTTAAACTAGCTATTGTTCGTCGATAGACTACAATCCACTCACTTCTTCAAAGGCTTATGTAATCGACCAGAATCACAGAGCTTGAGGTGTAGGCTTTCGGGGCAGGGGGTTTAAACTCGTTGCACGACCGATCCAAGCAATTCAGTTACACCCAATTTTTACGAAATGTCCGCCCTGTGGGGCTCAGAACAAGGGCTTCCTCTCATTTCCGGTTGGTAATAAATAAACGTAAAAGCTACAATACTGTAATGAGTACCGGATAAGCGGTACCGCAAGTTAACTGATGTCGTACCACAGTCCTTGGATCTCACCAACAGCTGAAACTGCACTGCACTTCATACCACAGTAAATACAGTATAGCAGTTTACTATGGGTGATAAGCTGAGTGCGGGGCACGCTGCCCCTGAGTTAGCGGGAACACCCGGATAGCTCGTGAATCTAGCTGAACATCAAAAGGGCCATTATCTGCAGTCCAAAGCTCTCGATAATCCATTATAGTTATACCAACTAACTAGATCACCTCCCAAAAAGAAAATCATACAATAACTTCAAAGATAGGCGAAATGACGAACCAGGTAGACTTCCTCTACATGACCACAATGGCCGAACTGGCAAACTGGGGACCAGAAGACTTCGAAATCCATGCTTCTAAAATCTCCAATACACCGCTTGTCCCCCGCCCACCACCACCACCTCCCACCTCCTCCCCAACAACAACAGCAGCAGAAACATCACCCCCCCCACCACCAATTCCCTATCTCCTAAGCTGCCACGACTACAAAGGCGGCTACCACCCCAGCGAAGCCTGCCAAGGCCAATTCCCCGCCCCGGCAACTCCAATCTACTCCGCAGTGCACCTAAACGTAATCGACACATTCATCTACTTCTCCCACAACCTCGTTTCCATCCCGCCAGCACCATGGATAAACACCCTCCACCGCAACGGCGTGCGCGCGCTGGGTACGTTCATAGTCGAGCATGCCTCAGGCTCTACCGCGCTCACGCGACTATTCGACAAAGGTTCGGAAGGGGAATACATATTTGCCACGAAGCTCGCGCAAATCACAGAGATATATGGCTTCGACGGGTGGCTGATGAACATTGAAGCTGTGTTTCCTCGGGAATCATTCTCGCCGGGGGAGCTACAGGCGTTCTTGACGGAGCTTAGGAGCGGGGTTAAGGAGTTGGTGCCGGGCGGGGAGGTGATTTGGTATGATGCGCTTACAGTGCTCAATCAGGTGCATTGGCAGAATGGACTTACGTTGTTGAATGTTCCGTTTTTCAAGGTTTCGGATGGGCTGTTTACGAATTATGGGTGGAGGGAGGGACAATTAGAGGCTACAAGGGCTATGGCTGGGACTATGGGACGGGTGCAGGATGTATACTCTGGTGTAGACTGCTTCGGCCGCGGATCGCTGGGAGATGGCGGCTTCGGCGTTGGTGAAGCGCTCTCCGCTATACATAAAGTCGGAACCTCAGCAGCGTTGTTCGCGCCGGGGTGGACGTTCGAGCACTTTGACGGGGAGAACTTCGAATCCATCGATCGCAAATTCTGGGTCGGTGATGGGAGCGACGTGGAAAGCAATCCTGTCAAACCAGTATCATACTTCGTTTCCGAAAAACCATGCGGTGGTTCACAATTCTTCTACACAAGCTTCAATAGAGCATTTGGAAAGGGCTGGTGGATCGATGGAGTTGTCCGTTCCACCCCACAACCTCACTTTCCAACCCATGCTATGCTGATCCACTGTAACAGAAAGTCATGAATAAACCATGGGTACACATCGGCGCTCAATCAATCCTCCCATCAAAGTACCCCCAAAATACCGATAAATTAAAGTGGTCCTTCACCGACGAAACCGCATACTTTGGCGGCACGAGTCTCAACATCTCCGTCAGCACCCAAGACATTACCCCTGGGGAAACACTCTTCTGCCCACTATACTCCACAGCCCTAGCCGCCAACAAATCTTCCATCCAAGTATCATACCTCCTCCCAGAACACCCCCCAAACTCCAGCCAGGCAGCAGGAATAGCAGGCATATACTACACTACTACAACCACAACACCAACAAAGATCCTCCTCCCCCTCCCCCTCCACCCTCCAGGAACCTGGACAACAGCCACCTTCCAACCCATAACCTCCCCCCATCCCACCGAAAAAATCACACAATTGGGAATCTACTACTCCTCCCCATTCCCCACCACCACCACCACCACAATCTTAACCCTCGGCCACCTCCTCATCTCTCCAACACCCACCCTCCCTCCAAGCCCCTCTTTCATAACCGACGTAGTCAGTACCTTCGAACCAGCGGACGGCACGACGAAGCTGAGCTGGAAAGCCTACCGCCGTATAGACGGTCCTGAGATTGATCGGGCGAGGGGGTTGGAGGGGTGTTGGAATTGGAAGACGAGGGATTTTGCGAGTTTTCTTGTTTGGTGGATGGGGGAAGGGGAGGGAAAGGAGGAGTTGGTGGGGGTTAGTTATTGTCTTGAGTTTGATTTGCCGGCTGGGGGGGTGGAGAGGAGTGGGAGTTGGAGGGTTGACGGGGTTATGTGGTGTGGGGGGGTGGTTAGGGGGGGTGGGCCGGTGTGAGGTTGTGGGAGGTGGAGGAAGGGGCTTCGGATTATGTGATGGGTGGGGGGTGGTGCAGGTGATTTTTGACGCTTTGTGGGTTAACTATATTAGAGGATATATAGGTACTCTGAAGGATTAGCAAAGATAAAGCTTTCTTGGATATTAAACAGCAGTATCTAAACTACCTTCTCTCTTCACTCCTTCAAGCACAACTCCTTACCATCATGTCAAAATGTTACGCCTTAAATACATACAATCCCCCACCCACTAACCCTTTACATATAAATTACACCCAACCCCCTCCCCCTAAACACCCTAGCCCTCTACTCCCTCCCACCCTTAACATCAACCCAATACCTCCCATACTCATCACTCTCAAACCTCAATAAATCCATAACTACCACCAGTCGGCATCCCAACCCTCCCACTCGTCTCCTCGGGCGCACAAACCTGCAGATGCAAAACCCGCCCATCTCCACATCAACGAGAACAACCCCAACACCGTCTCAACGCCCGCTTCCGCATGTTCAAGATTACCCAACTGCGGTGCGAAAATCCAAGTCTTTCCTGCCGGGCCGACGAGTTGTAGGCCGGCTATGAAGGTCTGTTCCATCCCACCAATAAAAATTAGCAAATCATAAAAGCTCACTCGAAGAGTGAAACGGGAGTAGTTACAGTCATGGTAGAAGTAGGCCCAGTAGCCCACCCATGCGCATGCGAAATCCTCGGATTATTAACGTAGGATGCGTAGTGCAGCTCTCCAGCAACACTGTACCCCTCCAGAAACGTAGAATTAATCATGCGAGGATCGTCAAGCATAAAGTCGCCCCACATTTTCCGTATAAGCACGATTTGGTTTGATAGGAAGTGCGCTTCTAGTTCGAAGCGAGAGGTGAACGGGGAGATAGCGTCCATCTGTCTTCTAGTGCCACGGAAATGAGGAGTGAGCGGGAGGGCGGGGTAAGGCCGGCTTTTATCGCCCAGGCGTTGCCATCTTGGGGGTGGAAGGTTGTGGTCTCGTTGTCTGAAGAGATTTGTGGAGGGGTTCCAGAGGAGGGTGTTTGCGGCGGATGCGATGCCCTGACGGTAGGATTTGTATTCATGGATCACGCTTGTATCGTGTAGAGTTTCGGCCAGGGAGATGCCGAGGGCTAGGATGTGGTATAGGATGCTGTTTGCCTCGACGTTATGTCCGCCCATCCCGAAACGTAGCCAGTCTGGGGCTGCGGTTACGTTGGCTAAGCCTGTGTGGTCGATTTGCTTGGTGATCCAGGTCATGCCCTTTTCCAAGACTGTTCAGTGGTCGCGGAGGTACTCCAGATCAGCGGTGTAGTGGTAGTGGTCCGCTACGCCGATTAATGTGTAAAGGTGGTAGGTGAATGATATAGCGCCCAGATTTGAAAATGGGACACCAGCGCAGGGTAGGATCCCCTCTGGCGACTGCAGCGTGAAGAGCGAGTCGAGGGAGTTCTTGACGGAAATATAATCTGAGGCTGAGACTGCCAGGGCTGGGACTGCGATTGCCATGTCACCGGCCCAGACGAGTCTGTCGCACTTTGCACCGTCCGTGATCGCTGATGTACCGTTTGTGATAGCGTGGTTGCTGTACCAGCTGGTTGTCTCGTTGATTATCGTATCAGAGTTGATCTTGTGGAGGTGGATGAGGGCATCGCCATGGGTTGGGTCAATGGTGTAGAGTTGATTTGTGTATGCTCCTGCGTACCAGACTCTATCATTTTGTTAGTGTTTGATACGTTAGAATCTAGAGGGAGGAAGGAAGGCAGGAAGGAAATACCGGTTTAGTTGATCATCACTGCAATGGAACCATCCAGTGTACTTCCTCAATTCGTCGTCTCCAGTGTGGCATGGGCGTAAACCAGACTGTCAATGACGGTCTTGCCAGATTCCGGCGCGACAACGCTCAGGTATCTGAATCCTCCACGTTCCTTGTCCCTTGGCGAGGTATACTCCCCAGCACCGTTAAGCAGGAATTGTAATGGCGAGCCCAACCTCGCGTCAGCCGTAGCGTCGCATGCTTATCCGGAAACCCACAGTGAAGACTCAGAAAAAGTGATGTTGACATAGGCCGCAGTAGAGGACGACCCTTTCAGCTTCGCCAGCCCGGCAATGTTCTTGCCAAAGTCATATGTCACGCCGGACTTTGGAGAAAGCATAAGAGGTCTAGAAAGAGAGGAGGAGAGCAGTGAAGGCGCGCCGGACGCGGTACCGTTGGTAAGGTAGACAGATTCCCGACGGATAGTACGTGATGAGGGTGCGAGGATGTATTGTTTGTAGGGAACTGCGCCTACGAGTGACACCAAAAATGGGAGTAGGAAGGCGTACATCTTCTCTAACACTCAATTGCGCCGTGGAGAAAGAATTCACCCTCCGTCGCAACTGCTTTCTCTTTTATATCCACTCAGACATCCAAAATATTCTCACGATCAGCAGCGGCGAAAGCGGAAACAGAAACCTTTTTTCTCCCAACAAGGTACGCACGGTACTCGCCGGCTATCCCTAAAATCCAAATAGTAACCAGGTTAAACATATGACACGAGATGGATATATATACGAAAAAAAGACATGATGCTGATTAACTCACCAACATATTTCCAAATCCATTGAGCTCATCCCGTTTTCCTGGGGTATACCAGGATCAAGTCAAGGATTCCCCACAACTCCACCATGATGCCAACCCCACGAGTACAATCTCCACAGCCTGGCGCTCCCCAACGCTATTCTCTCCCTTTTACACAGTCGGGGATTTGGTGTTTTATTTTCCGTAGCGGGAGTTCGTGAGAGTTCGCTGGGTATGCAATTTACCGGCTTGCAATTGCGGGGTGAAGAGGAAGGGAGGGAGGGGAGAAGAGAGACACTTTAGCGAGGGTGCGAGCGGCGGGTACGGAGAGAAATGCGGAGGTGCCAGGCCTTTGTCCAGAGGATTGCCCTGGATTTTCCTGTTAATATGTGACGTTAGACTTTGCGCAGTGATCACAAATTATCCGTCAGTTGCGGGGAGATGAACCGGTAGGTGGGTCCGCCAGCATCGTAGAAGGAAGGATGAGAGGCAGGGAAGCAGGGAGGAAGGGAGGTTGGAACATAATTGATGAGGGATATTATAATAATATAGAGGTGTGGTTCATCTACTGGGGTAATGATGCAGGTCGCCAATGCTAAGTGATTTATTTAGCAATATGACTTGATGAATATCGGTATGCTGCTTATGCACAGCCTATCGATAAATTGGCATCAAGATATGGAATTTGTACTACACGGTCATTGGCATGGTGAGGAGTTGGTGTAAAGAGTGAGTAGTATAGGACACGGAAGCTAAACCGGGTGATAGTTCGTGATAGTCCCCCGAGAATGCCTGAAAAGTGCGAGGCGTCAACAACCAGTCAAGTAACGAGTGTTGAATGGGCTACCAGTATCTGGATCTGAATGGCAACTATCTAGGTATATGGTACTGTGTCGAAAAAAAAAACACTTTATGATTCCTGTAGCCGCTGTCACGGTTTCATTATTGATGGCTCACTCACAGTCGTGATCACGGTAAAATAGCTGTGTCTCCCAACCTTGGAGGACCCCATGGGGAACATTTGTCAACAGGCAAGTTCGTAAGAGAGATATATATTATCAATTTTTTTATACAAACGATCATGTGCAAACTTTGAGCCCAACCAAATACTTTTATTCAAACAATCCAATTACTTTATCAACTTTTAAATAATCTTAATCCATCAAGTTCAACTTCTTCCTCTTCTTCACTGTCTTCATCAACTCTGACTCTCTGGCCCAACAGACTGCCGAATAATTCGCTACTAAAATCAGTAAAACTCTGTGAGAAATTAATGACAAGTACGTACTCAATCTGGTGTTCATTCCAACTATTATTGGCGATCGGTGCTATGAAATTCTGGAGTTTCTCTTGGACTTGATACTTCAATTTCCTTCCTTTGGAAGCTTTAGTATCGACAACTTTCTTGACTTTAGCATCTCTCAATGCTGTTGTCCATCTAATTGCACCACTGGCACCACCAGAATTGGCATTGTCGACCATTCTCTGGTCCACCAGCGCCTTCAATAACATTTGGTAAAAGTCAGAGTCGTCATATACTTCCACGTCTTCACCACTTCCAACCTTGGTCGGCGCACATGATCGGGGAACTCTTGTCTTTTGCACATGTCGGTTTAGGTCAGTCATCAGAGTTTCGCTGATTGTTGCTGTGAGGCCACGTTGCGCAGTGTTATTTAACTTGCGCGCTAGCGTACCGGTGGAAACGGAGGATGTTTTAGCAGACCATTTGTCCAGTGTTGAGAGGCGATTTATGTGAACTTCTCCTTCGAGTTTTTGCATCTTGGCCCACAAGGCGGAGGTGGATGTGTCTGCATCATCGTGTTTTCGTTTGAGGGCAGAGGACGAAGATAGTTCACATCGGAGGTCTGTTAGGGTGTTCCAGAGATTCAATGCTGCATCTTCTGCCGCCTTATATGTCTCTGATACGGGCTGATGTGATGGCGCAGGTTGCGAGGGGGCGGGTAGAGAGTTAGCTGCTACAATGGCTTTCTGGAGTTTAATACGGACGCCTAGAAGTGAGTCAAATATTTTCTATATCTAGATATCAGTATAGATCCACAGGCGAAAGAGGCTCCACAATGGTACTACCCACCTGCTGTTGTTTTACTGCTGTGCCTTTTTCGGTATCGGCTTTGACAGCTTTGGAAATATTTGCAACAACGTTTCTGTGAAATTATTAGAAACCGTTTGTTGTTATTATCCGGGGAGACTCACTTCTGTTCCTCAGTAATCAACTTCTTTAACTCCTCCCTACGCTTGGTGTCTGCATCTTGGGCACCCTCGTCACTACTCTCATCCTCATCTTCACCATCTTCATCCTCATCCTCATCCTCATCCTCCTCGTCCCCATCTTCGTTATGACTGAGCAAATCGCTCTCTACATCGGAGGAATCGTCTTCGTCGGTGTCCTTTTCTTCGTTCAATATCGCATCATTGTCTGGGTCTGTTCCAGATTCCCCGTCGGAGCTTGAATCGCCGGCAACCTTCATTCCACGAGTAGCCTTAACTCCCCCTTTCGTAGTCGAACTGCCGAGAAATTTAAAGCCAGAAAATTTATCTTCGTCACTTCCAAGAGCATCATCGCTATCAATGTCATCATCTTCATCCGTTGGAATTTCACCGTTTTCTCGATTCCTCGCTTTCTTTTCGTCTGCATCTTCCTCGCTTCCGTCGCCATCGCTGTCCTCGCTATCGTCATCGGACCCATCCATTCGGTGGTCTTCGTCTTCGTCTCGGTAGAGCTTTTCGCGACTTATTCGGGCGCCATTGTATTTGGGATCTGATAAGACTGGATTTCCTTTTCGTAGCTTGCTTTTTCTATCTGGGTTTAGAATTTAGTGGTAGTGATTTAGGGACTCATGTCATACCCGACGGTTATATAATGTGCTCTTCCCAAATCTTCATTTTCTTCATCTCCACTGCCTTCAGACTTTTCACTATGGTTATAGTCTTCCTCTGGAGCTTCAGGATCGAAATCTATTACAACACGGGGACTGTTAGTCTAATAACCTCAATTTTGTGAAAAATATATACTCACCAGTCGGCGCAGGATTCTCCAATAGCGCAAGCTGCTCCGATAATGACAGCGAATTTCGTGGTTTCGAGGAAGTCATTGAAGGTTGCTAAAAGTTTTGAGGAAACAAAAAAACAGATTGTGTCTCAATTTGAAGGTTGTTACAGTGTAGAAAAAAAATGTTTTAGCCGCACTAGTCCCTGTAGGATTGATAGCAGTCCTTGGCAACAAGGGCCGCCAAAGATATTGTGGGATCAGAATTGTTTTTCAACCAACATCTTCCAATCACACATCCTGCCTCAGAGTATCCCCCTCCTTCAATTGGGAAACAAAATCTCTCACCTTCTTCTCACCGCTAAATTACTAAGAACCAGTCAACAAAATTAGATTTATTTGGAGTGAGGAACTTACCATTGGTTTATCATGCACCTTGTGCCACCTCTTTCCTTTTTTGTCAAGTTTTTGGACGATTTCTAATTTCTGCAGGCACGGGTTCCTGCCTCAAGGGCCTATCTCCAGCTCTCAACACGTCGAATTCTGCCTCCTCGAATCCCGTCCTATTTCCAGCCTCCCACTTCCTTTAGTCTAATTCGAGACTATGCCAACATCTCCTCTTCACCCACTACCCCCCAGAATCTCACCGAGAAGATCGTGCAGAAATACGCTGTGGGGCTTCCGGCTGGAAAGTTTGTTCGTTCCGGCGATTATGTTTCGATAAAACCTCACCATTGCATGACACACGACAATTCATGGCCAGTAGCCCAGAAGTTCTTCTCTATTGGAGCCACTAAGATTCATGATAACCGCCAGGTGGTTATGACGCTCGATCACGATGTTCAGAATAAAAGCGAGACGAATCTTAGAAAGTATCAGAACATCGAGGAGCTAGCGAAGAAGATGGGGGTGGACTTTTACGGTGCTGGTAGAGGAATCGGTCATCAAATTCTTGTTGAGGAGGGGTACGCTTGGCCGGGGACTCTTACGGTTGCTAGCGATTCGCACAGCAACATGTATGGTGGTATCTCGTGTCTTGGGACTCCAATCGTTCGAACGGATGCAGCGGCGATATGGGCCACTGGGCAAACATGGTGGCAGATTCCTCCTGTAGCTCGGGTGGAACTTAAAGGTGTTCTACCAAAAGGGGTAACTGGGAAGGATGTAATTGTGTCTTTGTGCGGTCTTTTCAATAATGATGAGGTTCTCAATCATGCCATCGAGTTTGTTGGTTCGGAAGAGACTTTAAAGTCGCTGAAAATTGACGATCGTTTGACCATTGCAAATATGACCACCGAATGGGGTGCCTTGAGCGGTATTTTCCCAATGGATAACGTCCTTAAGGATTGGATGCTCCAGAAGGCTTCCATGCATGCCCACCGACTTGGAAATAGCTCACATCCACGTCTTACGAGCAGGAAAATAGAGGAATTTTTCGCACTTAACGCACTTTCAGCGAGTCCAGACGCTTCGTACGCAAAAACGTTAACTCTAGACCTATCAACACTGTCGCCATATGTCGCCGGGCCTAACTCCGTCAAGATCTCTACGCCTCTTACGGAATTAGAAGAAAAGAAGATCGCAATTCAAAAGGCCTATCTGGTTTCATGCACCAATTCACGTGCCTCGGATATCGCTGCGGCAGCTGAAGTTTTCAAATCCAATCCATCAGCAAAGGTAGCTTCGGGAGTAGAATTCTACATTGCCGCTGCATCGACACTGGAGCAAGAAGCTGCGGCCAAAGCTGGAGACTGGGATGCTCTCATCAGCGCTGGCGCAAAAGCACTTCCAGCAGGGTGTGGTCCGTGTATTGGATTAGGAACTGGCCTCCTAGAGGATGGGGAGGTGGGAATCTCCGCAACCAACCGGAACTTCAAGGGAAGAATGGGGTCGAGAGAAGCACTAGCATACCTCGCCTCCCCAGAGGTCGTAGCTGCCAGCGCAATGAAAGGATTTATTGCCGGCCCAGGAAACTATACTGGATCCTCATCCGCCGTATCAATCTCCTCCCCACCCCCACCAGCCTCGCCCCCAACTCAGTCCTCCAGCACACAGGAAACCGAAACCGAGATTCTCCCTGGCTTCCCCCCGCTAATTGAGGGTGAAATCGTTTTCTGTGATGCAGACAACATCAATACCGACGGAATCTACCCAGGAAAGTATACTTATCAGGACAACATCTCCCGCGAGCAAATGGCACAAGTATGTATGGAAAACTACGATTCCACCTTCCCCACTATTTCAAAGCCAAATGACATATTAGTCACTGGCTTCAACTTTGGCTGTGGAAGTAGTCGTGAACAAGCCGCTACCGCAATCTTAGCACGCTCGATACAGTTAGTCGTAGCAGGGAGCTTCGGCAACATCTTTATGAGGAATAGCATCAATAACTCGCTGATGACCGTTGAGTTACCGAAGCTGATTGAGAAGTTGAGAGAGAAGTTCCCGAAGACACTGACCCGGAGGACGGGATGGTGGTTGCAGTGGGATGTACGCAGGAGTAAGGTTACAGTGCGGGAGGGCCCGGAGGGCGCTGAACAGTGGAGTATGAGTGTAGGGGAGCTGCCACCGAACGTGCAGGATGTGTTTGTCAAGGGAGGATTGGAGAAGTGGGTCAAGGCTAGATTGGAGTAGGAGCAGAGATGTTTTTTTGTTTTTTTTTGGTTCAAGATATATAAAAGTAATTTCAATGGCAATGGGGAACCAAATTTATTTGAAGTAAATTTGGGAATATTGAGCGAGTATGTGTGCTTTTTGGCAAAGTCCTTGGAGAATTGGGAGGTGCGTGCACTTCACAAATAGTCACTCGCGCACTCTTCCATTATTGTTTTAGATGGATCGTTGTAAAATCTAAGTACCGGTATAGCACTCTGACGGGCGTCAATCTATCCCCATCACCAAACCAATCCTTAATTCATGAGAAGATGTCTGAGTTTTTGAACAAATGTCCCCACGATGATACCCAAGTTTGAAGGCGGTAGTATCTGCAGAACTAGACCGTGGAAGAAGGAGGCGGGGGGAGAGGGGGGGGGGGAGTAGCTAAGCGAATATATACACAAACTTTCCTACCTAACGCCATCCTCTAAATATGGCAGAACTAACGATACAACCCCCCACCAGCGGCGCGAAGTAGACATACCGCACTCTACCTACTTATCCAGCAATGAGTTCCTGTGCTACAGAAGCAGCGGGCTGGGAAATCTTCTACCATACGTAAAAACCCCTCAGCGATACATAACCTTATAGTGTGCACTTCTACTATAGTATCCATTCGTTAGTCATATAACCAAACACAAGTGCGAGTAAGACTAGTCATACTCCCTCACTCGTTTCGCCTAGCTCAAGAAATGTTGAAACGACTGAGTCGGTTGTATTGTTATTAAAGAAAGAGAGGTGGGGTGTGAGCCCGACTAGTTATACAGGAAAGACCAAGCCACGATTACGCAAGCTCACGCGGCCTCACTCGCCGCCGCATCACCGCCACATTACGGGCTTATGTATATCCCAGGATCAACCATCCCCGATATGGAAGGATGCTCCAACAAGAAATGTTACGTGGTTTGAAGTTGTGAGGGTGGTGATAACGGGTGACTTGGATGGAGACTGGAAGATTGAGATTCGGGATACGTACAGGAAGTGTAAGTTTAGATGATAGCGAAGATTAGAAGTATGGGGGAGTGGGGTGGCGAGTAACTAAAATTGAGCTCTTATTAGCCGACTCAGAGAATTTATGACTGGATGAGAAAGGGGGGGGGGGGGGGGATGAGGGTATGGTGTTATAGATTAGAATCGACATAACACAAAACCGTAGAGTCATAACGCTCTTATGGCCTTAGGCATTACATATATATCATACCGCAGAGAACATTCATACAGGGGGGGAGCTCTGCTCGTGTCGTTAGTTCCTCAGTCAATTGTATCGAGGTATGATATTGAAGAACAGTATGAACTGGTGGAGGACCTCATAATGTTCGATGGAGGTCCACTAACATCCCGTCAAGACCCGTAGTGCTCATGCCTTCACCCAAGTTATCTGCTACCTCCTTAGCTTAAATGTTCTTCAAAAAAAAAAAAACAGCTGTGAACAACAGAACATCATCCAGAATCGACAAAATCACCACACGTTTATACAGTCAAAAGTACAGTATTCCATCAGCGGTCAAAGGCCATTTATCTATGGAGATACGGTCCCGTAACCAACTTACAGTGCCATACCGTATTCCAGACACTACCTCCCGCCCACCAACCTTCCAACCGAAAACACCTTCAATCACCACCTACCACCCACTACAACCCACTCCACTCACCAACTAACTCCATGACCAAGCACGATCCCCCTTAACTAATCACCCCCAAACCTCCCCCTACCCACACTCCAGCAATCCCCAAACCTTCGTCAGTTAAAAACCATCCTTACCCTTACTGTACAGCACAGTATCTTTAACTTTAACATCCCTACCAGCTACTCACCCTTCGCCTTAGCAATGCCAGCCTCATACACAGGTAGAAGAAGGTATTGATACACGCAATTCCCAAAACCCCCATACTAAGCGGCGAAGAATTCCCCGATGCAACACCAGTGCACAGTCTATACCACAACATATCCAAGTTCTCTAATCCCCAGTGAACATAGCGTGCAGATCTGAGTATCAAAGCCCAATAAAATACTTCCGAAGGCATACTCCCCCTCCCCCTCCTTCCTCCCCTCCCTACCTCGGGTTTCTCAACTATGATGCGGCGTACACCATCTCCTACCGGTACGGTATCTGCACTTCAATCCCAGACCAGTAGAGTAGTCTGGCCCCACCCAAATACTGAGATACCCGCCGTGCAAAACACACCTAGCCCTGCTGCCAATTAACTAACTTAGGCCATTCCAGGAGTGTATCAACAGTGCACTTGGGAATTGGGATTAAGGTTTATGGAACTTTAGCTCGTACAACACTGTACTCTCCAGCCACCCCCCACTCCACATCCCACGTGTCCATACCATGCCATACATCCCACACTACGAGCACAGTACGGTACTCACAAAGTCTCACTCGAAAGCCCCACATCTTCACTTCTTACCCGCCGTTACAATGGAGTACCTGCCATCACAAGCCAGCATTTCACATTTCATAAACATAAACAAAGCCACGGGGCTCGGTAGCCCGGTCTCGGAGTTCCGTATACAGCATCTCGGGCTCTTCAACAGGGTACTGTACGGTACTATAGCAAAGTAAAGTCACAGGAGTGCAGTAAAGTCAATCTCCACCAAATTCCTCTCAGCAGGAAGGGCAGAGCAGAGAGGTCAAGTCAGCGACACAGTATGGTACAATTAATATTAATAATATCACACCAGCATACTCATACCGCACCACTAGCACCACCGCACAATATTATCATATTCAACTCGGCACACTCACTCCTGCAAGATACGGCACACACCACGCTCCAGAACCACCGGCTGACAGAATAGAGATGGAGGGATGGACAAGGGGGAGTGGGAGTGGGGAGCGGGTTTCCCTATATTCGCTACCGATACCAACTACTAGGTACGGTACTCGTATCCTGTCCTACGGATCCAGCGGTAGCTTAACTTGGTTCGGGATGGGGATGGGATGGGCACTTGGGTGCATTCTGCAGCGAATCGCGACCCCGGAAGTCCGTTGATGCCAGGCGACCAACGCTGAGGTTAAGCGCTGCTCGAGGCGCATTTGTAATTCACTTGCGGTGCTGGAACATAGCGAGCGCGTTGTGCCTGTAATGTGACATGTGATTGTCATTATTTCATTGGGGACCGGAGCCCCGATTGACGAGTTCCAAGTGAGACGGCATGATACCGTATTTTCAGCCCCTCGCCGCCTTTTTTGGCGGCATCCGAGGGCTAACACTTCTCTGCTAGGAGAGATTAGGGCGGTATGCAAGAAGACCGAATTGGATCCGGCTGCTTCTGAACATCGCAATGGTTACCACCGGGAGTGCTGGCTTGTAGCTTTTCTCCCAAGGCATTGGTAGGTCACAGTTATTGTCACTATATATCACTCGGATACTGTGACATTATCGCTGTCAAAAGAGAGGAAGAGCGAAAACAACATCGTATCCACAAGAGTACAACCAATACATTCAGGAAACATAAGAGGTAAAACAGAATAAAATTTGAAATTGGAGAATCTTGCAAAGAGTTCTCCCGTTATACGAAAATCCAGAAAAAGTCAATTTTCTCATCAGACAAGATCACTCGAGATCATTATTTCGCTTTTTGGGGGAAGGGTTTCTGCGCGTAGTACAAATGCCTGTTTTACCACATATTAGTCCAGGCATTTAGCTGAGTATCGTGAAAACATACTGATGCGAGTAAGAGTGAATCTTTTTGCTATGAGATTCCTTCTTGGCTGAAGTAATCAACTCCTCGACTGCAGGAATCGACATTCCAAGTGTTCTGGTGAGGAGAGCCATTCCAAAGGCTTCAAAGGCATTACCGGTGGTAAGCAAGAGGAATGCTCCCATCTCTTTCAGCTTTTTCTCGGCCGGCCAAGTTCCGAGAGGGAGTTTCATCTCCTCGTGGTTTACTTTCTCGAAACCGGCGTCTAGAATATACCTATCCAAGGAGGCAGCAATCTTGAACTCCTGGCCTTATCCAAAGTTAGCCCCAGGCAGATGCTAGAAGTTAATCATTTCTTAGCCGCTTACCCAATTTATCGGCAGCTTCATTCACGAGTTCATAAAACCTGAACAAATTGCTCTTAACGGGCAATGTTCCGTCATCGCTCTTAAGGCTGAATTCATACTCGGCGACATCTAGCCAGCCACCAGGCTTCAGGTGACTATCGATTAAAAGGTTAGCTTGACAGTGTTTTTGGAATAGCAGTGATTCTCACTTGAATGCTTGTTGAATAAGCTTCCCCCAGTCCCTAATTCCACCGTTTAAATGACGAATATGGATTAAATCAAATGAGTCTCTTGCAAAAGTCCAATCCGATTCTGCATCGTCAATCTGAAAGCTCACATTGGGAGGAACCCTAAAAACTTGGAATGAGCATGAGTAGCTTCTAGAGGCTTGAGGGTACATACCAGCTTGGTTGAATTGGGCTAAGATCCGTTCCAACAACCTCGGCAGCAGGGAAGTTTCTATATAGAATTATAAGTAGGGGATTTTCATCGTCATTAGGTTCAAAGCTTACTCTGCGGCATCAATTGCCCAAATACCTGTGCCGGTACCAACATCTAAGATCCTCTGAATGTTTTTGTCGACGGGCGCTCTAACCAATTTGCCGTCAAGCATAAGGAGATAGATATGATGGATAATATCTAATCTGGTCTTGTTTAGCAATGGCTTTTAAACAGGGATATAAATTCCTGGACTAGCCTCTCTTGTTCAGCCTCGTCGTTTGGAAGAGTGTATTTCCTACCCCAAGTTAGCTCAATGGATATTATACCAAGCCCCGAAGCCAAGTTCCTTACCCGTCCTTGAAAGCATGGTATCGACGCCCATTTTCGTATCGATACCTGGAATATTATGATATCAGTAAAAACAAGAAAGAAATTTCGCTAGGCATAGCAATCATGTCTTTTTTTTTTTTTTTTTTTTGCTTACGCTCGGATAGATTCAGAAAGTGAAGCGGTAGAATATTCACTCCTAGTGATAGTTAGCATTATATATCAAGCAAATTATAAGGTTAAATACTCTGCCGTCTCGTAATCTGATGTCTCTTGCTGTTTTGGTCCTCTAATGTCAGGTTCAATATATTAATGTATGTTTGTCGGTAGCTAGCTTACCAAAGCAGGGTCGACCTCAAGCGGTCCTGCTGGAACATTGTGAGTAGCGGTACTAGAAGCTGGGACGTTGGAGGGTGTATTAGAGGCCATGGCAAAATTGGGTAAGAAAACTAATGACAAAAAGCTATCTCTGAAAGGGGAGTCTTTTGTTTGGTGATGGCTCGGAAAGTGTGGTTTGGCAGGTAAACGGAGGATATGGTCAGGGAGTGGGGTACACTACCCTGATATACACGAGTTGTGATGTGCAAGGGTAGTACCGGTACTATGTACGAGTACAGTACCCACCCCCACTCCCCCCAACACCATGCCATGCTACTTGTAGTTCTGTCCTCCAAAGCTCCACCAGCATTATCATACAGTACCAAATTAACGGCACGGCCCGAGCGAACACGATCAACCCAACTCAATCGAATCAGTGCACTGATTTGCCACAAAATTTTATAAAATACTATTTTCGAAAAATGAAAATGAAAAAAAAAAAAAAAAAAAAAAAAGTTAGCACTCGAGAAATCACGACCAACAGTGGCTATAAAATAAAAATGTTACAGCGGAACCGGGAAGCATTCTATGCGCGGGCATGTGGCCATGAAGAATCAAAACTCTCCATCCTCTTCCTCAAAAAAAAAAAAAAAACATCTTATCTACTGGTACTGGGGCCCCCTGTGCCATTTCAACGTGGCCTTTAGACAGCGCTATGATGGCACACAGGCACCTCAAATGGTCCCAGTTTACTAACGATCAAAACCCGGATTTAAGTATCAACGAGTATTAGACGGGTTCAAAGTAGGACGAAGCTTCTCCGGAGGAGTAATGATGAATTCAGTCGGAGAAGAGTGTGGACTTCAATTTTAATACATGGTTTATGTTATGCCTTCTGCACTTTCCCCATCCATGCATGCACTACTCAGTACAGTACGCACATTACTGGTAACTGTTCCGCGAACAGCGAAAAGCCCAAAGAAATCTGACAGCAAAATAAACTTGCATCTTGAAGCCCTAAATTTAAAATTGCAACTAACCGACTAACCTTAATTGTTAGGAGTTGCATGTTCAATTTATCAATGCGTTTACAGCGCCTAATCAACGATCCCGCGCTAGTAAAACAAAGAGAAACTGCATGCGTTGATCGTTGCCGCGCCCGTCAGCGGCAAGTGGGAAAAAGTAATTGGAACGAATTTGCAAAATTCAGTACTGTACGCGATACAGTTGTGACTTGTAATATCAACTGCCGATTATTTCTAGTTTACCGGTCAACAAACAATTGATACATTCTTTGTAAAACCCACCAACTTATTTTGTTAGCACAATTCAGTGCGCAGAGGCATAAAAAGCACAAGGCCAGAGATCGGCGATCTATGCAGATTTCACGGCAAACGTTGCAACGTTGTCCCAGAAGAACAGTTGATAAATTTCTTGTCCATTGAGGTCTCTCACTTCAGAACTGACCAGAATGCAAACAGGCTTCCGTTGACAAATATCGCTTGTACCCACGTACTGACGGGACATGGATGTTTCAAGCCACTTTAACCGATTTCGGCGTCATGCGGCAATTGGCCATCAAATCAGCTATCACAATACCAACTCCTACGCTTCGGGCTTATCAATACCCACTGAGTTACCCAATAGGAAGAATCTCTACAGTAACGGTTCTGCTACTACAGTCTACTAATGTAGAGGAGCTTAATTGGAAAGAGGGGCTGGATTTCAGCACAACCGAAGACATTGCATATGTACAACCCCCGAGTTGCATACTTATGTGCCTGAAGACTCCAATACGGTAGCTAATAGAACCCACAAGGCAGAAAAGGCCAAAAGCAATTATCTGCATTGTGCGATGGGGGCTAATACCCACGACCCAATTTTTCCTTCAGACAAAACGATCATCAAATCGAAAAAATCAAAACCGCGAGTTTCTCGGGAGAAAGTAAGTTTCTATCGTGGGGACTCCGTCACTACCGTATGCTGCGATCGGATGCTAAAATTCCATTTTATCACATCATATGGAATCACTCGCGCACATCCCACACAGTATCGTAACCACTTTCCCTCAGGTCGACTTCCAGGACTGATGCAACGAATTCTGATGTCGACTGACTTCACAGCAATATCCCACCACTATTCTCTTAGGGTTAAGCCCAGGTATAATGTGATAAGAAGCAGCAGAAACGCAATTCAGATATCAACGGCAGACTCACCGCAATGTCATACGACTGTCTGATCTAGGGCACAGATCGATATTCCCAACCTAGCGCCATGACTACTAAACCATGGTATATTTCGCAGAAAAACGAACCGTCACTACTCGTGGATATCATAATTTTAGTCATACCTAGTTCAAAGTGCAAAAACGTGGTTTGCAGACGGACGCCCTCAGATTCAATGCATCTATCACTTTTGTGTCTGAGAAGCATCGCATATCAATCAATCCCATGGTTTTAAAAACTATAGTATGCATCAGAGAGCTGGTTCTTTATCCAGACCAGACCTGTCAAGTTTATCTGTTATGTGATACCGGCTGAATCGGGTGATATGTAGCTACCCCAGTGCCCCGACGAGTCGCGGGCTTCCAGGTTGAGTTAACGTTGGTCAAACTCAGCCAAAACCCCAATACTGCCAGCGATTGTCACTCGGGCCCACTTGTCGCTGAAAGTAAGGACGACAGCGCAGATCAGGGCTATTGATCTATTGATCTGACCTTGTGACCAAATCTTGGTGGGAACAACAATTGCAAGAAAAACTCAGGTGCTTCGTCTGGCCATACGAATATCATTGACACAATCCTCAATGACGAGCATTTTATTCCAAACCGCGACTTTCACGCATTTAATTATCCTTGGGTTCAACAAGGGGCTGAAGATCTGAAGAGAAATTCCCCCAAGATTGTCGTGCATGTCAGCACAAATACGAGTAAAATAACACCTCAGGTGGGGTACCACAATTGGTGGAAGTTCCTATGCCGTTGTCCAACATCTTGCTCACAACCCCTCTCCCGAGGGTTCGGGAATCTTTGATTCAGAACATTGTCTCACAACATATCATCTGCCGAATCATCATCATTCTTCGGTCCCGAGCGCTTGGTGGTGGACCACGCTTGACCGGTAATCGTGCTCAATCCAAACCAAGGAACAACGCGGCATAAATTCCAACGGTAAAAGCCATTTGAATCCCGCGCGGGTAGGCTGCCTCACTCATGGTTTTACTGGACGCCCGGTTTATTCCGCTCGAGAAAGTCTTCCCCCTTCAAAAACAGTGCAAAAGACAGACGTTATTGACATCAACATTGCGTGTCGGCAGTCATACAGCGATTTTAGTACGTGGGTTGCTTTTTCACATATTCTACCACTCGCGCATCGGGTGTGCAGGTCGGACTTCCTTCTCTCCCCGAATCTCTATTTTTGTTTTCCTCGGGCTGTTGTGGTCGCCATTCAGGCACGCATGGATGAACTCAAAATTTTCTTGAGATTAAGTTAGACTATCCGTGTGACGGCTCGCGAGCAATACAGCAATTCTGCATTGGTGTTTGCAGTCTGTGGGGATAAAGTTGAGACACTGATCCCTATTCAGAAGTAGGCTAGACCGGACTGCCAAAGGACTAATAATCGCTTATTAGTTGAAAAAGGAAGTTATGAATCTCACTTCCCATAAGTCATGATTTGGCATGCAAGTGCCTACGTACAATATTACAAGTACAGTACAGTACTGATATTCCTGTGTAGTGCTCTTGGTCAGACATGACGAGAGATGGTTGAGGCTGATATTTATCAGAAGACCGACTAGTAATGTTGTGAGCTAATACCAGTCTCGGACTGAGCAAGAGCCCCTTTGCAACACACTGTCTGCAATAGTCCGTGGTCTTGAAGCTGCCATACTCGGTCTGTCCCCGCTCAATAGTCGACGTAGAAGCATAAATTCCGAGTGATCGATTATGATCTTAGAACTTTCTCCGGTGAACCAATTCCACTTTGAGACAGCGAATAAAGTAACGTGTCAAAACTCTCAGGTATTATGGCAAAGGCCAGTTACACCCAAGCAGCTGTGTACTGCAGTCTGTTAACATTCTGTCATGACTTTCACCCTCTACGAGTTATGTCCTAATGCCACTGAACGTAGCATACCGTGGATAACTTACGGTATGCGATGCAAAATATTGGAATCCTGTCAGGCAAGTAAGCAGACGGAATGAAGACAAAATAATGTGAGGATTCTCGCCGCCGATAAGAATGTTTGTGCACGAAAATAAATGACGAAAAGCCACGTAACTTACAGGCGTACGATGCTTATTCAACTGACAAGCAATGGTAGAGTTTAGCTCTCCTAAAATTCAGGGGCTAGATACTAATCGTATAAAGCTCTCACTGTCCCTCTCATGTCTCTATTGCGGCGCCCCTTGCATTCTATTTATCCTTATTTTTTTCTCCGCGATACTCAAAACTACGCCCTGGGAACAGTGGAATATGGGGGTACAAATGCAACTAGTGGAGGAAATCTATCCGGAAAAAAAAGGGAAGGTAAACTTACTAAGATTACTTTAGTGTCGAACAATACTGAGTCTAACGATGTCAAGATACTTTGAGACAGAGGATTCCAATTGTTACCTTTGGGACAAGAGGCTTTGGGCCCATTACCAATTCCTTTCTTTCTTACATACCGGTACATGCGGTAATAAAGTTGACCTTGGTTGTCTGAGAAAGCAGTGCATGGCACCATCATCCTACAATGGCACCATTCTAATACCCCACTATTGGCTATTCCAGCACAATGGATTATGGATTAAAGTTACACGTACTAGCTTAATTGTCGATCCTAGTTTGGATCCTGATTGACTTCTAGGACGCCATGCTCTCCCATGGGGGCCGAACCTCGCTCAGTGAAAAGTACTCAACTAGCTAGCGGGTATGCGCTTCTATGGGAGGGCTGCGACTGTCTAGAACTACGGTACCTCGGGGATTTTTTTTAAGAGACATAACTTTCTAACCGCGGGCAATGCATAAATGCACAAGGAGCATGGATAACCAGTTGGGTTAACTAGGATCAGTTTGCACTTTTGCATCCGGATACAGTAGCTTAGACCCTACTCTATTCTTCTATGAATTTCCCTTTGACGCGAAAATAAAGATTTACATCAAATTCTCCGAGTAAGTGTAATGTTCTTAAGAGGCGTCGAAAGAAGATGCCCTTGCTCAAATTAACTATCACGATGATAGGTCAGTCCTGACGGAGCAGGGTGTCCTCCGGGACGTTGATGAGAACTGCCTGGTACTTTAGGGGAGGGATATGGATAGAGATCCGGGTGTCTTTTTCGGGAAACCCAAAAAGAAAGAAACATCTTGGTTTCACTAGTCTATAGCAAGTATGTAGCCTCGGTAATTGGACTCCATGATATCTTAGTTTTCGTTGTTCTGTAAGGGATAGCTCTAATTTATTCAAGCCTTAAATACAACCACAAACATTTAAGGTTACCGACACCTTATTCAAACACCCGAAAGGGCTCTCGAGAAGCATCTTTCTCAGCACACCACTCATCACCCGTGCCATATGTTTTTATGAAAATACGCCGCTGGGAGCAGAATCCTGACCATCTTAAACTAAATCAAAGAGGAAACAAAACAAAAAAAACAGATCCTCACCAACCCGGAAATAATGCGCTATTCCCGAAAGTGTTCTTTGAATCCAAAATGTTTGAACAATAACAATCAGAGTAGCCTACCAATATTTCCCCTGCAGATTAACGGGATTTTTTTTTTTCTTTTCAAACCCTTCTCTTCCCCCCCCCCTCTTCCAACTTTCATAATCATTCCCACGACAAGAAAAGCAACAAGTTGAAAAGAACAAACGCCTTCCCAAGTTGGTGACACATGTACTGTACTCTACCCTATCATACACAACGGTTTCTATCCAATACCCTATCATACAAGGCGGATGCCCTGGGGGGATTGCGCTTATTTGCCGGTGACGAGATTTCCAAGATACCGTAGCTCGGTGACAAGGGTCATCCTGAATGATGTACGTAGCTCTATTGTGTTTAACGTTTTCTGTACGAGAGAGTGCTGCACGGTAGATCGGGATTTAGTTTGTCTCGGGCTTGTTTCGTCGGTTATCGGAGGAGAGGGGGTTTATCGATATGTTTTTGTTTCAGATTCGGATTGGCGGGTTGAAGAGAAGGGGGGGGGGTAATTGAGAATTCGTGATTCTTCGTGTAATATCACGGCATTACTTATCACAAGCTAGTTAAGATGAAGAAAGTAGTAACGTGAAACCCACTTTTGGGTTATACACATAAAGGTCGTGAATAATGATATATACAAAGATATCCCAAACAAAAGAAAAAGAAAACAAGTAGTAGTAGAAGTTAAACAGAAACCTTCTTCCCGACCCCCCTCTTTCTGCCTTCCCTCCTCCTCCTCTTCCAATCCCTATTCCACTCCCCACGGTTCTTGTAAAACGTCTCCCTCCACCTCTTCACAAGCTCTGCATCCTCCCCTTCGCCCTCCCCCTCAATAACATCATCGAGAGTCCTGGAATTCGGAACCTTCCCCCAAATACTCAACGCGCCCAAAAACCTACTATCCTCGTGCGCGCCCAAGAGCGGTGCATCCATATTCATGGACCCCCGCCTCTCCGCCTCACTACCGCTACCCATGGAGATAGACCCGATAACCCTCGGCGTCGATGGGACGAATAGTCTTCCCGCTGCTGCACCGCCAGAAAGATCGGGGACCTCGTCTTCTTCTGGTGGGAAGAACTTTCTGTGCCCGATGGCGGTGTCGGGTGTTGGTGCTGCGGATCGGTATCTATAAGGTGGTGTGGAGGAGGTCATGGTAGCGGTGGTAGGTTGCTGCGATTCGTCATCGCCGCTGAGCATGTCCTCGTCTTCATCTTCGTTATTCACTCCAACGCCTGTGCTACCAAAGCCGAAGCGGAAGGAAGTGTTTGTCGGGGAGATAGCGGAGGAGTATGGTGTTGCGGTTGTAGGCTTGTACAGCGCTTCTAGCGGGTGGACTATGCGCGGGATTGTGATTTGTAGGGTTGGCGCGGGGGCTTTGGAGCGCTTGGTTGTGTTTGTAGGGGGTGTTTTGGGGGTTATGGGGGATATGTCTGATTCTGAGTCTGAGTCTGTTGTTGAGGGGGTAGAAGATGAGGCGGTGGAGGATGTGGCGGCAGGAGCGGCTTCGATGATGGTACCCGCTGAGTCGAGCCAACCGAGGGATTCGTCAAAGGTTGCGGTTGTCGTGGAAAGGTCTTTATCCAGGGAGGTTCCCTTGAGGAATTGTGGGAATTTGGTGTTGTGCGTGAATTCTTTGATGGTGTTGGCTGTTTTCTTCTTCTTGGTGGTCTTTTCGGTGGGTTTTTCGGTGGAGGTGGAGACGGTGAGAGTGGAAGTGGTAGCAGCGGAGGTTCTGAAAAGACACTCCCGTTTGCTATCGCTCTTTACGGCTGTAGCAATGGTAGGCGGTCTACTCCATCCTCTCTGGACCTTCCTATCCTTCAACTCGATACCATTGATTACTCCTTTCTCCTTCTTGTTCTTCTTAGACTTCTTCTTTCCATCATTCTCATCATCACCATCATCATCATCCTTCTTGGCACGCTTCCTCTTCTCCTTCTTTGTCTTCTTCCCCCCATCAACTTCTTCCCCATCTGATGGAATGCCCCCGGGAACGAAAGTATCCCGCCGGGCATCCTCAACCCTAACTTTAACCCCGCGGAACAGACTCCCGTTCAACTTCTTCTTGATCCCGTCCGCCACGCCCCGCTCGCAATCCAAATATCCATAACTCTTCTTGGGGAAGGAGGGGATTGTGTGGAAGGACATGGACGCGACGACCGCTTTGTCCGCGAGAACTTTCGGTGGGAGGAGGGTGTGTGCGGTTTCTTGGGTTAACGGTGTGATGTGTAGGCGGACAATGCCCATGTTTTCCTCTTTTCTCTTGGTTTCTTCTCGGTCGATTGATTGATTGATGACTTTGTGATTGTGATTTTTTCTCTCTTTCTCTTCCTCGGCGTGCGCTCTGCGCTTGTGTGTTCACCGTCGGAAGGGAAAGGCGGGCAGGTAGGCAAGTTGGTGGAAGGGTGTTAAAAAGAGGTATGCACCGTAGGTAAGTAGATAAAGTAGAAGGTTTTGATGTTTTCTTTCTTTCTTTGCTAGAGAGGTAGGAGATGCGGTGTGATAGAGGGTGCGCGCCGGTGGAATTATATATGGTGGAGACAGAAGGCAGCGTAGCGGTGTGGTGCCAGCGACTTTGTTTTTTTGCGTTGGTTGGGTGGGTAAACCCTTCGGGGGCCCTGCCAAGACGTTACCGGTTCGTTTGGTGGGTTAAGTTATTTAGGTTTGTGTTGCGCTACTGTATCAAACGAGCGAGTACCGTATTCTTTACCTCGGTGGGAAACAAATCAATCCATTCATTATCCCCCACCATAATATTACAGTATGATACAAACACTTTTTTTGTGAACTCTTCTGCCGGAGAGGAGACGGAGAGGAGAAATTGCTTGTATGGATGGATGTATTTGCGTAGGGTTCAAAAATTTCACGCCACAGCGGCTCACCGTATGCCCTTCCTCCCTCCCAACATCCATATATACATCCATTTTGGTCATGGTTCTAATGTAGTATTCACGGCCAGCAAGATTCCTCGGTGTAAAGAGCAATAGAAAGAAATAAAGGGAAGTAGAGGATTTATTCCACTTTTGGAGCAGCTTGGTCTGTGCCTTTTTTTGAGATCAACTGGTTTGGTGCGGAGAGGCGGCGGAGACATGCTTTTTCTGCTGGATGATGGCGAGGGAGGATGGGAAATATGGAGGAGGAGGAAGAGCGAGGTTGAGTTGATTCTTTCACTTTTAAATTCTAACATACATCTGGATAAATTTACAATACACTGTTCTGCAGGTACTGTACTGTGCTGTGCTGTGCTGTGCTGTGTGATTCTTTGGCCAATCCTGTAAGACTATCGTATGGGGAAATTGCTTTTCGAATACGGTAGGTATTATGCAAGAGTAGGTGGGATGATGATGATGATTATGATGGAGAATAGGTTACTAGCAGATAATGACTTCCTTAGGATCTCTGGAAGGTTTTAGAGAAGCATTTGCAGTACCGTACCACAGCATATCAGGATAGCAGGGGCTGGGGGTATGTATCTATTTACACTGTTGTACCTAAGTACATATTTCACGCCGCAATCTCACTTCCTCTAGCTCTCTTGGGAGGTACCGTATGTGGATGAGAAAACCCATGATTTTTAAACTAACGCTAACTTATTCTACTGGGCAAAATACGGTAGGTGACATTTTCAAGAGAATTTGGGAGCCCCTGTATTTTGAACTGCGCAGTACTATATTTTTCAGGTGCCTCAGAGAGAACGGATGGATATACTTTTTTAGAGGTGGATAAGTTGGCATACAAGTGATATGACATTAGGAATGTTCGCTACTCGGCTGTGTGAAGTTTGCAAATCTCACCTAACCGAAAAGCTTTCTGCCAACCTTTTCAGCAATCCCCTCGAAAGCGAGAGCGTGGGCTCCCGTAGGATCAGAAACTACTGTGGGCTTCCCACGGTCAGCATCCCGGCAGATAGAGGCGTGCAAAGGGACGTCTCCAAGAAGTTCTATGCCATGTTTCTTGCACTCCCTCTCAACACCATCCGCTCCGAAAATGTGAGTAGCGTGCTTGCAGTTAGGACATGTGAATACGCTCATATTCTGCACCATTCCTAATAGCTGGATGAGGAAAGTTAGAGAGTGAGATTTTGAGATAAGAATTGCCATGCGGCTTAGATCTGGATGGAAGATTCCTGAGGCAAAAAACTCACCGGAACGTCCACCTTCTTGAACATGTTGATCCCCTTGACTGCATCAATGAGAGCTATATCCTGGGGCGTCGACACAATCAAGGCTCCTGCTTTCCAGAATTAGTATACCTCATGCACGGACTCCACTTTGCGAACTCAATTAACAGCACCCCACTATTCTTCATGAAAGTTCTTGACGAACATTATCGTCTCGCGGGAGTAACAGTATTTTGAGTTTTCATGGAGAAAGAAGAGGAATGAAATCCGAACATACCATCTACTATGACTTGTTGAGTGATGCTAAGCTGGACATCACCGGTTCCTGGCGGGAGGTCAAGAACCAAAATATCGAGCCCACCCCACTCGACCTCGTTGAGCAACTGGTTCATTGCTTTCATGACCATCAAGCCCCTCCAGGCCACTGGAGCCTCTTCACCGACAAGATACCCCATGGACATGGATTTGACACCATAGTTACTCAGCGGAATCAACTGATTATCTATAAAATCAATGAAAGGGTTCTCTGCCCTTGCGGCGGGAGGACTAAGGGCGGGGGGTGGAAAGGGGAATAGCTACGCGAAGAGAGCCTGGGTTCACCCGATAGGTTCAATAATTTAGGTATGGAAGGACCGAATATGTCTGTGTCTAATATTCCTGTACGTTTGCCTTGCCTCGCCAACGCCAATGCCAGATTGACTTAAATGACAAGGAAAAAAGTAAGCATGTAAGCCACCCCGTCCTAGGCGAGGAATGACTGGGTCGTACCTGCGATGGTGGATTTTCCGACACCGCCCTTCGCAGAGGAGATCGCTAGAACCTTGGAAACGTCTTTTATGGGTCTCTTTGTTGGGAGACCTCGCTGCATTCGTGGGATTTGCGGTGGAGATCCTGACCGGGGAAGGCCCTGGAAGAGAGCACAGTAGGTAACCAGTCAGATTGTGTGCTCCTAGTATGCGGTAAAGAGGATTAGTAGTGGGTAGTACTAATGGGTTCTCGTGTGCAAGTGATCTAAATGTGGTGAAGAGACGTTTTGAAGACATTTTTGGTGATGGTTGAATGGAGATGTGCAAGAGCATGCAGAGGAATTAGAGTTCATGAGCCCTCTCGGTATGATGTTATGCGGCTCTTGGCGGGGTTAATTATGAGTTTAACGGTTGTGCGTCCTTGGCGTGTTTGGAGGGACGAGAAATGGGAAGCCTTGCCTGAAATTAGAATCATACTTGTGAATGTCTTTACCGTACAGATGCTCGAACATAAGCATATTAGTTTACCCCTGGGAATATACCATGAATGCATACCTCGACCTAATCCCATTGATGATAAATCTCCAATCTGTAGACTAAAGGGAACAATGATTAAGTCATCGTACTGCAAAAAAGAAAAACACCAAGGAAATTATCCCGCGTCTATGAAAACACCAGTTTAAATATCCACAAACAAGATCTACAAATCCAACATCGTAGATCCCTTCCCTACGCTCGTCAAAAGCTCCTTCTGAAGAACTAGCAAACCGAGCAAGCACCAATGACCCAACAGCGCAATGATCTCATACAAGAAACCTACCCGTTACTCTGTGTTTTTTCCCTTTTCGCACCCCGCCAACAGATGATAAAGTAGCCAACTAACCCTCAAAATGTTTCCCCGCCTTCTCCCCCCACCCTCATCTTATCGGCCCCTCATCACATTGCTATTCCGTCGTGGACCCAATTTCATCCCCGCCAAATCACTCCCCGTCCTTCCGCTGAGAGTTGCCTGCTCAACGCAAACGCCGAAACAATTTGTACATCAGAGCAGAAACTACTCCAAAATCATGCACGAATCACCATCTTCGGAGGATGGGAATGACTTGATATTCGTCCAATCCTTGAATTTGTATGCCATTCCTACTACAATCCTACGATGATATATGCTAACAAGCTAAAACGAATTCCAGAAAAGCCACAACCGGCGTAGATTCCTGGGGTCGCAAACGTCCGCAGCCAATCCTCCTGACCCTCTGGCTCAAGAACTCCATCGCTCTCGCTGGGTCAACGGATCACCTCCCGTACTCTATAAACTACGGCACAGTGACGAAGGTCATAACCGCACACGTCGAGAACGGTACCTTCAATTCTCTAGAACACCTTGCGGAGTATGTAGCCCGCGCGGCATTGGGTCCGGACATTAACGCGGGGTGGGTCAAAGTCATTGTGGAGAAACCGAGAGCACTACTCCGCGCGGATGCAGCCGGGATCGCAATCACTCGGAGGAAGAATAGTGAAGGGGAAGTACTCGCTGAAGGCAGTGACCGGGTGTTCGTCAAGGACCTCCGGCTTGTTACGATCATTGGCGTGAATCCCTGGGAACGGGAAGAGAAGCAGGCTGTTGTCATCAACTTGACGATGCACAAGGAGAATAGTCCTGGGAAGCCGGTTGAGGTGGCTGAGGGTGGAAAGTTCGACCCGCACTATAACTTCCGCTCTGTGGTTAAGCGCGTGACGGAGCATGTCGAAGCCTCGGATTACAAGACTGTCGAGGCGTTTGTCACGGCCGTTGCCAAGGAGGCTTGTATCGGGTGTGGGATTTCGAAGATTACGGTGCGGGCGGAGAAACCGAGTGCTCTGACATTTGCAGAGGGGCCGGGGGTGGAGATTACCAGGGAACGGTCATTCTTCGCTTTGGAAGAGGCTGCAGCGGGAGTGGAAGGGAAGCATGAAGTATACATTGCTCTGGGTAGTAACATCGGAGACCGCTTCAGAGCCATTAAAGACGCTGTCGCAGAGGTAGAAAAGCGTGGGATAAAAGTCAAGAGAACGAGTAGCTTATACCAAAGTGCGCCAATGTATTACCTTGATCAGCCAACGTTTTTAAATGGAGTTATGCAGGTAATCTGCACATGCACGATTGATATTGATATTGAAACTAACACATAACAGGTAGAGACAACATTATCTCCAGACGACCTCCTGGGGGCATTAAAAGAGGTAGAATTCCACCTCGGGCGAGAAAAAACCATCGAGAACGGACCTAGATCGATAGACCTGGATATACTCCTCTACGACAACCTAGTCCTCGAAACCCCCCACCTCACAATTCCGCACGCAAAAATGCTCGAACGGGAATTCGTCCTCCGGCCTCTATGCGAGTACGTCCCTCTCCATCTCCCTGCCATAGTAGCATACTAACAAACCCAGTATATCCCCCAACAAACCTCACCCACTAACCTCCACCGCCTTTAAACACCACCTCAACGCCATCCCCCCACCTCCGCCCTCCACCCCACGCTTGCGTACATTCGCCTCCCTCTCACCACACCTCCCACCCCTCGACCCTTCAAACCCGCAGCGAAGGACATATATCATGGCCATCCTAAACCTAACCCCAGACTCATTCTCGGACGGCGGGCAACTCACACAGGACAACATAGTACAAACCGCGCATGAGCTCATCACAGCAGGCGCAGACATTCTAGACATGGGCGGCTGCAGCACACGCCCAGGCTCTGAACAAGTCACTCCAGAGGAGGAGATGCAAAGAGTAATACCCGCAATCAAAGCCCTCCGCGAAGCAGGCATCAAAAACGCAATAAGCATAGACACATACCGTGCCATCGTCGCCAAAGCCGTGATATCCGCCGGCGCAGACATAATCAACGACGTCTCCGCCGGAACCCTAGACCCAGCCATGCTCCCCACTGCAGCCGAATTGGCAGTCCCCATCTGCCTAATGCACATGCGCGGAACACCCTCCAACATGTCCTCCCTAACCTCATACCCCGCCGGCCTCCTACCAACCATACTATCCGAACTCCAAGAGCGCGTGCGCGCAGCGGAGGACGCGGGCGTGAGGAGATGGAACATATTACTAGACCCGGGACTCGGTTTTGCCAAAGACCTGCCGCAGAACCTGGAAGTCCTCCGGGGATTGCGCGAGATTACGAATGGGATTGACCTGCCGTGGGTGCTAGGTCCCAGTCGGAAGGGGTTTGTCGGGGAGGTTACGGGCGTGCAAGTTGCCAGGGAGAGAACATGGGGGACTGCGGCCGCGGTCGCGGCATGTGTTGCGGGAGGGGCGGATGTCGTGAGGGTTCATGACGTCAAGGAGATGAAGATGGTGGTTGATATGGCCGGGGGGATTTGGAGAAAGTAGTCCCCCCCCTGAGTTTGTACACTGTGTAGTAGGTTGTGATACTTTTACTTCACTCAACATATTTATTCTTCAATACCATATGAATAATCTCATTTCACCACGCATGTTAAATAAATGTGCTAAAAGGAGAATCATCACCCTGCCTGTAAAACCTCCATTCTAGTCGTCGGTCATATAATTAGGACCCCGCTATAATACCACGCTATCCAATCCTTATCGTTGAAAAACACTCGGTATCGTGATGACCCTGGAATACATACGCCACACCACACCACAACAGTATCCTATCCATCTGTCAGGATGTAGTAGAAAATTGCCAGGTGAGGAAGGAAGGGGTATGCCGGAAAGAATGAAAGTGTAGTAACAGTAAGCAAATCTTCGGTATCACTTATTTCTAAGAGGCCACGGAAGGTGGTATGATAGTTTGTAAAAGTTTTTTTAAGTTTTTTTTTTTTGAGCACGAGCTTAAGGTTATGTTATGATAGTGATGTTACACGTTACCTACCGTACTCCACCGCCATGGTATCCGAAAGACAAGAAATCCCGCACCGCTTAAAACAAAAAAAAAAAAAAAAATAGGTATCACAATCACAACCCATCACTCCCCCCTCCCACTGCCCCCACCCCACCCTTCAATCCCCCGCCTAACGACGCCCACAACCTCCTCCGCAACCTCCGCACTCCCAGCTTCAAACTCAAACTTTCTCTCCTTCCCTACGCCTCCTCCTCCGCTAACCCCACCTACGCCTCCCCCTCCACCCGCACCACTACCCCTCCAAACGAAAACCTTGACACCAACACCCCCCTTCCCGCAAACCTTTGCGCCAATGATGGTACTAACGTGCACACTTTTGGTCTTCCTCGCAGACTGAATGTGTAAATACTCCCCGTCCATCGCTAGCACTCGTTCGTAATGCCTGCTCAGGAATGAAATGGGGGTCGTGGATTTACGGTATAGTGTGAAGCGGTGGTAGTCTGCTTCTGGCGGTACGTATGCCTCCTCCTCGCGCGCCGGTGTCTGCGGCACCGCCGGCGCAGGAGGAGGTGGTGGCAGGGTGGGGTTCCGGACCAAGTCGAGGTCGGTTTGTGCGCCCAGTGTGCTAACGGCCGCATTTAGCGGCAGGATTGCCAAGCTGGGGGCGTTTGTGATGCGGAGGATGTGTTGGTCTGGCTGCAGGGATTTTTTTAAGCAGATTTGGTGTAGGATTTGCGAGAGGGGGGTTGTGAGTGGGATTGTTAGCGGGATTGAGTGTGCAAAGGTGGAGGTTGGGGAGATGTGGATTCTGAGGGTCTTGGTTGGCGCTAGGGGGGTGCTCGGAGTATTGGGTGTTGGGGGGATGATGGGGAATGTCGAGGTCAAAGTGATGGTGGAGGGGGAGATTTGGAAAGGGGTTGAAGGTGTTGGAGGGATTAGCTCTGTTGTTGGGATTGTTAGTGTTGGTTGGATTGTGGCTGGCTTCTTCTTTGGTGGGTTGGCGCTTGGTGTTGTTCGTTCGTTTTCTAGGTCTGTTTCGCCAATGTTAGCTACTCCTTGTGGCAACATGAAAAACCAGTAAAAACAAACATTGATCTCCCGTAGCCTCCACAAGTGCAAATTCCCCCTCCAACTTTGCCACCCCACCCCTTCCGCGCCGTCCACCCTGCGCTATATAGACAGTAATCGGCTGTGTCCGCTCCAACGGCGGGAAATCTTCATCCGGTTCCCCATCGTCAACCATCCTCAGCACCCACTTATTTATGTCGCACAACTCGTCTCGTAATTCCGGCTCTTTCTTATCTTCAATGTACTTGCACAGCGTGAATCCGATCGCTTCCGCTACAGTAGTATCTCCAGATTGAACTTTCCGGGTTCGCTTGATGATGACTTCGAATGGAGAGGAGGATTTCGAGTACGGGATGTACAGCTTCAGCGTTATTGGAGCCAACTCCCCCTTTCCAGCGAATTGCTGGTACTCTTCCATTGGGTTCGCAGCCTCCGATGCTTTCGCTTTGAGAAGTTGTGTGAGTAAAGATACTGGTTGGATCATGGAGACCGGTCGTATGGGCGGTGGTAAAGCGTGTAATATCCCCGGCGACGAAGGCAGACCTCCTTTACTTGGAAACGCACTTGTAGGATCTGAGTCTGCGGTTTCGGTAAAGTCTGAGTCGAGACTGCTTGCATCTGAATCGTCGTCTTCGTCGTCGCCGAAACTGCTGGTGTGGGTTAGAGAGGAGGAGTTTGGGGATGAGTGAGGTTTGTCCGAGATCTCGGCGTGGAGCCTTTCTGAGGCGCCCATTAGGCCGCTGGAGAGGATGCCCTCTGAATGTTTCGGGGGACTGTTGGAGGGGTGGTGAACTTTTGCGTTAAAATCCAGGTCCCCATGGGAGCCCCCGCGAAGCCGGCGCGCACGGGAGCGAGTGATGGAGGACTCTGGGACTCTCGGGCCAGAGCGCAGAGGTGAGGACCCCGAGCGGGGACGCTGGGGAATTTCCTTCTTTGCGAAATCGAGTTGCATCTTTTGAGAAGGACTATATCCGTATCAGCAATAGAATATCCATATAGAAGCAGATGAACATACACAGTCCCCGTCTCTTCATCTTCCGACTCTTCACTCATATCCGAGCTGTCATCTTCCCTATCCCCATGATGCTCTCTGCGCACCTTCTCCTTCACCTCCTCCAACCTCCCATTATTTCCCGTAAACCCCGTGTCCACAGTATCAATGCTCTCGTTTGAAAAATGGGAGGCAAGCCCAGGTCTCATGAAAGACCTTCCCAGATCCACGCCTCCAACCTGCTGCTGTTGGTAATGCTGCTGCAGTGAGGGTACGGGACTACTATCGGTATCTCTATTGGACAGCGGGGCTCGACTGGTGGGGTATTCCGTTGATGCGCCGACAGGTATAGGTGGAGAGTAAGTGCGACGGATTTCTGAAGGACATCCCCAACCCGCGTTCTTGAATGCGGGGACATTGAGGGCTGTTGTGTTTACCGTGATCAAGCGCTCGCCGACCCCATCTCGCATGCAGTTGAGGTAGCGGTTACGAATGCGATACAGAACAAAGCTAGAAAGTAAGCATGTCAGCGACAAATAAAAAACAGGTTTAACAGGTGGGGGCGCTAACTCTTGGTTTTGTAGAAGAGACATGGTGGCGGTGTTTGTGAGTTGGTGTAAGGGCGGAGGAGAAGGATAAAGTTCATAAAGAGAAGGTTAGCGAGGAGTCATGTTTGGGTTGAGGATTTTTTTGGGGTCAATGGAGAATGATTCGCAGCAAGGGATGTTTCAAGAGGCTCTGAGATGGAATGAGTGGGATGGAGAGGTTGTCAATTATTCTGGATTGATCGCTCGGGGGACGGCGGATGGCTGCGCGGGGGACATAAGCGCCGTGTAACATGTCGGATCATCTCGTGCGACAAGGAGGATTTGGGAGGCTTTTCAAGAGGGCTTTGTCAGTGGTTGTTGGAGTTTTGATCAGCAGAAGAGAGAGAATGTGGAGAAGTTAATACAGTACTGGATTCTAGGAGTATCTATAGCTCACCCTGTACCGGTAGCACGTGCAATTGTGGATTCTGCACCCATGTAGATAGGCTCAAGTAGAGAGCCGGCGAAAGAATGCGTGAATCCGACAATCTTCTCCAAGCTTGCACGAGGCTCCGGGCAACAAGCGAGCAAAGAACAGGACTTTATGGTACGACCCCGCTATCGATCCCCGTTAGAAGCTCACGCTCCAATCCACGCCAGTGCAATTTTATCCAGAATGACAGAAAACAGAGAAGATGGCAGTTTAATAGAAAAAGAGGATTTTTCAGTAACGAGTAAACACGGCAAGTTCAATAGTATCCTCACGTTTTTGGTGGCATATTTGAATGAATCAAGGTAATTGAAGGTAAAGTGTGGAGGTTGAAAGAGATGTCACAGATGTTGCAAAGATTCCGCCTTTGTTAACCAAAAGTCAAAATCAAGAGATTTTTTCCAGAAAACAGGTGATAATTGAGTAAAATTTTATTTTTGCTTCATGTATTGTTTGTGAGTTTGGGCAGAGTAGAATTCTGTAGCAGTTACAGATCTCCAGGCCTCCATATCTATCACTGTAAATACAAAAATGCCTATTGAATAGTGATGGCCAGGAGAAGGAAACGGTTCGGGTACAATACTAATTTCTCAACGACCCTTCCGAATACCACCTCCCGGCAGAAGAGTAGAAGCGCCACTAATCACTCCAGAAACTCTATCAAGCCACTTTTGCACCTCTCAATTGTGAACAACGGGAACCAGCAACGGCACCCACCCAATTCCACCCAACAGCCTCACAGATCATCACTGTCTTTAAGAATTCCCCAGATTTACCAAGATTCACAAAATGACCATCGTCCACATTGTCATGTTCCACTTTCCCCCTTCTATCCCTAAAGAAGTAACCAAAGCGGTAATTACCGGTATCCAACTCGCACCGTCTATCCACCACTAATAATTCCCGAAACAGACCCTCTCCGCCGCCAAAGAGCTAAAAACAAAATGCCTTCACCCGACCACTCAAAAACCATACATCCTCTCATACAAGGCTGGTGTGGACTGTAGTTGTGAAGGGCGCCAGGTAGTCCAACTCCCCCGCCAATAACAATACAGACGGTGGCTAATTCGATGCGATACGGAAAGGACGGGATTTCGCACACTTTTGTAATGGAGTTTGAAAACCTGGAGGATCGCAATTACTACGTCGGCGAGGATCCGGTGCATCTGGAGTTTGTAAAGAGTATGAATGGGAAGGGGGCTGAGAAGGTGCAGGTTACTGATTTTGTAGTTGGGGAGTATTAGAGTCAGTTTGTGTGGTATGGTGAGGAGTTTTCATGGGAAATTGTGTTTCTAGAGGTTTAATGGGAGATGTTTTACAGTGGGAGTAGATTGAGAGATTCTGCCGTACATTTTGTAAGCCTCGCAATCATTCTGGAGCCTTCACCCAAAACGCAGCATCTCCACTTGGCCTAGCATCCATATTGATTCTCTCCCTCCTACTCGCAGGTGAATTGAGTACTCGAAATGAGTAGTAGTAGTTACCTATTCCAACGCTTACACTTGTATCCGTAATCACTGCTCACTTCCAAGGCGTATGTGATCATCTAAGGCCACCCATACTCTATCATGATTGATAACACTTGATCAGTAATTCTTCAACCGCCGGATAATCCCCAACACACCTTCCAACTCGAGGTGGAATGGGTGAAAGCACTAGAATCCAGACTGTAAGTTTCCTGGGCTACTGAAATCAGGCTGTAAAAACTAGAGTCTTGAAATGAGTGATGTTGGATGAGATGAGCCTCTCGTGCACCTTGCATGAACATGAACAAAGCCGACGCAAGCCGACGCTACCAAACAAACCCCGTGATGGGTTCCAACATCCAAGGGTAATATAACGATAACAAGCCGGTTACTAATAGTATGGTTGGTAGCTTTGTAATTATTTGAGTGGGCTTGAGTAAGCTAGGGTATTGAATCCAACAAGAACCGGTAGTCAACCCTAGTCTAGCTCCCACTACCCGTACACAACCAACAAAACCCACCAACACTCCCGATAAGCCTTCGTTATATGCTCCCATTCTCCCGTCGATTTCTTCTTCATCCTCTCCTCCCCCGGCCAAACACATTTCTCACCAAACCCATCCGATTCTCAACAATGGCCGAGAACGCACAAAAGTTTGGATTGGAGGCGCAAGTTAAGCGGAATCCACATGTATGCTTCTTTTCCCCACCCCCCCCTTTTCTTCCCGCCGAGTGAGAGGGAATACGATTGATAAAAAAAAAAAAACTGACAAATAATTTACAGCCAGACTTCAAATCCGTCGAATCCTCCCGCCCTCCATTCGAAGAGGGCGCAAGCTTCACTTATACAAAGACTATAAAACCAGACTGGACCCCAGGCTCTGGCGCCAACAACGATGACTGGAAAAAGCACAAGACTGTGGAAATTGATCCGTACGGGGAGGGGCGGAAGCCAGTTGATAACTACAAACTTTTGATTTCGGGGATAATTCCCAGACCTGTACCCCCCCAAATTGTACTCCGCAAACCCCGTTGCCAACTAACGAATGAATCTGGGCAGATCGGTTTCGTATCAACAATCTCCCCGGACGGCCAAAGCACAAACCTCGGACCATTCAGCTACACCGCCCTCGTAAACCACGACCCGCCAATCTTCTGCATAGGCTTCAGTGGCGGGGTGGGTAATCCAAAGGATACCTGCCGGAACATCCTCGAGACGAAGGAATGCACGATTAACGTCATCAGCGAATTCTTTCAGGAAGCGGCGAATTACACGAGTATTAATGCGCCGCACGGGGTCAGCGAGTGGGCGCTGAGCGGACTTACGCCCGCAAAGAGCAAGAAGGTTCGGCCGGACAGGGTTGCCGAAAGCGTGTTTAGTATTGAGGCGGTGTACCGCGCGCACCATGAGTGGATTAGTCCGGGGAGTGGGAAGGCTTCGGGGGTTTTGGTCATTCTTGAAGGTTTGTCCTCCCCTTCTAGACGCTGAGGCGGTGATTGGTGACATGTCTTAGGTGTCAATTTCCATGTTCGTGAAGATGCGCTCAATGATGAGGGGAATATTATCGATCCTGCGGTACTTCAGCCGGTTAGTCGCCTGGGCGGGATTACCTATGCTAGGACTACCGCTGGGTTTGAATTACCCAGGCCAGAGTTCAAGAAGGAGGTTGAGAGGGAGGAGGTTAAGGGGTTGGTTAAGCCAAAGGCTGAGGGGCAGTAGATAGATTGGTGATCCAACTAGAGAGTAGCTAGCTAGCTTAGATTAGAGGGTATAAACGAGATGGATAGATTTGTCAATTAGAATTAACTCATGCTGTCTTGTGAAGCTATCCCCGCAACCTATCTATATACGACTGACATTCTTCTCCCCATACCACCCTTCATCAAAGCACTCCCCCCACAACCAACCAACTCCCCACCAACCCCGTAAGAACCCCCATACCACACCACCACATCACCCCCCCCCCCCCAAAAAAAAAAGCCCCCAACACTCCACACCTTCACACCCCCCCTACCACTAGCACAGCACTTGTACACCAAAATACCAGCAGCAAACCCCACAACCAGAACCATCCAAGCCCAGTACCCAAACACGATACAACAACCCGTCCCTCCCCAATACCGCAATCATAAGCTATCACTCGATCGAAACCAACGCGTGATATTAACGGCCCCCCCTAACAACCTACTTTCGAACCAAGCGCCCAAGTTAGACGCGCTTTTCTTGACGGGTGGGGAGTGGACAAGCGTGATCTCCCGCCAGGTATCTTGCCGTTAATTACGCGATTACATGAATCGAGGGTTTTTTGTTGGGGGGGAAGGCGGGTATGCTACGTACGTCGGTATCGATGTCTTTTGCTGGGGGTGGTTAGGGCGGTGGGTGGGTGGTTGAGTTTTGGGATGGGGATGGTTGGCGTGTGTGGTGGAGGGAGGGAGGGAGTGGATGGATAGGTCTTGTTGTTGGGATTGGGGTTGGGTTGGGTTGGGTATGATAGGTGGTAGGGGAAAGTTATCAGGTAAAACGGGGGGGGGGGGTGAAAGCGAAGGTATTTGTCTATAGAACTTATGTTCCGCTGGGCGGTGTTTAGCGCGGAAGGGGTAGAGGGTGGAGTGCGCTATAGCTACTTTTTTCTCTCTCATGTGGGGGCGGTGCGTGGTATTTTGGGGTGGATAGTGTGGGGTATTTTCTAGTTATTGGTGGGGAGGATGAAGGGAGGAAGGGAGGAGGGGGTTTGGGCGGGACTTATATTGGTTGATATGGGTGGGTAGGTATTGATGGTGGTGTAGAATGGACGCCTAGATGTGGAAGTGGACCGGGCGGGGAGAAGTGTGTAATGTGTTTGTTGTATTGTTCTATAACCCTATTCTACCTATCTTATCTCTACATGCCATACAGGCTTAGGGCACTCACTAGATAAGTCCCACTAATACTCTCGGGATTATCTACTATCTAGAATGGTATGATACCATTGGGTATGTGGGATTTGAAGACTTTTTCTGGGTTGCTTGCTTGTTTTTGGTTTTTTTATTTTTATACTGGATTGTGGGTTGTGGACTGGGATGAGACCTAGGGTGTTAGGTATGTGCGAGAGAGGAATAGGCTCTGTTCAGTTGTGAGAAAGTGGGTGCGAGTGGGAGTGCGAGGGGGGTATATTTAATGCTTAATATCTATAAGTTAGTTCAGCTCGATATACTACATCCGTTCCGGAAACTAAACATTTATATGAGTAGAATGAATTTCAGTTTTATCTACAATACCTGCGATAATGCGCTAAACGGACTCTACAACTCAACCATAGGAAACAATCCTGGCTTCAGACTAGCTACTGCCTCTCGATACTTCCCTCAACTGTGCGTGACAAAATTTGCACCTTTTCCGACTGACTGTTCTTACACGCACCTCCAACCTCCAGCCTCCAGCCCAGACACAACACAGTGTTATCCAGGAGCCCGTCTTCATTGCTCAAGGGTACCATCTAGTACCCAAAATGCAACTCAAGCCTACGTTCATACTTTTCAAAAAAAACGGCTATTCTCATACCTTCCCGAGTATGACACCATACAAGTAGTGATGTAGGAGTCTCACACCGGCAGAAACTCTCTTGGGCCATGCCTAAGGTAGCTTGCTGAAAGCGATTGTATAAAATAAACGCCATTAGTGCTCAAAAATTGCTGTGTTTGGAGTGTGATATGATATAAGCTTTTGTATTATTTGGCAAGGCAGGGTGGGGAGGTTGAGTTTTGTGTCTTACTTGATCTCAGGGAGTCCCAGAAAGCTGATAGCTGAACCGAGCCTATCGCTCACAGAAGCCGAGCCGGCTCGAGCCTAACACTACTCCTGGCAGCCGGCGCAAGAGTCGTTCATTCATTATCACTCGTGAGCGGATGCCAGTAGGTGAGGTGGGGAGTCAGGGTGATATATCGATGGGATATTTTTTTTCTAACTTGATTTGATTTGCTTGGGTAGTAGTGTTTGAATGAACGAACGAAGGCAAAGACTGGTTAACCTGTTTTTAGGAATGTAGTATGGGGAGGTTGTGAAAATGATGGGAAATGCGAAAACAAAATACAACGATACTATACCGTAAAAACTCGAATAGAAGAAAATTGTGCTAGGACGTTGAAATTCCCCTTCTCGGCTACGCAAGGGGAAAACACCGCAAAACCAGCCCCCAGTTGAGACAAAGCAAAAGGAGTATACGCAGGGCTTTGCTAGGAGAGGCAACTACAACGTCCTAGCACATTTTTCTTCTATTCGAGTTTTTACGGTATTTGCACGGGGTATGTAATGGCTCTTATTACAGTACTGCACAGGGATGGGTATCGTAAGTCATATACGGTGGGTTAACTCATCTATGTGTGTAAGCATATATTACTCGGCTTCAAGTTGCTTCGATTCCCCCAGGCAACTACTGTACTGTACTTGCACTACTTTCTCTTAATTTTTGGATTTACTCGGGTGGCGTATTTGCCTGTTTAAGGTTAGTTTTATTAGGTAGGTATATGATGTTGGGTTGGAATTGGCTTGAGCGGATTGGTGAAAGTACCGTGGGGGTTTGAGTGAGTGGTGGAGGATTGGTATTGCATTTGGTAGGAAATTATTTTGAATTTGAACTTCCCGGGGGGGGGGGTGGATGCATAATGTGGTGTTAAGGTTTCTAACTGCGACGAACTAACTAGACTAGACTCATGAAATGATTGTGATATTATACATGAAGGGCCCTGCCTGTTATGAGCATCTCAACTGATCCCGGGAGGATGGAGGGAGGGAGAGAGATGGGGGGAGGTCTGTGAGATAGTGTCCTGCGCTTCAAGAGATTGGAAAAGACTCGGAGGGAGTGATGGGCTAGGTAGTGGCCGGCCGTGAAAACCGGTATATCTACGGGGATGGCTGCGAAAACGGCGCACACCATTCCCCTTCGTAGGCTATCATCATCCTCTCACATATCACCACCACCCTTAACACCCCCCCCTTTCTAAAATCATCCCAGCAACATCCCTCAACCTAAGCTTGATCGCCTGCGAAAGCGGAGTCCGCCCCTTATCATCAGGAATATTCAAATCAATGCCCCTCCTCTGCACCAACATCCCAAAAATCTCCCTAAAGTTACACATGACGGCCAACGACAGTGGCGTGCGCCCTTTATTATCCCGCGAGTTAGGGTCCACATCTTCGCGTTCCAGCAGCAGCCTGACAACCTCCGTGGTGCCGCTGCGGGAGGCGATGGAGAGTGGAGTTCGGTTCTTATTATCCGGGACGTCGGCGATGATATCTTCTCTCTCTAGGAGCAATTTGGCGACACCTTCGCGGCCTAGCCGCGCTGCCTGCGAGAGCGGGGTTCGACCGCTGTCGGTGGGCTTGTTCGGGTTTACGTCGCTTCTTGATAATAGGACTTTTGCGACTTCAACGTACCCGCGACGGGCCGCCCAGGCGAGAGGTGTTCGGCCAAAGTGGTCGCGCACGTCCGGGTCAGTGGTGCTGCGGGATAGTAGGAGCTCGACTACCTCTGTGTGGCCGCCCCAGCAGGCCCATGCAAGTGGCGTTCGGCCCCATATGTCGGGTAGGTCGACGTCGAGGTTTTTGGTGGCTTCTAGTGTTCGGGGACCCATCGTTTTCTTCGCAAGGTTTTGCTCCCGAATTGTTCGGATTATTTCGAGTAGTTCTTGGACCATATTGGGTGCTTCGGGTGTGGCGAGGGGGTTGGGTTTGGAGTTCGAGGATTTGATAATATGTGGGTTGGGTTGGTTTATCCTTGCTCATACGGTTTGGGGGCCTTGAGGGCGAGGGACAACTGACTCATTAAATCTTTGCTTATCATACATAGCTCCATGACAATCAAAGATTGAGAACACGACCGAGCTGATTAATAGCACTACAAGGACTGCCGCAGAACGTCATGAATGGGCGAGGGAAATGCACCACAGAGAAATATTTTACAACAGAACTGCAGGGTGACTGATTTTTGAAAAATGCGGAGTAAATCCACCAGTAGGCTGTAAAAATTCACCTGCCACAGGGCAAGTCACACCAAAATTGGGGTTTTTCAAGGGTTTTCAAGCCATCAAAACTCAATAAATTCTACTGCAATTATTGCAAAAAAATTTTAAAAAAGTTTCGTCCATCTGGAACATGTCATATCATTTTTGGAAATTTTTTGCTTCAACTACTACAAAGTGGTAGGGAGATCTTTGTGTTGTAGTCCAAAGATACCTACCAAGACAGGGCTTTTATATGCAAAAGATACATTGCGACTGACCTCACCAACTTCAAATACCCACCATCCTGTATTGTCGTAATATAAAAATTTCCAAAAATGATATGACATATTCCAGATAGACAAAACTTTTTTAAAATTTTTTTTTGCAATGATTGCAGCAAAATTCATTGAGCTTTGATGGCTTGAAAAACCCCAATTTTGGTGTGTTTTGCCCTGTGGGAGGTGAATTTTTGCAGCCTACTGTTGAAAATATTCGATGCAGAGGTAATGATCGAAGATGAGGGTTTTACGCAGTGGAGACAAAGACCATGATTAATCGTAATTAATTAGAAGAGAGAGAATCAAGATAAGATATCTTTGTGAAGTAACTGTTGTAAAGAGACGTCTTAAAGAAAAAAACCACAGAGAAGACAGGAAGAAGAGAAAAGATAGAGGGGTAAGAAACTTCTTATAGTGTACGCGTCCTCTGACTAGTGCGTACGCGTCCTCTGGCTAGTGCGTACATGTGACAGTGCGGCCTTAGAGTGCGGGCACATCGCGTACCAAGTGTGGCCATTAACTAGTGATTTCCAACACTCCCACTGCTTCGAGAGTCTCTCAGGTCTAAGAAGCACATATGTAAAGCTGACACTTGATCCCATCTCCAAGTCTGTAAACCATGATAGAAACTAAAGGTAACAATAGAAAGAAATAAAGGAAATGAAAAACACAAGTCCCACAGCCTCGTTAAAAACCTCTTCTGTGGAAAACCTTCATGGGAAAAAACCACCAGTAGTAGGTAAAAAGAGTGCTGTGACAAGGGACAGCAAGAAGTGCAAGACACATCATAATGAGATGAAAAGAAAAGAAAAAACTAGTTAAAACAATCCTAGTCTATGAAGATGCTTCCAGTGAGTTTCCCTAGCTAGTGCTTTTGTGAGAATATCTGCTGTCATCTCTTGGGTGCTAACATGCTCGATCATAATAAGTCCTTGAACGAGGGTATCATGCACATGGTGATATTTCGTATCTATATGTTTAGTACGTTCATGAAATCGGTTGTTCTTCACAAGTTGAACCGCACTCTGGTTATCAGCATAGAGTAGAACTGGTGCAGAGGGTGAGGAGTTGTTTAGCAGTTCGGAGTAAAGACGCCTAATCCAAATTGCTTCCTTAGCAGCCTCAGAGCAGGCAATATACTCAGCCTCTGTCGTAGATAGGGCAACGATGTTCTGCTACCTCCTGTGGACTTGCGGTCTCCAGTGTCTCCGGCCCAGTCAGAGTCTGTAAAGCCATATGGTTTCAGGGGCCTGGAATCCGGTATCCGAGTATAGGAGATGCAAAGGTCCTTGGTTTGCTTTAGGTACCGGAGTATGTGTTTGGCCATAGTGAGGTGACTCTTGTGTAGTAGAGCCAAGTGCTTGCTGAGAACCGACATTGAATACGCCAGGTCTGGTCTAGTTCCAGTCATGGCATACATAATGCTTCCTACGATGGATTGGTATAGGTGATGATCCTCAGTGGAAAGAGCATTGTCATCCATTCCAGAAGCAGATCGTAGTTGTTTAGGATCCATAGGTGTAAAGAGACCATTACAGGTCTCGAGTCCAAATCGACGCAGAATACTTGTGATGAACCTTTCCTGCTTGACTTGGATTCTCCCACTCGATTGACAGATCTCGAGACCCAGAAACTGTCGTACCACTCCTAAATCCTTCATCTTATACTTTAGCAAGAGCTTATCTTTGACTTTCTGTAACTCCGAGGTCGAAGATCCAGCCAAGAGGACATCATCAACATAGAGGATAAGGATGACGGCTGGCGAGAGGTAGAGGTTCGAGTCACTCATTGAGGCCTTAAATCCTATAAAATGAAGGTGAGCATCAATGTCCCGAAACCAAAGGCAAGGGGCTTCTTTTAATCCATAGAGAGCCTTTCGCAGCCTTAATACTGTGGATCCCACCTGAAGACCCAAATCAGGATCTAGCCACTCAAATCCATCAGGAGGGCGAATGTAGACAACTTCATCCCCAATGGATGGATTCAGAAAAGCAGTGGTGACATCCATATGATGCACCTGCCAATTGCTCAAAGCACTCACAGCCAACAGCATACGAACTGTGGTGAGGTGAGCCACCGGAGCAAATGTCTCTCCATGCTCGACTTGTTCAAATCCTCGTACAACTAGGCATGCCTTATGACGGATTGAACCATCGGCCTCTATCTTGGTACAGTAAACCCACTTGCAACTCAGGACAGGCACAGTATAGCTCGTCAGCATCTCCAGTGACCATGTCTCGTTGTCTAACAGTGATTTATACTCGCTGCGCATTGCTGCTCTCCAATGCTCATCACCGGCAGCGTCGGCATAACAAGCCGGAACCTCCTCATGACCGTCCTTAAAGTCATCTATAGCAGATCTGCCCCCATCAGCAAGAGCAACCTGTGCAACTTGTGATTTAATTTGACCAGACCTTCGAAGCGGAGGTAAAGGAACTGGTATTTGGGGTGGTATCGGTGCTGGCTGGGCATCCAAGCACTCCACAGGTGTAGGCTGTATTTGTACACTCTCCGCTGCAGGTGTATGCTGCATTTCATGATCTACCACAGGACTCGCATGCATGGGGGATTCAATACAACCCATATTCTCAATCAGGCATTCAGACAGCCTAGCAGATTTCTCGGATGTGCTAACAGTCTCAGACTGTTCCATGGGGGACTTGTTGCAACCCATATTTACTTCGTGGTAGTCAACCAGTTCCTCCTCATTCTCATCAACTAAGAGAATATCCTCGGGAAGTAGAGGCTTCAAAATATCATTCCCGGTAAAGTGCTCAAAAGAGCCAGTGACAGTAGCCTCATCAAATATGACATCAGAGGAATGAAAGGGTCTCTTTTGCTCGATATCCCAGAGCTTCCAAATCTTGCCTGTATTGTGAACGTAGCCCAACAAGGCACATTTCTTAGATCTAGAACCAAACTTTCTCTCAGTTCGTTGCACCTCTGGAACTAGCTTGAACGCGGGGCAGCCGAAACAGCGAATATGTGAGATCGAAGGTTTTTCACCATAAAGGGCCTCATAGGGACTCTTGTATCCCAGTACTCGAGAGGGTGAATGTGCATGTAGGTAGGTAGCTGTATTGATTGCCTCGGCCTAGAGCTCCGGATCCAGCTTCGAGTCCAAAAGCAAACTTCTCCCTTTTGTAGCGATCGTTCTTATCATGTGCTCTGATAGACCATTCTTGTGTTGGGTATAAGGTGGAGAAGGTTCGAATGAGACACCTGAAGCTCTCAAAATTCCGCGGAAGAACTTGTTTGAATATTCCCCACAACCATTATCACATCAAAATCTTGTAACTGGGAATTGCGGGAACTGCTTCTCAATATGTGTGATGAACTCCTGAAAGCAGCTGGTAACCTCCACAGCTTCTTTGGTGAGCAGAAAATATGCAGAAGTGTAGCGGGTATGGTCATCGATATGAAGGATGAAATATCGAGCACCTGAGCAGGACGGAGAGGCAATGGGTCCTGCAAGATCCGAGTGTATGAGTTCGAAAGGTCGAGTTGTCCTCGGAACAGGCTGATGAATAATCTTCCGTTGCTACTTTGCTTGTATACACACAGTACAAGTCACAAGGTCCTTCTCTTCTGCTTTGGACACCTTTGGCAGTGAATCACCAAGGGCAATCTTCATTGATTGAAGGTTTAAGTGAGCAAGCCGGCAATGCCATAAATTCCAAGACGGTTTGGAGATAGAGCTGCCAGATTTTGCAAGAACAGCGTGCAGGGTATGCACAGTGATCGGTGATCCCCAAAGCCACCAAAGTCTATCGAAGAGAGTCGCCAATCGGTTTGGAGTTCTTGCCTTGCCCTCGATCTGACATGCTGTAGACGAAAAGGTAATTGTATATTTTCAGCAAAGGCAGGCAACCGAGAGTAGTGAGTACTTTAATTTTGGTACATACAGAGCTTCGGTCTCTAAGACAGCTCCAGAATCTAGTCTAATCTGAATTGTACCATGTGCAATCCCGTGAAGCTGGCTTCCATCACCGATGAAAACTGGAATTAGTGCCGGAAGGGCATGAAAGTAGTGAAAGGCTCTTCAGTCAGGAGTAAGGTTATCAGATGCACCACTATTGATAATCCACTTGTCTCTCCCAAGTGCCTTGTTGACTGTGATCGCTGCAAGAGCATTCTCAGAGACATAGGAGGCCAATAGAGCCTGTTCCGTTTCATTCTTGAAGTTATGATTTGAGGTCGACCGGCGGGAATTGCTTTGCCTCATCGGGTTGAAGCCTCTTCTCCTATGTTCCGCTCTTTATTTGATATAACAGCTGTCTTCTCGGTGACCTTTCTTCGAACAGTAATTACAGACTGGTTTTTGTCTGCTCTGTTGCCTTCAGTCTTCTTTTCCTCTAAAGTTACTACTATGGTATCTTTCTCTCCTAGTGGTATTCCCCCCGTTGAAATCCTCTTGCCCTTCCATAACTTTGATGAGAGAAGTGTGAGTCAGCCAGAAGGGCTGTCATAGAGGCTCCAGCAGTATTTGAACCGGTCACATCTTCCTTCCTTTCTTGAATAGCTTGTTCTTTCTGTAGAACTGCTTCCACAAGTCGATCGGTATCCATATCCGATTCCGAGAGTACATGATCGATGGTTGGTAGATACTCTTCCGGGAGATGAGAGTTCAGAAGAGAGATGAAGGAGTTCGGTGGAATCTCCATATCAGTTCCTAGGAGTCTGGACTGAACTGATTTCATCGCAGAGATCAGGTCACTGATATGCATACCAGGTTCAAGTCTTAAGGAAAAGAATTGGCGTTGGAGAGTAGATCTCCCAATGTGTGAAGCAGTGACATCGTATTTCTTTCTAAGTGAGGTCCACATGGCTATTGGACAGTCAAGCTCACAAATATGTTGTTTGGCTTGTTGGGTACAGGAGGTAAAAATCATCCCAAAGGCTCGGTTGATTTTATTTCTGTATTCAGCATATGCGAGTTGCTCATTGGGAGCTGGAGGCATCATGTTACTGAAGATAACATCATAGGTTTGATCCGCTCTCATAAAGGCTTTGAGATCTTCACTCCAGTGGTGGAAGTTCGATTCATTCAACTTCTCTGTAGTGCCAAACTTGCACGAAAAGGTCTCGACAGAACCGGTAGAGGTAAGTGGTGCAGTAACTTGGTTCCCAGCTGACATGGTCACTTAAGAAGGGTAAAAGAGAATAAAGAAGAAGGAAAATCGCTTAGGATAAAATCAGATGGCAGTTTGTTTTTGCAGCGCAGAACCCAGGCTCATAACCTGTTGAAAATATTCAATGCGCAGGTAATGATCGAAGATGAGGGTTTTACGCAGTGGAGACAAAGACCATGATTAATCATAATTAATTAGAAGAGAGAGAATCGAGATAAGATATCTTTGTGAAGTGACTGTTGTAAAGAGATGTCTTAAAGAAAAAAACCACAGAGAAGACAGGAAGAAGAGAAAAGATAGAGGGGTAAGAAACTTCTTATAGTGTACGCATCCTCTGGCTAGTGCGTACACGTGACAGTGCGGCCTTAGAGTGCGGGCACATCCCGCACCAAGTGCGGCCATTAACTAGTGATTTCCAACACCTACTGCCACACGTAATGTGAGTGATTGTTCGTGATAGTGGATTTCACTTTTTTTTTTGACCACCTTCTACTATTACGGTAACCCTGGCCCACCAAATCTGGCTACAAGAAGGAGGGAGGCAAACTATGTGATTGGGCTTCACCCAACAATTCTTGTCACGTTCGTTGCAAATAGGAAAGTCAACACTTCATACCGCTAAGATGTCAAAATACTCGGGGGGTACACTAAACAATGGAAAACTATTTCTGCAGATTCCATACAAATCTTTATGGAGACAAGGGTTATGTTTCCCCGCCCCTTTAATGACCCCTCCGAGTACACACCCCAGTAAGATGAATCGGAAAATGATTTTTGAGGCGAAAACTGGTCTTTTATTCGGCAAATCCTAAAACTTGGAGGCGAACTCCAGAATTTGTATAAATTGTCCTTGAAGAGGTATCGTCCGTGGCTTACAAACCCCTGTTTTCCAATTCATCTTACTGGTATCATAATATGTGTAAAGTGTTACTCAGGATTTTCCACAGAGTAGCCTTTCTGGTGATTCTTCTCCTTTAAACAAATGGCAAAGGTCTCGAAAACTGCACCCTGTGGCAAAAGTTTGTGAAAATCCTGCCTCTCAAGGCTACGCTCTCCTCAAACGAGCTTGGATGTTGAGCCACACTTTGTTTTGATCAAGCTTGAAAACCACTTTCACCAGATAATGCGGTAGCAGCTTTGATCGCGACTAAACCTAGCTGAGTTTGTTATCGGAGATTTTAAGCTGGCCCGGGATGAGATAGGCCGCACCACAAGGCCGACAAGCTCTGGAGTAAGCATCTAGGCAAGTGACCTGAATGACAACAGTTCCGATTAAGCTACCATTACTGTATCTCAACCAAGATCTCAAATTCTTGAACTCGAAACCCAGACCACCCCATGTCAGCAGTACCAGAAATAAGCCAATATCTATTGCATACTTCTCAGATGATCATAAAGATACTGGTAGACATTATTTTACTACTCCTATACCACAAGAAATCACTCGTTTGTAAACAAGACATCTCTGGGAATACTAGTGTAAGGCTGTGCTCACGCACGAGTTTATAAACATTTAGTAAGGAGGTTATATAGTCCTCTAAAAAAAATTTACTCCTTAAGATGTATCTGCACCAAGTCTATTCGTGGAGGTTATTGTTTTTCTGATTTTAGGCATCATAAGGCACGGGTAAGTTATTACCAACCTCACACCAGTTCATACTGTGAGTATGATCAGTACAGAACACATGAAGAAGAGCTCTAGATCGTGAAATGACTGAAAACGATTCCAAGAGCTTTAGCTTCAGGAAGCGGAAGTGGAGTGAGAAATATGTTGTTTGAAGGAGCCGTCAGTCTTCAATATTATTTAACCAGAAACAACGTGCTCAACGACCGGATCAAGCCATGAGGACAAAGTTATAGTCAAAACTTCAATGATACTGCTGGATGTGAACGAAAAGTCCGTTGGAAGTGTTGCCTCAATGTAATAAAAGTACATCAAGATAGGTATTGATATCTACCGTATTGCTCGGAACATCATGGACTGTCCAGAATCACCGTGTTGTATTTAGGGACTTCCGGGGAATATCAGTAAGGCGGTTTCTGATGTATTTAATAATGAGGAAAGTAATCTATCAGCCTCTACTCTCTATATATCCTTCTATCATACTTTACATTTTTTTCTTCGATCTGCCAGTTCACACTCTCTGACAAATCTTCAGATTTAAGTCAAGTGATTACAGTACTGTTGACCCAGCAGATAACTTCAACCTAACGTAATGGATATTGGCGGCGGCTAGTGCACGGTCATTACTAGTAGCCTGTGCTGTTAACACTAGCTACCTGTGAACCCCCGAGCGTAACTGCAACCTCGCTCAAAGCTGAATAACGCCCACTATGAAGAAGATATAATACCGGTATCTACGGAAGCCTAAAGTAATCTCATAGGCTTGCTTTATAGTAATTAGAGGTGATGAGAAAATGAAAAATGAAAATCAAAAACCGAGGTTCAGATTCTGCCTTTTGGCGGTAATCGGGTTTCATTTAGGTTTAGGCATCATCCACACTTTCTGTTTTGGCCAGTATGGTACCGTAGAGCAGTACAAGGGTAGGTCATGAATTTATGGTACACTAGTAAAAGAACACTTTACGTCAAATAGTACACCGAAATGCTGTTCGCCTGAAGGAATGCCTATTTTGTCCACCATCGGTGGACGTAAAGAGAAAAAAAATTGGTTCATAAAATAGGCAATAACTATCTTAACATATCTATTATAAAATCAGCTTTTATTTGACTCTGGCAGAGTTCTGGTGGGTTTTGTGCTGACAGGGTGATGGGTTGCTTGTTCCATTACTCTTGTCTAAAACCATCATCAACAACCCTGCTCCGTACCATCAATTCATCATCTACCCTTGTACCGCATTATCTGGTGAAAGTTGTTTTCAAGCTAGGTCAAAAGAAAGTGTGGCTCAACATCCGAGCTCGTTTGAGGAGAGAGTAGCCTTTAGAGGTATCACAGGATTTTCACAAATTTTTGCCACAGGGTGCAGTTTTCGAGACCTTTGCCATTCGTTTAAAGGAAAAAAACCACCCAGAAAGGCTACTCGGTGGGAAATCCAGAGTAACACTTTATTTTGACATCTTAGCGTGAAAACGACTTTCACCAGATAATGCGGTATTCTCATCCACTGCGCTGGTGATTAAGCTTAGCATTAATTGCCAGTTGAGTGCCGTACACCTCTTGAAAGGTATTAATTGGCCGGATTTGCCTATTTTATGCAAGCTCGGTGCATATGGTTCATTTTCTCTTGTAAAGCGTCCCAATTCCCGTTAGAATACTGGTATCATAGTCTATTGCCTACTTAATACTGTAGGCAGCTAGATTGACAAGCGCGTTTCGCAGGATGTATGAAGCCGTGTGCAACCAAAGTCACAAGACACTAATAATAGTCTCCCAACTAGCGACAACAACGTTCGGAAAACAGCCACGAAAGGGGGCTGTATCATCAGCACAGCCAGCGGACCACAGACAACGGATCATCTAGGTAGAAGCACTCGAAAAACAGTCCACACCAATATATCGAAGCATATCCCTTTCTCACTCTCTTGAAATCCAGCAGCATTATCTTTGCATCGATAGCTTTAAGGACTAAATTCTTTTGTACAGTATCAGCATAGAGGACGAAGAGGAAGGGTCACAGAAGCTACTATATCCCGTCGCTCTGGAACCGCGCTAAACATTCCACCTCCCCCATTACCGCTAGCGACAGGCGATATATACAGCACAAGCAACTCTCTCTCCCATACTTCCTTCGAAGGCCGACACCGGCGGGTCCAGTGTGCTTCATACTGATCCGATCACCGCATTTACTGCAATATTAAACACGATGGAAGAGTAGGTTTCCCTCTCCTCTTGCTACGCTCCCGCGGCTAGCTGGGTCAGAGGCCTCGTGATCGCTAGTTCCACTGGATTCCAGTTAATATCATTCAAGTAATCGAATTATACGGGAATCTAGTGGAATGAGCTGAGTAAAGGTGCCTCATCGCTATCACCGCTGGGGCGAGAGCCGCTTGAACTTTAAAGCAAGACTGACAACCCCTCCCAAGAATCCCGTTCCGAGAGATAAATGTCAACGGCCACTTTAGTGGCAATGTCAACAGCCACAATGTCATGAATGTTGTCAATCATTATCACAAAGGGAAGAAGATAGAAGGTACTGAACATATAAAAAATTATTCTCTTAACGACGTACGTGTTGGCCTAAAGTCCTAACGCCCTCGAATAGCACTAGCAAAAAGTACGATAACAGGTCCTCACTGGATGGTCCCATATAGTCGAAATCGAAATTTTACCGGCCGTGAGGATGTAATCGATCGTATACAACGGCTGGTGGAGGATGGGAGACGGCATAGCCGGATCGCTCTCTGTGGGTTAGGTGGTTCTGGGTATGCTTGTTCTTTTTGAACTTATCTGGCCCGACGAGCGCGCGTGAGGTTATCTTATTAACAGGGCTTTAGCAAAACAGAAATCGCTCTAGAATACGTTTATCGGAAACGGGGCCAATGTCATGTCTTCTGGGTCCATGGGAGTGACTTTCTGAAGTTTAGTGAAGATTATGAGTACATCCTAGAGTGCGCCGGCGTTCATCTGCCTGCTCTAGACACCGAGAGAGACGAGGAGGGAGTATTGTTTGGGCTGAGGGAATGGCTCGAGAGCCCGAATAGCGGAGACTGGATCTTGGTACTCGATAATGCCGATAACGAGGAGAACTTTAAAGTTAATATGGGTGCTATATCAAAGTTCGTGCCACAATGCTCAAAGGGTACAGTGATATTCACCACAAGATCTCGTCAAGTGGCTCATCGGGAAGGCTGCACGTTTCTGGAAGTCGGGAGTATGACGGATGAAGAGTCTAAAGACCTGTTCCTCCGTCGGATCGATAATTTAGGTCCCTTGGAAGAAAAGGACAAATGGGCTGTCGATGTACTAATTGGCGCATTGGATCGCCTTCCCTTGGCCATAGCAGGCGCGGCAGCCTTTATGACTGAAACAAGCACTTGGCCTTACGAGTACTGGGAAATCTTTCAAGAGAATGACGAACGAAAAAAGGACTTGCTTCTGAGGAAATTTCGTGAAATTCATAGAGAGGCGGATATGACGGAGAGCATTCTCAGTACCCATTTTACCACATTCGACCAGCTCAAACAGCAGATACCCACGGCTGCAAATCTACTTTACCTCATCTCATTCTTCGATCGTCAGAACATACCCGAGGGCTTATTGCTTCAGTCCGGTCTACCTGGGACGGATAACCCAATTGATTTTCGTATGGCTATTGGGGCGCTCATGGGGTTCTCATTAGTCACCAGGTCAGCAAATAAATCATTATACGAGCTTCATCAATTGGTGCAGCAATCTGTCCAGGTGTACCTTTCCTACGATGAGACTTGCTATTGGCGAGAAAAAGCTCTAGAGGTGATTTGGCGAGTATTTCCTGATTACGATCACAGCGTACGACATATTTGTGCTGCTTACCTTCCGCATGCACTATTTATCACCAAGGATTCGACAGATGCTAAGGTTGGCCTTATCTGTTATCGTATGGCACACTATCTACTGGAAGCAGGTCATTATAACGATGCGGAGGTTCAAATCAAAAAATGTACTGCTCTTCGAGACAATACACCTGAGGACGATCCAGAATATATAGCGGAGATTAACCTCTTAGCTCGAGTATTGCAAAGCTTGGGCAAATACCGGGAAGTGGAGAATATCACTCGGCGTGCATTAGAAGTTAGAGAGAAGGCGCTTGGACCAGAACACCCCGATACTCTTACTACTATCAATCACTTGGCTGTAGTTCTGTGGAAGCTAGGGAACTACGATGAAGCAGAGAGGATGCATCGGCGTGCGCTGGAAGGTACAGAAAGAAATTTGGGCCCAGATCACATCACAACTCTTGCTAGAGTCGACAGTTTCGCTAGGCTGGTACAGGATCTGGGGAGATATGACGAAGCAGAAAAGATGCATCGACGAGCCGTGGAAGGTTGTGAAAAAGAGTTGGGTTCTGAACACCCCGAAACTCTTAGTAGGGTTTATAGCCTGTCTTTGGTATTGCGGCGCCGGGGAAAGTGGCACGAAGCAGCGGAAATGTCCCAGCAGGTAGTGGAGGGCCAAGAGAAAGCACTAGGACCAGAGCATCCCGATACCCTCACAAGCATTAGCAGTCTCGCTTTGGTGCTACTGAGACTCAAGAAATACGGTGAAGTAGAGAAGTTTCAGGGCCGCGCACTGGAAGGGAGACTGAAATCATTGGGGTCAGGACACCCGGATTATCTTGCAAGCGTCAACGACCTAGGTGTAACACTTCAAGACCTGGAACAGTATGACGGGGCTGCAGGCCTACATCGAAGTACTCTAGCATTGAGAGAGAAGATTCTTGGTCCGGAACATCCTGATACCCTCACCAGCCTTAGCAATTTGGCTCTAGCATTGCAGGGCCTAGGAAAGAACGATGAAGCAGAGGAAAAACATCGGGCTGTGCTAAAGTCGAGGGAAAAAGTATTGGGTCGGAACCACCACGACACACTTACTACTGTCAGCAATCTAGCTTCGGTGTTAGACAGCCAAGGAAACCGAGATGAGGCAGCAGAGATGTTCCAGCGTGCACTCGAAGGATATGAGAATGAACTTGGCCCAGATCACCCAGATACCTTCTCAAGCCTTTACAAGCGAGCTTCAGTTCTACAGGCTCAGGGAAACTACAGCGAGGAAGCAAAGTTGCATCGGCATGCAGTGGGAATTAACGAGATGACATTAGGGCCGGAACACCCCGTCACGCGCAACAGTATCACCGACCTCGCCAAAGCGCTCCAAGCCCTGGGGAAGTATGAAGAAGCAGAGAAGCTGTTCCGGCGTGTCTGGAGAGCTAGGGAGGAAGCCTTTGGGGCCGAACACCCACATACCATCTCTTCTCTGAACAACCAAGCTCTCGTACTGCAGGGGAGAGGGAGGTGGCAAGAAGCGCGGAAGATATATCGACAGGTGTTCGAAATGAAAGAAAAGATTCGGGGACCAGATCACATCTCCACCCTTGCTAGTGGCAACAACCTGGCGTTAGCACTACAAAGGATAGGAAATTACGCCGAAGCGGAAAAAATGCATAGGCGTGTGCTTGGAAGTTTGGAGAAGGAACTTGGGCCGGATGACCTCAGGGTGATTAACAGTGCCTTTTGCTTGGGCGAGTCGATGCGAAGTGGGAAAAAATTTGCCGAAGCAGAGAAGATGTTCCGGCGTGCAATGGAAGGCTACGAAGTGCTACTTGGGCTCGAGCATCCAGACACCCTCATCGGAATCAATAATCTAGCGGCCACACTTGAAGAGCTAGAAAAATACGATGCAGCAGAGGAATTATATGATAAAGTGTTGAAAGTTCGGAAAAAAACGTTAGGTCCTGGTCACCGGAGCACACTCGCCTCCATCTGGAATCTGGGCACGCTTCGGGAACATCTAGGACGTTTTTCTGAGGCAGAGCAAGACTATCAACAGGTATATGAAGGATTTTGTAGGATTCAAGAAGACCACCCCACCGCCGCTCTGTGCTTGGAGCGTTTGAGCAGTTTGAGAAAGAGATTGCACGCGTCGGTAGGTGTCGCGGATACCGAGAATCACAAAACCGGCACAGACCCAGAGCAAAGTGTTACGGCAGCTACACATGACACAGCCTTAGAAGCCAACCTGGAAGTTGCCCCGAAGGTTAAATCAAACACCATCCCGGATGCGGGGCAAAGTTCATCAACTGCCGCCGAAGCCACAAGCACCGCAAAATCTGAGGCGATAGTAGTGGATCCGAAAATCAGCGCTCCCGAAGTTAAGCCGATACCAGATAGATCGGTACTCACGCAGGCCACAGCCAAAACCCATAAGAAATCTGGCCGGAGCACACGACTAATTCAACGGCTTTTTCGCTTCCGCCCCGGTCAATAAGCTAGTGGCAAAATCGAAAGATGGGGAGGATGGAATCTACGGAATTTCTTACGGATCCAAATTTTGTAAATAGAATAGGAGGAATGGTTAGTCTAGAGGGAGGGAAAAAGCATCTTGTATATATGGGCCCATGTAATGAATGTAACAGTAGTTCGAGCACCTGATAAGCATGGTTATAGTGCCGAATTTTCCTATTTTTTTATAAGTAACGCTTGGTGTAAACAACAGTGACGAAGTAGAAATATTGGTGGCACCGTGGCGGGTGATCGGCTTTTCTACGATCGTAAGACTTCAGACATGCCACGGAGCTCAGCGATATGCAGGCTGTTTAAACCATTATTATCATTCTAGAGAACCTAGTGAACTAGGAAATCGCCGCTGCCGCATATTATGGCTGTTATATCAGATCTTAACCCTTACATCTCCAGCGTTCGATGTTCTTCAGTTATCATTCAAGTCAATCCAGCCTCTCATGCTATGATCACACAAGGGTATGAACCCATCAACCGGAACAGGCAGGGATATATTTGGCTTGTTAACCTGAAATAACTGTTCCGTAACTTCTTGCCGGACCTTGTACAACAGAGACCCACTTTGCTTCTACGAGTGATTTCTCGTGAAACATGGCAGATGATTTCAGGGACAATCCACATCATTGATATCACCCCCTACAGTATATTACAACCCCAACCCACCCAGATATAACCTGGCTCGTACATACAGAAAAACACATGAACTTTTATATTATACAATTGATACTGATAGCTAGCTAGCTTTTATTTTCCTTTCTCCTCCTCTTCCTCTTCCTCTCACCACCCTCCCCTCTAATATCCACGTTGGATTCCCGTTCCTCCGTGACACCAGTAGGCTTCCAGTCAGCCGGCATCTTAACGCCTTCCTCGTCGCCAAAGGTCTCCTTCCTCCAATCTCTCAGTCGCTTCTTTTTTCCGTAGCGCTTTTTATCTCTCTTTTTTTTCTCGGGTTCTCGGAACGCAGCGAGCTTTTTAAGCCCAACAAAGGAATTAAGATCTGCATCTTCTGCTGCAAGGATATCCAGTGATGTTAAACCATATGATTCGGGGGTAGTTTCTCGATAACGAAATGTTGTTTTAAGACTTTTAGAAGGGATCTGTACAGATTAGAAACCGAGAATGGGGAAATACTAGCAGCGGAGAATTCTTACTTGGTCTTCGAAATCGTAGTTTTCTTCAACGTATTGTCCCAATTTCCGTTTGAGGTCTTTTTCTTTTTGCCTCTTTTTGCGCTCCTCCTTTTGAAAGGACTTCCTGTCTTTGGATTTTCTGGCCGTTTGGGTATCTTTGCCAACTTTTTCATCTTCGAGGTCGGGTTTGGCATCATCTTCAAGATCGGAGGCTATGTCGCCGATGTCGATTTCATCGTCAAACTTTGGCTTCTTGATTTTACCTACATCAGCCTCGTAGTAGCTATTTCCGAACTTCTTGGACATCCATTCTTCCCATTGCTCATCGCTCCAGTCACCCTCCAAAAGGCTGTTCAAGACCTCCGTTTCAACTTCTTCGTCATCTCTACCGCCATCTAATCCAGCTGCCTCTCGAATCATCTTGAATTTCTCGATTAATTCCTCTGTTTTGAGCTTCCGTAGCCTACCCTTTTCCTTTTCCTGAAGTTCCTTCTCGGCTTGTTGCTTTTCACGTTTTTTCTCGCGTGCCTTCTTCCTTCCAGATATCTCTTCCCGTCTCACAGTGTTGGCCGAAATAGCATCACGGCCGTAGGTTATCAATTTACCTCTGGCGTTAGCATCAGGATCCTCGAAACGAAAGTTGTATGCTTTTTCAAATTCCTCTACACGGTCCTCTTCTTCCGAATCATCATCCTCAAGAGGAGCGAACCCAGATGGTTTAGTCCATGCACGAGATTGGAAGAAACGAGTAAGGTATTCTTCAGGATTGCTTGGATCAGCAGTTGCTGGGTCGGGAATGTCCACAACGGGCTCAAGCTTCTCTGGCTGCGTTTTCCTGACTAGAAAACCTGCGTCGGCATCATCGGCATCGGAATCAAGTTCGTCTTCAGCTGCTTGGTGCATTTCAAGAACCACAGTGCGCTTGAGATCTTCCTGCTCCTCTAGGTAAGTCTGGGGAGCATCTTCATCGCCGACGGTCCCGGAAAGAAGATTTTTGCGATGGTAATCCTTTAAAAATATTGGTTTTTCCTTTCCAGTCTCAATTCCATCACTGCCATTCTCTTTTTCCTCTTCTTCAATGGCCGAAAAGAAGGCTGTCTTTCCATCATATATTTTCGGGTCTTTCTTCCTAATTGCCTCGATTGTTGCAGCGATTTCTTGGTCCAGGCGTTCGGTTGCAAGTACCGCCGTATCGTCCTCTTCCTCCGAATCCGAGTCCAATTCTTCCTCTTCCTCTTCTAGGCCTTGTTTACCGTATTTTTCTTGTACTACAAATAGTTAGCGACACCTAGAGGGGTGGTGGGGTAGAGGGACAAGCGTGGTGGGTGAAACATACAGCGATGAAGCTCCTCGCGCTTCTTGTTGTGCTCAAACCGTCTTGCATACTCTTTGTTAATCCTAAGCTTAGGGCCATCTTCCCCATCAGGCAGTTCGACCGCAGAATGATACTCTTGGGTGTCTCCGGAGTCTGAATCTTCGGAATCAGAGAGAATAAGGTTTGGCCTGTGATGAGATCCGGAGGAAGTATGATCCTCAGAAAGTAATTGCGCAGAAGGATCCGACTTGTCCTTCTTTGGGCGAGGCATGGTTATGGCAGGAAATTGTGTTGCGAAAAAAGAAAACAATCGTTAACCACTAACCACTTTGCTTGGTGCAAGTAGTTTAGGGTTTGAGAAAAATCGTTAATAAAACGCCAAGACATATTTTGCTGAGTCATCTTTGAGCCTCAGAAGACGCGAAATTTTGAAGTTCACTCTATCTGCCCGTATTTAGTTGTTCTCCTCTCCTCATCTCTCCTCATAAGGGATGCACACCTGACTTCCGCTGAAAGTTCATTCTTCTACCGCAACCACCGATACCGTTTTTTTCTTTCGCCATGAATAAAGCTCTTGAATCGACTCTTTCGGGTCTGATCCCGTCGCTTGTTGGGCCAGTACCACAGGAGCTCACAGATCTATCCGCGTCACTCATCACCCAGTCTCGCAATCGAATCAGCAGTTTAAAACCCGCAGAGGAGGCGACAAGAGCTTATGTCTGTGCTCACATCGCGTGTGATAGGTATTGCCACATTTCTTGTTTTTCATAAGATAGACCCATAGCTCTAACTATGCCGGATAGATTGCGAAAGAAGCTTGATCTTCCGGCCATCGAACCTCGTCCACCGCTAGCTAAGAAAGCCTATGGTGCCCTTTATAACCAATTCCATAAAGCTTTGGCAATGGTCACCTTTCGCTCCCAACAGGTCGCCCCACAAGCTCCTCTGGAAACTCCCTCTACCCTTTCTTCCATTTCTACACCGACTGCTGGTAGTTCAAATCTTTCATCCGTCGATCCATCGATCAAAGCTCATGTCATTACGCTATGCCGCGCTTTGGGTTGCCCTTCTGCTGGAATTCACATTATTGCTGGAACTCTTGCGACTCTAAAGGTTGCACCAGATGACAAATTCCCTCGCAGAAAGAATTATGCTCTTCCTATCATCACCGCCGCTGCCCTCCTCATTATCGAGAAGCTTCTCCCTGAAGGAAAGACCATCACCGTCGGATCAGCCGGAAAATGGAGACGTGGAGAAGGTTACTGTATGAAGCGTGATGGTGTAATGAAAGCCCTGGGGAGCGTTGGTGAGGATGGATTCACAAAAGAGGATACAGATGGTTGGGTCAAGGATCTATCGATGATGGGAATCAAAGAACTCGAGTGGTTGAAGAATGTTCCCGATCAGGGTGGTATCAAGAAACGCAAGGCTGCAGCTGCTGATGAGGAAGACTTACAGCTCCAAGCTGAGATTCTGGCAGGGAAGAGCACCAACACTCCTGCCCGGAAAAAGGCTGTCCCGAAGAGCAAATTGGGTACTAGCTCGGCTCCAGTAGAAAAGAAGAGAGAGGTTGCGTTTACTCCTGCACCTGTTGCTCCAATGGTGGTTAGAACCCTGAGAGCAAGGGCTAGGACAGAGACCAAAGTCAAGGAGAAAGAAGAGAGCGGGATTGGTACCATGATGCAGGACAAGATCGACTACCTAAATCCTAAAAGGAGAAAGCAATTTGCAGGATGGCAGGGCGATATTTTGAAGAAATGCACAGAGGCTGGAAAAGAAACAGCGGGTCATAGCCAAGGACAGGGACAGCCCGTGCTAGTATAATTAATGATTTTCTAAAATTGCATTTGTATAACAGTTGTCGTATAGAGATCGATATATACGAAGGGATTCGATGATGGCGTTTGGGGGCAAAAGAATGTGAAGGACATTAGGCGGATCGGCTTATTTTCTATTAGGACCCTGGCTATTCTTTCACTTCTTTTTTTGCTTTTAAGAGAAAATGGGTCAGCGGATTATGGTAGTCTACATATTTAATACGGTGTGGGGTATGGGGTTCTGTCTTTAACCACCATTATAAACGTTTTGCTTCGCATTGAATACTCCGGTTCGCTTGTCCACGATATTCTATTGTGCTGCGATATGTGTCACAGTAAACCGATTTCAGTTCCTGACCTATTCCTTTGCTCCCCCTTCCCGTAGCCCACTTCAGTAAGTAGAACTAGGGTATTTGTACGAGTACCGTACTCATTCAAATATATATATGATACTCAAGTGTTCATCTACGAAAAGCTTATTGCAACAAGTACCGGTGCTCAAGTACAATTCACCAATTATGGCTTGGGGCTTAGGGTTGTGTTAGTAACCATGAAGTTTCGCCACAGTCAATTTCGGAAACGCCGTTTAAATAAAATGCAGTGCTACTGGTAGTCCAACACGACAAAGTGAGGAAATAGTCCAGTGCATGATCAAACGATATCTCCTACTTTTCCGGCTTCCAGGCCTCAAATCGTCCTTTCTTGAAATTACTACAACACTTTCTCGATACTTTAAGTCTACAGTCGCCTACGTCCCACCCCAGGCCTGGTCAAAGATGTCCGCCCCGCCTCCACTACCTCCAAATACTCATCCTCAACGCCGCCAACGTAATGAAAACCCCCCTCGAAACCAAAAACGCCGCCGGTTAGAACGGGCTCCGAAGCCTGTCAAAGAGGGTGGAACCGAGGAGGTTCTCCAGGCAGATATTTCTTCCCTAATATCGACCCTGGGTCTCTCACCGCCAGAAACCCCTTTTTCGGAACAAGGCCTCCCTCCGAAATTCACTGAAATAGAGCTCACTATAAAAATGCTCTCGTCTACCGGTGATGGCCTTGCAGAGCATAGCGGGCGAATTTACGTCGTCCCATTCTCCATTCCTGAGGACATCGTCATAGCAAAAGTTATTCGACACACACCTACCCATTCAGTAACCGACTTCCTCTCTGTGAAAAGTCCCTCTCAGGATCGCGATGATTCACTCATTAGTTGCAAGTACTTCAACACCTGTTCTGGTTGTCAGTTTCAGATGCTTCCGTACGCAAAGCAGCTGGAACATAAACGAAATGTGATCCAGAAAGCCTACGACAACTTTTCCAATCTTGATCCGAAATTATTGCCAAGCATTGGAGATACAGTCGGAAGCCCATTGCAGTACGGTTATCGGACGAAATTAACACCGCATTTTGATGGCCCGCGTAGGGGGGGATTTAAAGCCGGGGATCCGATACCAGACATTGGTTTTATGGTTAAAGGTCAGAGGCAGGTGTTGGATATTGAGGATTGCCCGATCGGAACAGAGATTTTGAGGAAAGGGATTAAGACTGCTAGGAATTATGTACAGGAGAACCTCCATACTTACAAACGCGGCGCCACGATACTGCTTCGAGAAAGCACAACCAGGAGACTAAGAGAAGAAAGTGAAGAAGGAAATACGAAATGGGTGGAGGAGAAAGAATGCATCACAGACAACAATGCTCAAACTACGGAATACATCGGGGATTACAAGTTTGTGAATCCAGCTGGGGCTTTCTTCCAGAACAATAATTCTATACTGCCAGCTGTATGTTTTCCACAATTGATCGTGAAATTGCATTAAGCCATCTTTTAGCCTTATACTAATCAATGAAGTTCACGGATTATGTTCGCTCGAAACTCCACTACCCAGTAGTCACTACCTCTCCCGATGGCGCCAAAACTACCGTTTCTACGCCTCCGAAGTACCTAGTAGATGCCTACTGCGGAAGTGGTCTCTTTACAATTCTCTGTGGTAAAGATCTGACAAGCGTAATTGGTGTGGACATCGCCGCCGACAGCATCGCCTATGCAAGTTCTAACGCAGCTGCCAACAACATCAAAAACGCCCGCTTTATAGCCGGCAACGCTGAAAAGATTTTCGAGTCAATTGACTTTCCTGGCACTGAAACGAGCGTGATCATCGATCCTCCGAGGAAGGGTTGTGATAAGTTGTTTCTGAACCAACTTCTCGAATTTAAACCTAAGAGGGTGGTTTACGTTAGTTGCAATGTGCATACTCAGGCGAGGGACTTGGGGTATATCCTTAATGAGGGGGGTAGCGGTTATAGAGTCGATGAAATTCGCGGATTTGACTTTTTTCCGCAAACACATCACGTTGAAGGGGTTGCTGTTCTCACATGGGTTAGCGAGGGGATCATAAGCCTACCAGACGACGTGAATGATAAACCAGGCGATAGATTATAAATCCTCTTTAGTTGCCGCATCAGTAGCTCATTTCATCGTATTATAGGTTTAATCATGACTTTGTGGATTATAAATATACTAAATTGAAAATTTTCAGAGTTTGGGCATTATGGGATACCGGTATTACTGTAATTAACAGAGATCGGATGTAACAAAATATTCATATTGGCTCACTCGGTCCGGAAACCCCTAACCCACGTCGCTTAACCTTAAGCTAATCCAGCCGGTAGCCCATCACCCCCGAACTCAAGCTCAAACACACAAACCCAGCTTCACAAATCATCAACACCTCACTCCGTTAAACCCCCAGTATAATGGCTGAGGGACACTTCGAACCCCCTCTTGCTTCCCTCAGCTTTTCCCATGTATACTATGTTCGTACATTTCTTCACAGCTCCCCCATTCGCTAGCTAACTCCGGCCAACACCAGAACCCCGACGATCCAGTATCACTGCTATGCGCATGGCTAGCCCTCCTCCCACAAGCCCTCGGTGTCTCTTACGCGACACTAGTAATTGCCCAACGCGAAATAGAAGTTCTACTTATGTTTGCAGGACAATTATTCTGTGAAGCGGTCAACTGGGTACTCAAGAGATACTTCAAACATGGTCGACCAAAACGTTTCACCCCCTACCCCTACATCTGACAAAGCTAAAAAGTATGAATAAAAATTAGAGATGAATGGGAAAGGATACGGAATGCCCTCCTCTCATGCCCAATTTATGGCGTTCTTCGCGGTGTATTTTTCGCTTTGGATCCATCGCCGGTCGAAGGGATTTAGTCGGGTGGTTCGGTGGGCACTCAGCAGCGGGATTCTGGCTGCATCGGCAGCAGTGGCGCTGAGTAGAATTTATTTGTCCTACCATACAGTTGGACAGGTTGCATGTGGATATTTTGTTGGTGTGTTATTCGCTCTGGTTTGGTTTTTGGTAACGGCTTGGATGAGGGTCACGGATTTGGGTGGCAAAGGTGGAATGCTTGACTGGATTACAGGCGGAAGAAGACTCTGGGAATTAGTTATGTGGATAGGAGGACTAGGTTACGTCAAAGATTTGTGCACAGAGGTTGATATTGTGAGATGGGAGTGGGAAGTCTGGAGACGAGGGGCACTGGGGATAGCTGATGGGGCTAAGATTCTCCAAGAAGAAAGGAAAAAAATATAGACTAAGCCATTTTCAGGTATTTGCTGCTGGTGCATATTTGAGGAGTTCATACGATAGAATGCATCTAACTAAACTTAAGACGGGAGGTTGCTCTAGGAAGGACAGATGTTATATTATAATTCTACATACCCAATTATCTCAAATATATGTAATCATCCCAAGAGAGGTCATTAGTTATTGCTGTCGCATACCACCGCTCGAAAGACCTGGATTTTAAAGCGCCCGAACACCACAAGAAAGGAAAAGAGGGGGAAAAAAGGAGAAAACATTATATCGCCGAATCGCTCATTCATCCCCACTATTGCTTCCCTTGTCCTCCTCAGCATTACTCTCCCCTTCACTTTCAATCTCACTCCCAAGCAAGCTCTCCCTTGGCTCCAACTCATCGGCGTCCTCGAGCATCGCCCGTGTCTTGATGTGCGGTAGTGCGATATCACAGACTCTTTCCTTAGTCAAGAGCTCATCAATGAACTCATCAACGTAGGTCATCCTCCAGCCGCCCATGCTGCGAACCCGTAGCTTTCTGTAATCCCCCACCAATGGCTCCAATGTTTGGTAAATATCTACAGCGCTCCACGTCAATCGTATGTAGAACGCCGCGAGCGCACGAAGATACTTGAAGTCAGGGTCATTAAGATAGACCAAGATTATTTCGCGGCTGGGTTGAAGTTGTAGGAGCTTGAATATGAGGCAGAGGAATGGCGTAGGCCGTTGGTTGGAATACTGCCCCCCAATGTACGTTAACTCGGTTGCTCTGTCGAGTAATGTTGCAGCTGCATTGAATAATTAGCAAAAGGCGGAAGAGAATGTATTCATATAAATATTGGGGGGCAGTCCCACCGTTGAGGCCGAATGCTTGCTCCTTCCAATATAAACTTTCAAAGATACGCTCGCGGATAATCTTTTCAACGAGCAGGAGCGGATTAACGCCATGGAAGGTTTGACCGGTGTAGTGACCTCGATTATCAAGAAGGGCCTTCGCGTCTGCTAAATGGGCCATCAAGGACTTTGCACGGTTGCTGTATTTGATCGGTGGAGTTGATGCGTGAGAAGCTTCACATGTTTAACCATCAATAGCTGCACAGGTCGGGAGGATGAAGGACGATGGCTGCAAGCCGGGTAATGTCCAGTAGAGGTCGTTAAGTGAGTCGCCTAGGGCCAAAAACACACCAAAATTGGGGTTTTTCGAGCCATCAAAACTCAATTAATTTTACTGCAATCGTTGCAGAGAGAATTTTAAAAAAGTTTCATCTGTCTGGAGTACGTCATATCATTTTTGAAAATTTTTATATTATGACCATGCAGGATGGTGGGCGTTTGAAGTTGGTGAGGCAAGTTGCAATGTATCTTTTGCATACAAAAAGCCTTATCTTGGCAGGTATCTTGGGACTACAACACAAAGATCTCCCTACCACTTTGTAGTAGTTGAAGCAAAAAATTTCCAAAAATGATATGATATATTCCAGACAGATGAAAAAATTTTAAAATTTTTTCTGCAACGATTGCAGTAAAATTAATTGAGTTTTGATGGCTCGAAAAACCCCAATTTTGGTGTGTTTTTGGCCCTAGGCGACTCACTTAACGACCTCTACGGTACTGTGTCTCAGAACTGAGTGAGGATATATGATTTTATGCTTATAATTGTATTTTAATCAACGAATCTATCAAGCGCTAATAGCTCAGTTGGGAGAGCGTCAGACTGAAGTTCTCTTCGGCACAAACTCGGGGTAATCTGAAGGTCACCCGTTCAATCCGGGTTTGGCGCACGGCTTTTTTGCTTCTATTCCGCTAACGAGTGAAGTAGTTTTGACTTGCTCACGGCCCAAATATACCATTGGAATTAACATTCTTCTTAACGGACTTAGGCATTGCCCATTTGCGGAAAAATTAGATGAACGGTTGGAAATATAGAATAATAAATCTAAAGGTACTCGCCCGAGCTCTTCAAACGGGAGCAGTATTGTGGTAGTGGTAAACGTCTGTGATTTAATAGGACAAGCTTTTCGAGAGATCTACTGCATAGCTATGATATAATGTATTTCACCCAGTAATGGGTCACTCTTTCTCCCCACTCTGATTTAACAAATTTGTGATTCTAGAAAGTAATAATGATCAGATCTTATTCAAATTAAAATTCATAATTATCTGTAGACTCTAGAACCAGCCTGCTAGTTTTTGAAAACATAATTTAATTTTCACAGCTGTAAATAGTGCAAGTGAGATATCATGATTATGTATAAAGTTGTAAGAAAGAAAAGGAACCACATGTGGAAACAGTCTAGTATTTTCCAAGCTGGTAGTACATGTGATTTACTATAGGTCCTATTAATTATAGAAAGTTAGGGTAATAATTGAGGCTTAGCAAGAGTTTCAAAGATTTGTTGTCTTTTACTCCTCTAGTACACTTAATCTTAACATACAACCAACATCTATTTGATATCCAATTTCACAAAAAATCATCATAGCACCAATACCAAACAAGAAACCTGATGTGGAGGATCACCTTCAAGTGGCCATTGATGCCAAAGAGAAAGATCCAGTAGTCTCGATACACTATTTAGCTAAATCCTTTAGAGTTTCCAAAACTAGCCTTCAGAATCGCCTCAAAGGTTGTACCACTTCTTGGAAGGTGGCTCACAAAAGCCAGCAGTTGCTTACTCACTTGGAGGAGAAGGTCATAGTCTACAGGATTGAAGATTATGATGATGATTGTGGCATTCCCCTCTGCTGAAGACATGTTTTGCAAATGGTGTACAAAATTTTAAAAGCAAAAGGGAGAGCTACTGAAATTGGAAAAAGGTGGGTCGACCGGTTTGTCCATAGATACCCAGGTATTCAAACCAAGGTTGGAAAGAGTATCGATAAGCAAAGAGGGCTTGCTACAGATGTTTCTATCCTGAAGGAGCATCTGGAAAGATTTTATCTGTTGAAGAGCAAATATCATATCCTTCCAGAAAATATTTGGAATATTGATGAGAGAAGGTTTGCAATGAGATTAGGTGCTAGTAGAATAGTTCTCTGCCATACTGGAAGATGGAGTCCTAAGATAATGCAGGATGGTAAGAGAGACTGGTTTATAGTCATTGAAGCAGTTGCTGGTGATGGAAGAGTATTGGCCTCTCTTGTTATTCACTCTTCTACAGTACATCTCATAGGCCACCATTTGAATATCAACTACAAGATTGATAATGATGCCTTCTTCACCTACTCCAAAGCTGGATATACCTCCTCAGAGATCACTATTGATTCGTTTGATCAAATCTTTGAACCTCATTCACATCCCACCAATGGGATTACTGAACACAGAATCCTAGTCCTTGATGGTCACAACTCCTATATTAACAACAGTGAATTCATCAAATATACTCTTACCAATAATGTGCACCTCATCTGTCTTCTGGCTCATACCACGCATATCTTGCAACCTTTGGATATTGGATTGTTTTCACCCTTGGGAAACTATTACAAACAAGAGCTCGAAGACTTTCAATACAACCATGGGCCCTTTTGGAAGATGTGTAAAGGAGACTTCTATCCAATGCTCCAAAAGGTAAGAGAGAAGGCAATGACATTAGAGAATGTGGTGTCAGCCTGGCAAGCAAGTGGAATGATCCCATTCAATCATCAACATACACTTTAAAACCCCAACCTTTAACTCAATGCCACTCCAGCTATCCCCCTCTCAGCAAGATATTCAGGCCTTCAACCCTTGTGAGGAAGAGATGACAGAGCTCAAGAAGTTGACCAGATCAGAAGAAAGGCAGCTGAGCTTGAGGATATTGGAGAGGCAAGTATTTTACTACAGCAAGCAATTGAGCTTGCAGAAAAGGCTCAAACTCAGTCAATTCTCAACAAAGCAACAATTAAACAACTAGAGTCTAAACAGCCAAGTAAGCCTGACTGCTGTCAGATAAAAGGTGGGCTTCTTCTTCATACAAAAAGTTCTTGGGAAATTATATATGAAGCGTGAAAGAGATGATCTCCAAAAGTAGGCTAAGGTTGAAGCAGGAAGGATCTGGAGGAGAGCAAAGTGTAAGAGATCAGAGGTCCAAAAGAAAAGAATCAAAACTGCATAGCCCACAGCAGTCACTCCTAGTGTTTCTCAAAATTCAGATGATGAATCAAGTACTGAAGAAGAAGAACAAGTTGTATATATATTGTGTGATCATATTGGGTATTTTGAAAACTCTTGCTTACAATCAATAGTTACCTAAACTGAATTCTGCAACTTCCAGTTCAAGCAGCAGCCACCCCTACAGATCTACCAGGCATTCAATCAATTGCCTAAAAGGGGGAATGCCAATGTCACCATTGGCAGAGACCTAGAATATTCTCATGTAATATCACTCTGCTGGATTGCAAAGTCATTTCTTTTCTAAAGCCTCTCATATTTTGTAATAGTTATTGCCTGTCCTAATTCTATATCCATGATAAATTATAAAAGCTTAAATTGAAATGTGGTTGTAGAATCTCACTTTTTAGTTGAGTACAAATATTTGGATAAGTGACCCATTACTGGGGGGGGGACCCATTACTGGGTGAAATACGTTATTGACAAACTGAATTGCCAGTATTTTTCGACGGAAAGAATCTACTCTAGGGCCTCTTTCACCATGCCTTCCCATGTCATGTTATGCAGCGTTGCCAGTCTGTCATATTGTTCATATAGGATCCTTAGTTCGGCCTCCAGCGCTTCGGTCTTGTGCTTTGACACCAAGGCAGGCCTATAAGCTGCCATTTCATCCGCCTGTTTCTGTAGTGTATGCAGGTCATTCTCTGGAGAAAATGAGGTTGACAGGTTGACTTGCATAGATGTCAATGGGGAGGTAACCACACCGGGAAGCGAGGGTGTTAGCAATTTCGTTGAGACAGTGTATCCATAGAGGTCGTCAACCGAGGGTGATACAATGGCATCATAGCGAGGCTTTAATATATTGGTTTGTTGATGTTTCTGCTCTGAAATTTCTGAATGCAGAGGTGTGAAGCCAGTTGGAGGAAGAACTTTCAGACTCGCAATACTTGCTAGTAACTATGAGCACATTTCTACGGATATTGGTGTTTATGGAATCTGGGCGGTACCTTTGAATTTGACGAGACTCCGAAACATATGGCCCGTCGCAACGTCCCAGACACAAACATCTCCGTTCTCGTTCCCTGAAACTACATAGTTTCCTTCAAAAACTACACCAAGAGTGGTTATGACACCACCAATGCCAGAAGCAAACCATCGCTTCTCAGGCAACGTTATAGGCATATCCCTAAATTCTCCCGCGAACAGCTGATTTGAGGTAGTATCCTCCACTCCATCAGTTGGGTTAAAGAAGTCCACGCTTTGTATCCCCCCATCTTCTAGCCCCGCGTAGAATACTCGGTCTACAGGATCAATGGCAAGACACGTCGGAATGGAAGAGAAGATGTAAGTTCGCAGATGTGTGCCGGTGTGGAAGTCCCAGGCAACAACAGATTGATCCCGGGAAGCAGTAAGCAGAATATCGGAAGGCCCACCAGCTGCTGCTCTCCCAGTAATAAGTGCAGTAATCTCTCGAGTATGCCGATCCAGAATATGTAGAGGTGAGCGTCCGCCAGTTCGTATATCGAGAAGAGCGGGTATCGACCAGACGTACACATTACTGTCGGCAGAGCCAGTGATAACAAAGTTCGAAGAGCAATCAAAGACTATGCTGGTAACTTTTTGGAGGTGAGCTTGTTGAGTAGAAATATATCGTCCTGTAGCAGTCTATTCTTATTAGAATTGTCTTCGACTCAGAAATGATTTCAAACAAACCTCCCAAAGCACTAGTCTTCCATCTTCGGTTCCTCCCGCAACAATTTCCTTACTGCCAGCCTCGAGGACAGTAAATTTTTCTTTAAACGGAACTGTAGCCTCTAAATTTCCTTTCTCTCGACTGTATATGTTTACAACTGCCTTATCGCTTTGTGCAGCAAAGAGGTGTGAATCGGTAATTGCAAGGCAATTCTTAGCGGTTGTGGATCGTTTAAAGACGGCAGTTTGAGAGAATGTGTGTAAATCGTAAAAGGCGATCGTAGGTTCTGCCGTTGCAACACTCGAAGCGTCTGGGATTGGCCGGAAAGTTGAAATAACCACCTGTTCGTTGAGCATTTTGGTGTTGGTGAGGTTGGTTGGGCAGCATTGTTCATGAAGCTTTTTTGAGGAAGGATTGGACGTTCAAAAACTGCAAACACTGAGAGCCTCATGCGGCTCTGCTGCTCGATCCTGTAAACCCTTGTACTGTACCACTTGTTATAATCTTGTCCTGAAAATTCAACCCACCAACATCTTATTGTAACCACCAACAACGAACAAAAATTATCACAATGGCGCCCGCCTCAAAAAAACGCCGAACCGAAACTAGGGAAGAGGATGGAAGAGTTAGGACTAAAGAGACTACCGACCAACTCTCTTCAGAGGAAGAAATGGAGGCTATTTCCAAGGAGGATGACGCTGGAGGTCAAACCTTTGAGGCGAAATCAAAAGCAAGAAAAATACCCAAACACCCTTCTTCTGAGCAGGAAAAAGCGCAGGCTGTTAGCGAGAGTTACGAATCCAAGTCCAACGTTTTCCGAATGGAAACCGAGGAATTGCTCTCTGAAATCCGCGTGGACTATCGCAAAAGAATGGCACCAGCAGAAAAGATGTTGCACAAGCTTAAGAACATCATAGAAAAGATCCCACCCAAAACAGATGTCACTGTAGGCACTCCGAGTTACTTATACCTCCTAATTATGCTAACTATTCATAGATCGGTGGAGTTGAGGGGGAAATGGGAAAGCGCAAAATCCATATTCCATTCCCGGAACCCAGGCCCGGAGCAGACATCAAGTACAAGTTCTCGTATGAAAAGCCGACATACATGAATATCGCGGGGAGTTATGCACTTAAGACTGTCGCAAAACAGCATGGTGGCTTTGCCATCGACCTAGTTCTTCAGATGCCTTCAGTGTGTATACCTTGTTCACTACAATAATAGAAACTAACTGGCGATCAAGACTATTTTTCAAGAGAAAGACTACCTGAATTACCGGTATTTTCACAAGAGGGCCTATTATCTTGCTACAATTGCAGGGGCTATTCAGGAATCTGGGCTGAATCTACAGCTTTCCTATGTCGATCTTCATGACGACCCTCTAAGGCCTATCATTGTGGTCGCCCCAAGCGGTGGTAAGTAATCCTAGATGTATACTAGGCGATTTAGCTAAGGAAGACACAGATGGCAGTGAAATAGACTTCACAACCTCAAAGTGCCTCATCCGCATTGTTCCCGCTGCTCCAAAGAACACGTTCTCAGTCTCAAAGCTACGTCCCGACAGAAATGCCGTAAGACCCGTTGCTGAAGGAGACACAGCCGACGGTTCACTCCCACCAACCTCCCAATACAACTCTTCAATTCTTGCCGATACAACTTACTTTGGGCATCTCACGCAGCTGCACGAAATCTCCTTCGAAGCTAAAGCTTTCAAAGATGCCTGCCTGTTGGGTAGGACATGGCTTAAGCAACGTGGATTTAGTTCCAACATCAATCAAGGAGGATTTGGTCATGCTGAATGGTCAATATTGATGTCACTGCTGCTGAAAGGCGGTGGCAGCAAAGGCAACAGTGTTCTTGCAAAGGGGTATAGCAATTATCAGATGTTCAAGGCTATGTTACAGTTTTTAGCCACTCGCGATTTAATCATGAACCCACTGCTCTTTGGTGTAGAGTCAGAGAGTGTGCGGTGGCCTAAAGGACCTAATGTTTTTGATGGGAAACTTGGATTAAACATATTATTCAAAATGACAGAGTGGGGATATCGTCTGGTATATTTCATCTCAGCTCATGATCTGATATAAACTGACTTGTGTAGTTAAAACACGAAGCAGAAATAACACTAAAGCTATTGAGTGATCCAGTGATCGGTCATTTCGAGGAAGTTTTCTTGCACAGGCTTGATGATCCCTGCTACAAATTCGATACGCTAGCATACATTCCAATCCCTGAAAACCTAAACAAAGATAGTGGGCTTAATCCTCTACTCTCATTTTCTCAAAAGCTGTATGATATACTATCTACAGGCCTTACCGACAGAGCAAAGCTCATTCACTTGACCCTTCCTTCGACTTCAGCTCAGCCGATCAGACCTGGTGGAATCAACCGGGGCCTTGCACCGACAGGGCAAATAATTGCCGGCTTCCTACTCAACGCAGCGCAGTGCAGCCGTGCCGTTGATCACGGACCGCCAGCTGGCCACAAGGGCGGTGCCTCATATCGTGCCTTCTGGGGAGATAAGGCTGAACTTCGTCGTTTTAAGGATGGAAGCATACTCGAGAGTGTAGTGTGGGTCACCAAGGATTCGAACCAATCTATATATAATCAAATCATTCAATACCTGGTGATCAAAAACTTTGGTGACAAAATAGGCAATTATGTCAAATTTATTGGAGACGAGTATGCAAGCATGGTTGGAGGTGGGGGGAACGTTGGCTTATTTCAACCCACTATGACAGCTTTCGAAAAACTCGTCAAAGAGCTCAGAAGTCTTGAAGGTCTTCCGTTGGCCATTCGGCAGGTTTCCGCCGCGGCATCAGCATTACGATACTCGAGTGTGGAAGCACCACTCTTCTCATCTGGTCAGTTGATGCAGCCCGCAGATGTGGTTGTTCAGTTCGAGAGTTCTGGCCGATGGCCTGACGATCTAGTCGCCATCCAAAAAACTAAGATTGCATTCCTCCTCAAGATGTCGGAGCTTCTTCAACAGGCTGGCGCTGTCACTCGCATTGGGCTAGAAAATGTCGACTATCCAACAATGAATTCGGCATTTATGGAGGTCGTCTATCACGAGGGTTCAACGTTCCGAGTCCGGATCTACCATGACCGCGAGCAAACGCTTCTAGAACGACAGCTCTTGAATAAAGATCTTCCAGGTAAGAAACGGGATGAGATCACTGCGGCACTCTCAGAACATCGCAGAAAGTTCATTGTTGGCCCACTTCATACTCAAGAAGTACAAAAACTATCTCATCGCTTCCCAGCTCTCTCCCCTAGTATCCGCCTACTCAAGAAGTGGTTTCAAACACATCTCTTGTCAAGACAGGTTTCGGAGGAGCTCGTTGAACTAATGGCCATCCGTACATTCGTTACTACTTCTTCTCCACCGAACAGCGTTATGAGCGGATTTCTCCGAACATTACACTTCATTTCGCTATGGGATTGGCGTGCTGAACCAGCTATTATTGGTACAGTTGACAAAAACGCCTCAGAAACCTTCGCTGCAATACGAAGATCTGATCCTGCCATGAATAGACATGTTATGGTTATTCCTACCGAATATGACCCTACGGGAACTACTTTCACGGAATCTGGCCCAAGAAAGGTTGTTGCAGCAAGGATTACAGCGTTGGCGAGGTCTGCCGTCGGTGCTAGTTTTAAGGTTTACTTGCTACAATCGCCTCACTTTCTTGATGGTTGTCTAATCCAAAAGGTGTAGAATATATTCATTTCTTCAACAAAAGACTACGACTTCGTCATACATATCGAGCCTAAATACAATCTACCTGGTATCCGCTCAAAAGGTTCAAAATTCAAAAACCTACAGAAGACCGAAATCACTTCTCAAGATATTGCCAAGTTAGGCCTGAACGTTCCCGGTGCCTTTGTTAATGAGCTTAATGTAATTCCCTACTTGATTGTTCGACCATAATCCGCACTTCTAATCATATGCTGACTAATATAGGATATTTACGGAGATACTATCATCTTCTTCACAGCCGGAAATATCATAGCTGGGCTCTGGAATCCTTCCTCTGTGAGTGGAAGGAAGTGGAAAGTTAACATCCCATATTCTACAATTCCACAGGTGGGGGTGAATGACGAGGAGGTTTTGATGTTGAACAAGAAGTCTATATTAAATGAGATTTCGAGACTTGGGGGAGAAATCCTTGCAAGAATTGAAATAAATAAATAGTGGGATCTATGAAATACGGAAAAATGTTTTATTTTTTTATTTTTTATTTTAATTAACTATTGCACGCTTCTGGCGATAGCAGGGAAATAGTAGAAATGTAAATTAGACAGGTAGGATACGTTCATCCAAGATAGGAGGCCATCATCATGCCATCTATATGTTATTAACGCCCACTGTAGTGTCTCATAACATAAATCATGCCAGACTTCGAGGGCGCGAATAAGATGATACTTTGCTTTACCCTATAGAGCTGACCGCTTCCTTCTGTTCATTGTCCTCCTTTATAATGTTCCTATATTACGATTATAAGATACCGGCATTATCGGAAAACGGCGGTCTATAAAGTTCCACCATAAAGCACAATACCAGGTAATAGAGTCCTTCTAAACCAGGATGGAGGTTGGGCCTGGTAGTTTTGGATTTGGTCTAAGCAAGCGCTTCTCCTTCTCCAGTGCAGTACCCAATCACCCAAAAATCCTCAGCCAGTTCTCCTCCTTCCTAATTTCGTCATGCAACTCATGTCTGTTATCTCTAGAACAGCAGCTAGTGGAATTCATTAATTTTTACAGTACGTTTCCATATTGAACGGCAGCTTACTTTACTATGTTCTCAACTGGACAGTCCTATATAATCTATGATATTCCGTGCTCGTGTACTTATACTACCGCGTTACCTGGGAATACTGGAGATGAAGCTAAGGCAGCCAAGGAGAAGTGTGGCTCGATAGGCTGGTGAGAGTAAGCCTTCTGCTCACTTTTACTCTCGGGAAACTAATAACAGCATTCTGAGGCAAAGCACCACTAAAATCTAACTTTATGAAGCAATCCTCTTATAAATTCAGCTCGCTTATCATGCCATACTTATTTGCCTGCCCTAGCCCCATTTCCAGTATGACAACTTTATTCCCAAATAATGCGGGTACTCAATAGTGCACGAGTGACATTTCATGCCGATAAGGCCCTTCAGCTTATGTAATATCATCCATGTTTGCTTCATTGGTGGCGCACAGGCAGAAAGGAAAAAAATTCGAAGACCAAACTCACGCAAACTTTAACTCTCTACCTCATCTCCCAAAACCTCCGGACCCCACAAGCAATTCACCCAACATGGCTGCAGATAAAGCCCGGTTCTATATGGAACAATCGCTTCCTGAGCTTCAAGAACTGAAAAAGAAGAAAATTTTCTCTGAGGTAAGTGATGTGGCATCTCTCTCCTACCTGTGTCAAGGAACTAACGATGCTCAGAAAGAAATCAGCGACGTTGTCAAGAAGCGTAATCAATTCGAGTTACGAGTCAATGCCTCAGGCTGCAATGCCCAAGATTACATCCGCTATCTTGAATTCGAAATCAACCTCGACCAACTCCGCAAGAAACGAATAAAGCGACTAGGTGTCAAACTAAACCGTAATGCGAGCTCGGGCCAACGAAGGATATTCTTCATCATGGATCGGGCTACTCAGAAGTTTTACGGAGATCAGGTGCTGTGGATGCAGTATATTGAGTATGCCCGGAAGGAGAAGGCGGGGAAGATACTTGATAAGGCTCTTATGAATGTTCTCAGACTTCATCCTACAGAGTCACAGTTTTGGATCTTTGCAGCGTCATGCGCAATTGAGGACAATATGGACATCACGGAAGGTAGAAGCTATTTACAGAGGGGTTTGAGGTTTAACAAGGCTTCGAGGGTGCTCTGGGTAGAGTATGCAAAGTTGGAGATGGTTTTTATTGCGAAGGTACTTGCCAGAAGAACATTGTTGGGGATCGATGCACCTATGGTCGATGAATATGGGGTCGGTGAAGAGGATGGGGAAGGAAATATAAAGTTACCACAAATTTCAGCCGAAGATATCGATCCCTCTTTAAAGAAGGATCACTCCCTTAGTACGGCGGCTTTGGAAGATATAGAGGCAAATCCAGCCCTCAACGGTGCTATCGCATTGGCTATATTCGATTCAGCAATTAAGGAAGTTCCCAATGACGTCAGATTTGCTGAGGATTTTTTCAACGTCTTTGCGCAATTCGGTCACCTACGCTGCGCAGCAAAGATCCTTGAGCATGTCATTGCCTATAGTCAGGAGGTCGCCCCAACAGCTCCGCAAACACTCTCCATGTGTGTCAAACTACCTCTAATCGGGGCCGACCCTACTGAGTCAATCTTCCCTAGCCGCCTTCGAACTGCTATTTCTAGGATGGCGGAGGCTTTGAAAACTGCCCCAGCAAAAACACCCCTATATGCGTCCTTCATAAAGTCTATGGTCGGCATAGCAACCCTCCAAGAGGTAGATCCAGACATCCGCAAAGTTACCACATCCATGGCGTTGAAGTACTTCCAACAGGCAGAGGAACACGGGGAAATCGCGCCTGAAATGTATCTCTATTTCGCAGAGTTGTGTGGGAAGGGCAATATTAGTGGTATAGATATCAAGGGAACATTAGAAAGGGGGGCTTCTAAATATCCCAATCACGATAAGTTACAAGCACTCGCATCTCGAGCCCGATCTCTAAAGGGTCCTATTTGAGGAAAAGTACATTTTGTAGGAAAGTTATATTCCCATGTATTAATACTCATTACCACCTTTTCTAAAAGCCTTTTTCGAGCTATTTACCTTTTTTTCCTTCAGTCTTTTTTCCTTTCCTGCCTTTTCTCTGTATATAAATTAAGTTCAGTATGATGTAACTCTTTGAGATTATATTGTAGGGCGCACATACAACTTTTCAATTCGTTTCTTAGTATCCTCACTCGTTTCACCGGGCACCTGAATACACTCCCTGATACTGGTATACAGCTTGCGATAACAATTCTCGATATTTTCAGCCTGCTTCCTCGAGGAGTCGGACTGAATGACAATTTCATCATTATTTGTCATGTATTTGGACTTTTTACACGATTTGATTAGAAAGTCTCAGGAAAATATCTTTAGGGAGATCTCCTCACTTTTTTCAGAACCTCCTCGAGGATATACGGGGGAATAAAATCGCCCTTCGTAGATAAATTTAGTCTAAGGGTGACTTTAGAATTCACTCTATCCAAAGTCAATACTCAATCGATTTATTATGCGAGGCCTAAATCCATACTTGTTGACGTTCTGCCCGCCTTAGAAGGAAAAATTAGTCTCATGATCTGAAAATTCAGAAGACATTTTCTCACCGGGTCCTGAAGCTCTCGAGAACGATACGTCACAGTTTTTTCGTGGGATCGACTCTGGAATGAACTCTGCAAGCCATTTTCTTTTTTGCTTAATCTGTTCCTCCTCTTCTCCGCTTGAAGTCTTATATGTTCTCCACAAGGCTATCGTAATCCTGACTTCGGTGGGCCAGGCAAATACTGTTGGGCGGCGTATGAGAAACATGGATTTGTGAAGTTACTGCTGTGTGCTACAGCTATCGTTATCAGACTGCACCAATAGTATCATACCAGTACGGTACCATCAATCCTAAGCTGAACACATAAAGATCTGAGATCTCTGGGTTGCGCTGGGGTTAGGGTAACTAGATGCCAAGACACCACTGCAAGCTTCTGTTTTAACTTTAATAAATAGTGGAATTACAGAGCCGCATTTTTCTTCTTTTTCTTCTTCTCTCGGTGGAAACTATTCCGAAATTTTTACTACCAAAGATGTCAGAACCAACGAGCTTCACAGAACTTGGAATTGAAAGATGGCTTGCCGATTCATTAAGTGCAATGGCAATACGAAAGCCGACACCGATCCAGGCGGCTTGTATTGGCCCTATTCTCGAAGGCATTTGCTTTCTCCATTTTGTAACCCCCGGGAAAACACTGCTAACAAGAATGTAGGAAAGGATTGCATCGGAGGATCACAAACCGGTTCGGGAAAGACTGTTGCATTCGCGGCGCCCATATTACAAATGTGGGCTGAGGATCCATTTGGTGTTTTTGCACTCATTTTGACCCCAACTAGGTATTAACCTCTCCAGTGGAGATGCTAGTAATGAGAACAGAACCTAAGAGAACTTTTAGAGAACTAGCCCTTCAGATTGCCGAGCAATTCAAAGCTCTCGGAGCGCCGCAAAATCTCAAGGTTTGCTTGTTAATCGGCGGAACAGACATGAATGCACAAGCACTATCACTAGCCACTCGTCCACATATTGTGATCGCTACCCCGGGGCGTTTGGCAGATCATATTCGGTCTTCTGGCGAAGACACAATCTGTGGGCTCAGAAGGACAAGAATGGTAGTTCTTGATGAAGCGGATAGAATGCTTAGCGAGACCTTCGCGGAGGATCTAGAGGAATGTTTAAGTGTTGTTCCAAAGAGTGGGATTTCTGGAAGACAAACATTACTGTTCACTGCTACTGTAACGCCGGAGGTAAGAGCACTGAAGCAAATGGAGAGAACAAATGGCCGACGGGAAGTGTTTATTTGCGAGGTTGGTACTGATAAGTATGTTCTGGAATTCCTCACGGACTTTATGCAGGGTGACTTACGTATAGCGGGACTCATAGATTAGCCATCCCACCAAGTCTCTCACAGAAATACCTTCTCCTCGTTCCCCACACTCGCGAAGCCTACCTCCATACTCTCCTAACTACTCCTCTTAATGAAAATAAGTCTGTAATAATTTTTACAAACAGAACCCATACTGCGAACCTCTTAACACATACACTTAAACAACTATCTCATCGCGTAACGCCGCTTCACAGTGAGCTCCCTCAAAGAGAACGAATCGACTCGCTCGGCCGTTTCCGTGCCGAAGCGGCACGTATTTTGGTTGCAACAGATGTTGCTTCTCGTGGTCTCGACATCCCAGTTGTTGAATTGGTTGTCAATTTCGATGTTCCAAGAGATCCAGACGACTATGTGCATAGGGTTGGCCGCACAGCGAGAGCTGGGAGGGGTGGCGAGGCAATCACTTTTATCACCCAACATGACATCTTACTTATCGAGGCAATTGAGAAGAGGACCGGCAGAAAGCTCGAGAAGTATATTGATGAGCCTGGTGTTAGTCTGGAGGGAAGAGTTATTAGAGAGATGCTACAGGAAGTCAGTGAGAAGAAACGAGCTGCCGTTATGGCAGTGGAGGAAGGCAAAAACGAGTACGGAAAGAGAAAGAGGAAGCTGCAGAATAAGGCGAACAAACTGGGCAGCAAGAGAAAGAAGGAAGTTCTGTAGTGGTATCATGTCTTGGTTCTGGCGTTTGGGTTCTTTGTACTCGTACTATTGTATTTCAACGTTTCCAGTTAAGGTTCAGTACTGTACCGTAATTACAATAAAACCCCGAAAGTGGGGAATTTGTTTACAATCAGATCTAAAAAGAGAAAAATCTATTTGAAGATAGTTCTTCAAATAAACATGACACAAATAACGCATATGTGTATTGCGCAAGTAGGAATTCCGCTTCGAGTGCCACCTGGTGAACCACAGTTGTCTCGATCAGATTAGTTGGGGTGGGGTTAGGGTTCAAACTAGCAACGTCGTCTCCGCAACAGATTGACATTCCACCTTATGCTCAAGCATTGGGCCCAACTACACAGTACTCCTCATCGCCTGATCCCCTACTGACCCATCAAACCTTTAGCCACGAGCTGGGACATAACCTAAATGGTAATCTCCCTTGTCCTTCCATGTCTCTTGTCAATAATTAACAATATTTAGTCTCAATCTCTCCGCCCCTATCTAAAATGTGTTCGTTCTTCCCTAACCGCCGCAATAACCCTCAGCAACTTTGCCAGTCAAACTGCGGAACGCCATAATGTTCCAGAAATCGAAGCTGCAAAATCACCTGAGGTTCTCCTAAACCCACTCACCATATCTCGAAACGAGAATGAACGCGTATTGATAGAACCAAGCGTGAATTCTATCCGCGTGAGCATCAAGATCAAGCAAGCGGACGAAATCGAACATATCCTTGTCCACAAATTCACCAGGTTCTTGACTCAGAGGGCAGAGAATTTCTTCATTTTGAGGAGGAAAGCTGTGAAAGTAGGTTTATCAAGGTGCCGCCTGAGGGATTTCGACTAATATAAGTGCAGGGATATGATATCTCATTCCTGATCACCAATTTTCACACGGAGGATATGCTTAAGCATAAACTGGTTGATTTCATCATTCACTTCATGGAGGAGGTTGATAAAGAGATATCAGAGATGAAATTATTTGTATGGTCTTTTTGCAGTGCTCACTATTTAGTTGCTGATTCCGAAGCAGTTGAATGCAAGAGCCCGTTTCGTCGCAGAAGCCTTTTTGACCCCAGTAGGTATCCTCCATATTTGCGTAGAACGGCTACTGATATTGGAATAGTTCGATTAAGTGGGACTTTAAAGGCTGTGATCTCATTTGTTTCCTTCTGTTTAAACGGTAGGGTGGCAGTGTGTTGGGATTATACCTAGTAGAAAAAAAAAGGCATTACTAGTTTCGGGAGTTTCTCATGAGATATGGCGGGAATGGATATTGAATTTCGACTAGCATTCCAAGCAGCGAGACATCCTGTGTCAAAGAATTTTCTACAAGATAATGTGAAATTGATATCTTATTCCACTGTTTACAAAGTGACTGGGCGGTGTGGGTACAGCACAATGCCCGGGGGAGCAGTGATATAGGTACGACTATAACGCTTAAATACATATCCCGATACATTTCCATCTAATGAATCTTGCGGAGTCTGTTGCTGTTGAGGGCGATTTGGTCATCAACACGATCGGTCTGTTTCCGCGGGTCAATACTGTTTCAATCAATTAAATAAGAGAATAGAAATACCTTCTTCATGATCCTGTCGATCTGTTGGTTTTGTCTATCAACCTCCTTACCAGTAGCCATAGCCATCCCTTTCAATTGCCCAGTAAGAGCTCCCAGCTGATCCAGGTTGGCATCGATCTTGTCCTCCAAAGCATCGTCTTCCGAGTCCGCTTCGCATTGATATCGTGACCTCTCGGCAGGACTGGACTTCGCCTTACTCTCGACGCGGCCGGTTGTTGGATTGAAGGCCCTTCCGACTACATTCTTGCTGTCATAGGAGAACTCCCTAGTCCTATCTCTTTCCTCCCTCTCAAGTTGATTGTAGGCAAGGATCCTAGCCTCTTCTTCCTCTGCACGGCTCGCAGAGCGCATTGGATTTTTTATGTGAATACGAAGCATGCTCGCATTAAGGCTTTCGAGCTCTCGTGTCTGCTCTGCCGCACGATCGCCTTGTCTCGATGCCTTGCCCAGATTTTCCCGAACATTGGCTAAGGATTCGCCTTGGGTGCCGAGATGGCCGAGGATTCTCATGCCGGTGTCTATCGTATCTTTAGCGGTTGCTATCGAACGTTCGGTCGTATACAGAGTTTTTTTTTTTTTTTCCTCTATTAAAGTCTTCGTGGCTTTAACCTCCGCTTCTTCGCTATCATATTCCTCAGATTGTTGGACAGCGCCTGGCTGACCATAGCCCCCAGATTGCTCCTGATATTGCTGTTGCTGCCTATGTCCATAATCAGGATATTGACGGGAACGGCCGTCATCACCGCCGCGTTGAGGGGCGAAGGGGTTTTGGATGGCGGTGGGAGGGCCTCCGTATCTATTGTCGGCACGACTACTATAGCTAGGAGGAGGAGTGGCGTCGTATCCACCGCGTTGAGGAGCGTAGGGATTTCCGACAGCATAGTCACCATTGTTGGAGTTTGGGGGAGGTTTTTGTGCGGTCCGATTGCCAAAGAGATTGTTGCGGTTGGCATCGTCGTCGTCGTTTGTAGCTGCCCCCTTCTTTTTGCTGAAGAAGCGTGACATGGTGGGGGAAAGGAAATTATTTTTTTTGCGAGAGTGAAGTCGATGTAATTTTTGGTTGATAGATAGTGCTATCCTGTGTAAGATGGATGGAGAAGTTCCATCTGAGAGAGGGGAACACGGTCAGTATTTGAAGGAGCTGACAGCAGGGGAGAGCTGACAGTAGGGGGCTGGAAGCTCATTATTGCGGTCTAGCAATAGGTGTGGGTTACGCGGAAAAGATACGCACCTGAATTACCCTGCAGAGCCATTTTTTCTGTCAGGTTTGCCACGCTGGCAGTGCAACGATGCTGTGTGAGGAAGGTGTGTTAATTACGGCACGGTAAGTTAAGTTAGGTTACGCGGGCACCGTTGGCCGGTGTGGAAATTACAACGGCATGGAATTTGTCAGGCCGGTTAGGCTTTTTAGGTCACCAACTTTCTCAACAATCAAATCCGATGCTTCCAAGACATAACGGTACTGTACAGTCGCGACAAGGTAGTAACCGGACAAAGCCAGAATTATTTTTGCTGTTGTAACGCAGATCGCGCATAAGTAATTCTTGTCTTGTCTGGTGACTATCTTGTCGCGACTGTAGACTTAATCACTTGAGATACTATTATAACTGTTGATGTGGGAAAAATGACTGGAACAAAAGGCAGAAAACTGCTTTGGGGTTTAGGAACTCAGCTCTACTCGAGTATCGTATCCGATGTGCCAAAAACGACTGGAGGAAAAAGCAGAAAGTCAAGAGGGGGCTTAGTTCCCCCAACCAAAAGCATAAGAAGCACAGATACTTGTGCCATGCAAGAGTTACCCGAAAACAAGGGGGATTGGAGCCCCTTTTTCTCCATGTACTCGAGTACAAGTACAAGTACTCTACACAGGCCTCTTGATATGTCTCATACCCCCTGCTACTAACTACTCGAGTATTCTACCCCCTTGCTTTCGGGTAACTCTTGCATGGCACAAGTTCGCTTTTTCATCTAGCACAGCTACTTGCACCATCCTGTGTGGGTACACCCCCGCTCGCAAAGTCTTCGCGGAAAGAGAGGTAAATGTGGCGGGGTCTTGGCGGTAATGAAAGTAACTATACTATGTGTGGCGGTTTAGCAGGTCAACAAGCTGAGCCCCTACTGCTCCTGCAGTATCACTCCAAAGCCAACCAACCCTCGGCTTCCTCGCTATCCACCTCCTTCCTCAAAACCACAAACCTCGAAACTACTGTTTTATCGCAGGAAAAGAACGCTTTAATCCTTAGCGATGAAAATCTACTATATCGGCGTACTTACACCTCCTAACCGAGAAAAAAAAGAAAGAAATGCTCGGCTAACCTAACCCCTAGATTGTTCGAAATGCACCTAAGCCGGCTCATGAGCTGGTATCGGTGAAGGAACTTAGTTCATTCTCCTTTTTCCAGCGAACTACAGTCTCCGAATTTCTAACGTTGTTTTCTGGGACCGTCGCGGAACGAACTGGACCCGCATCCCGTCAGGACATTGAGGAGCAATGTACGACTCAAGCTTTCCAGTCCCACAGGCTTCCATCGGCGCTTGCTAACTAGGTGGCAGCATATACCTTTCACGTATACGGTCGTTCTGAAGGGATTGCTGCAGTGATTATCTCCGACCACGAGTACCCGAAGCTCGTCGCACATAAACTTCTATCTCAGGTCGTTGACGACTTTCTCACACTGCATCCTCGTTCCAAGTGGGCGGAGGATACCCCAATGTTGGAATTACCAGTCCTTGCGGATTACATTGTCAAGTATCAAGATCCACGGCAGGCGGATAGCATTATGAGAATCCAGCAAGAGCTCGATGAAACAAAGATCGTGCTACACAAGACTATTGAGAGTGTTTTGGAACGTGGAGAGAAGATTGATAGCTTAGTACAAAGAAGCGAAGGGTTGAGTTCTGCCTCCAAAATGTTCTACAAGCAGGTACGTTCTGGATCCAAAAAGATTGTAGAGGATTAAGGATAGGAGCTAATTCATGTGATGAGGAAACGTAGGCCAAGAAGCAAAATTCGTGCTGTATTATCACTTAGATCCTGAGATCCTTGCCTTTATTTTGTATTCACGATGTACCACAGACAGTAATTTATATGACTGGTGGGAGGGGTGGATAATTTGTACTCGCTCATTTGAGCAGTGAGTGATCGAATGGTAATGATTTATTCTTCTCCTACCCGTTACTGATCGAGCCCTTTTTTTTGTTTCTCTTTTTTCCCTCTCTCCTCGTCGTATTCGAAATTGCAGTTCTATGCCGCTTTATCTTGTGTTTGAATCGGAAATTGGGATTTGTGCTTTCTGTCATATCAAAATACTTGTCAATTTCTTTTCTGTATCCTCGAGGTAAACCTCCTTAGTAACCGACGCACCACCCACCATAACGCCTTGACAGAAACAGGCAAGATCTTATTTTCTAGAAAAACAGGTAGGTTGCAATAGAGTTCGCGTCTTGGGTATCTAAATTCCGGAGATTTATACAAGAGCGTTGGCGTTGTGTTGGTGGGGGTAAACCCCGAGGATACAGAAAAGAAATTGACAAGTAGTTTTCGTAATCAAGAAGTCTTTGCTCATCACTTTTTATCACTCTCTATTGGTGATATATACTTCGAGCTCATTTGGTCAAGGTGTTTGCTCGCAGAAGGGGTTTACCACCTGTAAAAAAAACATCTCCCCCAATCAGTGCTTGAGAAGAGTATCGAGCGGCTCCACGACCTATCAGGCTTTGCTTTAGAGCGGCCTTATGGAGAATAGACAAAGGTGAACCCATTTCGCATTAAAAGAAAAACGAACTTTTAGACCAGAGGACTGAGTATTTTCTACCAAAGTGAAGGACGGTGTGATCGGAAGGAGATGTGGCGTTTAAAATGCAGGTGGGCACAGATCACTTGTAGAAAAGGAAGACGACTACTACTCGGGGATGGACGTGGGTGACCGGACAGCCAGGGATTCCGGAGGCCTGACCGTTCTACCCTCATAGGAAATAAAAGGATGGGTTTGGCATGGAAATTGCTCAAACAAGCAAGAAGCTTTGACACCTCTAATCCCTGGCTGTCCGGTCACCCACGTCCATACCCGAGTAACAAATTCAGGCTCGAGCCCGTGGTCTGGCTCGACCGGAGCCGGCATGTGGCAAGCACTATTATTTTAATTCTATAAGTTACCATTCATTAATGATCCGTCTACTGTTCTGTAGGTATTTGAAGACTGGGTCATGAAGATAATAAACTAGTGCTGGCCGGAGATGGGTACTTTGGGAGAACGTGGACCAGGGGAATATGATAAGTTACCGGTGCAGCATGCTTGATTGATACAGACTAAGGAACGGAGAATGCAGGAGGTTTTGATAAACAAGAGATAGGTATTCTGGATATCATGATATGCAAACATGGCCCGAGTGGGCAGTGACCGAGGCCGCACTCTACGGGCTAAGCATATTTGCGAATTCATCACTCGACCGAACAGATGCGAGGGAGTGTGAGGATGTGACCGGTGCGAAGTGAAAAGCAAGAACGCTGATGTTTTTAGTGAGGGTCTTTGCCCGTATATATAGATATCGGGGGAGCCCGGAATGAAAAGAAATATGAACGAAGGGAAAACTCTTCAGTGAATAAAAGGCCTAGAAGTAATGAATAGAACAAAGAAAATCTGGAAGAAGACTAGGAGAAAAACAGTGAAAAGACTAGCAACAACTAGACACGAATAGTGGGGGTTTTGAGGAGCCTAGTGGGACCACCGAAGTGTCCAACGGATAACGGATGTTTTCGCAACCTCTAACAGGGAGGCCTAGCGGCTGGCGGGATCGACGAGTGATGGGGTATGAAGACCAGTAGTGTTTCCGCCTGATCCATTCTTTTTGGACAAAGCGGGCTATCCGCTGCATGGGCAGGATACCTAAAAGGAATGGAGAGGCTCAAGACCTTTTGCAAAGTTAATAGGATAGCCTTTGTCACGATTGTTCATAGGAAAAATATAGTAATTTGTAACCTCTAAGCTATGTGTGAAGCGCACTTCGGAAATGTCCGAAATTATCAATTTTCTTCTAGCATTGGAGGCACCTAGAGTACATATTCACTTATGATATATTCAAGTAACCCCCCCTCCCCTCCCCCACTCCCCTAACACTTTAGTTGAATGGAATCCCTTGAAGCTCTGCATGTCGCTTTACGGCTTTACGGGGGTTTATCTTTCTTGACGTCTCCGGCAGACCGATTACACGTTATAGACGCCCCTTTCCAACATTTCCGCCTCTTCTATAAGGCCGCACGCGATCTTCCTGCCCTCTGTAGTGAGCCCGCCCTTGTGGGTCTGTGGAACTATCCACGGCTTTCGAACCGTCAGCAAGATGCGCTTGACCCTCTCATACTCCTTCGCCTCTTCTAGATAGCAGCAGATGATCTTGTGTTTCTGTTCTGTGAACCCGATCTGCTATTCTCGTGCGAACAGATGCATGTGCGGGACCCCCCTTAAGACGTTATGGTCCCTTTCGTACTCCTCCGTCCCCTCTACATGGCTGCGTATGATCTCAGACAATTTTTTAGGAAGCCCGGTCTCGTAGGACTTTGAGACCTGTCGTAGGTGGTGCAACGGGATTGAGAGCTAATGTCACCTTTAGCGCGACTTCGTCTCTTTTACGTGGCCGTACAGGATCTATAGTTTCTCTTTTGTAATCCTGACCTACTATAGCTATGGGATGCGTCGTACTGGTAAGAGCGGTTACGAGAAGTGGTAGTTCCATTCCTGCGGCTTCGTCTCCTCTACAAAGTCGCGTGTAACGTCGCGGTTCTCTTCAATAATCCTAGTCTTGTGGGTCTTTGAGAGCCGTGTCAGGTACTAGAGCGTCTAGACGACGATCTAAAGCTCTCCATACTGCTACGCCTCCTCGATATGTTGGCTAATAATCTTCAATCGCTTTTCCGAGAGCCAGAGCTAGGAATGAGATGGATATGGTGGGAGACCTTAGACAGACGGGAAGTACTTTTCGTTCCCGTCTACAATTCAAGTCTTGTCACGATAGTTGCACGTCATCTTTATAACCCGTGTTAAGATCCTCTTCTGGTAGGGCCAAAATAAGTCAGGAATTCCCCAAATTTTCTTACCTTTCTCTTTTATAGTTGGCCGGTTCTTGGGCTGTTGTAGCTGACACTCCGTCTGTCGATGCGTTTGCAACTTCTTCGTCAATGTTTCCAGCCTTGGCTTCAGTATTTTAATCCTAGTCTTTGATGGCCGCGGCATGGTCCTTATCGTCGTTACGAGCCGCCATTAGCTTTTCCATGCGCCCTGTTCGGTCCAACCCGACATTCCGATCACGTCTCTTACTTAGCCACCCTACCTCCCAACCCACCTCC
>ML120434.1:425755-530370 GCA_003788595.2 Choiromyces venosus 120613-1
ACGCGACGTGTCGAGGCGGTCCGCTAACTCTGGATTTATTTGACGGAGGTAGTTTTTGGACGATGCTGGGGCGGGCTATAGGCGTCGAAAAGAGACTCAAAACCTGAATAGAATAGTATGGATCTTGGGTTGTCGCTTCGGAGATATATTTAAATAGTGTTTAAATAAGAGTGTTGTGTTTTATGGAAAATGCAACAAGCTTGAAATACGAGGTGAAGGGGGGAGAAATTTGGTTAAAGGTCTTTGGAACTCCGATTGCACCCGCCGACGGATGTTCACGCAATTTTAATAAAGGACTCGATGTTTTTATCTTAGTGGTGAGAGAAGAAAAGACGATAGATGGTCGAAAACAAAGATCTCAACTAAAAGGGTGGAAATGGAAACGCTTTAGACAGGTCTCGGAGTGACACTGTTGCGAGAGCTCTACCTCCTCGTGAGCATACAACGAGACAATTGGGGGCACCTGTAGTGGTGGGTTGATTTTGGATCAAATGATTGTTTGGAGGTTTTAGGGTCGTGATGGCTTTGCGTTATATAGGGGTTTGCGTTACAGTACCCAGTGATGTCACCCTTATAGTTATCAAAATTACGCCATTTATAACTGTTAGTGATGACCAGCCTCCTACTCCTCCTGCTACTCCGCCCTTCGCCATACCTTATATGATAGCGGATAATAAGGTGAGTAAAATCCAGATGATTAGAGGTTGCGGGAATGTCTTAGACCGTACTCAAGCCCGGGAAGAACCTACCAGGGTATAAGAGCATTGCGGCTCAAGTGTCCCGCTTGGCCATAGTAACTTCTGTAATTCGTCGCTTGTCTCAGATTCTAGGTGTTGGCCTAGAGTGAGATACCCAATCCGCCGACACCCACACATATTTGGAAAGAAAAGTTGAGATTTAATACAAGATTTCAGAAAATCGTTTTGGGTTTAGCGTGAGCTCATACAGATGGTCGTGTTTCCAGAGACGGTGTAGAAAACCCACTTGCGCTCATCGAAGGAGTTTAAGTCGTTCCTGATGGCTGCATAGGATTTCTAACGGGCTTAAGGACAATTTCTCCTACAGCTGCTGCTCCCCGACAACTACTATTAATTCTCCACCAAGCTCTCGAGTCTACGGTCACTGACCTAGAATCAAGAACTATTACGGCTGTTACTCCTTCTGAAGTCTCCGTTATACTCAGGTTATAGCTTTAAGGATGGTGTCCCGAGTTTACCGCGTTAGTAGAAATGATGTTTCAGAGCCGTCTATCGCGTCGCTCTTCCAACAGTTAAACAGCTCCAGCCTTTCTACCGCGGCCTTCTTCGCTTTGTAGACGACTACGCACCTTGGCACTCGGTCTCAGATCTGTCGGGTCTTCTCCTTCTCACCCGGTAGTTTTACCACGAATTGCGACACCTAATAGATGGAAACCGATAGCACCCACGTTGACGAAAGTATTCCCTCCAGTCGACGAGCGATAGCCTTATAACCGTTTAGGAAGTCTCTTCACTGCTTAAATTTTTCGCCAACGAGAGCTTTTTGAAAAGTTTATAAGTGGCTCTCCTACAGAGTCTTTCGCAGAACTCATGAATGAAGTAGTGAAAGCTGGCTTAGCGCGTCGTCCTCGGTCGTCGACGACTGGAAAATTCCGACTAACGTAAGGAGCTAGCGGTCTTATATGGTCTCCTTGAGAATTGTTTCAGATTGAACAGGCCATACCTATTGCGCCAACTCAAGGCTCGTCGATAACCCTTTAATTAGCCGAAGAGCTACTAATGGTTTTGCGCTCCGCTATCTGGACGTATGCTCGAAGTAGCAGATCATGTTGTTAGATAGGCCCTTATAGAGAGCGGACTGCTTCAGTGAGTCACCTCTTTGTGGCGCAAGCTTCACTAAACCGCTAACAAGGGAGCTATATTCGTGCTTAGTGCTGTATGGACGAGAGAAATGGAAGGTGTGCGTGAGCGACATTGTTTTCTAAGGCACCTAGGATAACTACCGAGAGAGATAATGGCATACCGTAGCATGGAGAGAAGGCATCCGATAATGTTGCTACGTCTTTATGTTTATTCTGCCACATAAAGAAAGGCTCCCCTCCAGTCGCTTCTTTTGCTTTTGTCCTACATAGATAACCTCGAACGAGAAGATCCGATATAGAACGTATCAGTTTTGTTCATACTGCTTAGTCTCCTCTATATAGCCGCGCGAGACTTTCTACCTTACTCCTAAGACCCCTTGTTAGTGGTATAGTGTCGTAGTGAACAGCCTTTAGAACCACAAGACGAGAGGAGAGTTCCCTTCATGTTTCTACGTCTCTATTACGAAGCCGCGAGTAACCTTTAAGTTCTCCTCCTTAAGCCTCATCTAGTAGGGTTCTGGAAAAGAAGGTACCTGTTAGACCGTAACCATAACAAACTCGATCCTTCCGCTCGGCTCCGTCTCCTCGACATAGCCGCACATAATCTCACGTCGCTTTAAAGAGATCCTGGACTTGTGGGTCTGTGGGAGCTGTCATCATCGCGGGATCGTTGGTACGAGTTTGTGGTTCCCTTTATACGACTTCGTCTCCGGTATGTTGCCGCCAATGATTCTCGGGTTCTCCGCCGTAACCCGCACGTGGTGGGATCGTGGGACAGATGGTACTTATCTGATCCTTACCAAGAGGTACTAGAATCTTCCCTACTCCTTCGTCTCCTATATAAGGCCACACATGATCTCGTGTACCTTTTTTAGCACCCTGGCTTAGTAGGATCGTACCTGCCCTAGTACTCGTTGGATCGAGAGTGAGATTTGCCGGAGCCTTTTTTCCTGCTTCGTCACTTTGACGAAGCTACACATGAACTATCAAGGGTCTTCTGGGATCCTGGTCTATTGGGGCTTTGAGAGAGACCCTACGTTTTAAATCGACGTTAAAACGGGGCAGCGCTACGAGAGCTCCGGGTCTCGGATTCGGTCTTCCGCAACCTTCGCTCCTCATTTTGGGATCCCAGACTTGTAGTACTATGGGAGTGATGGTACTTGTTGAATCGGCATAATGATCCCATGGACCCTGTCGTGCTTTTTAGCCTCTTTTACGACGCCGAACGGTACCTCCCATTTCTTTTCCAAGAACCGGTCTTTGTGGGGCTGTGAGAATGATGATAATTGTTGGATCGGGAGAACGATCTTCTAGATTTCTCTATACTGCTTCGTCTCTTTTTGCTGTACGGTACGAGCACGGTGCGATAGTACGGCGCTTAAGACGAACATTTTGTTGTTGGAAAAGCGCCATTCGCGGTTTTAGGGTCTGCTCCCTGCTTCGCATAACCTGTAGAGCTAACGTGCCAATACCTAGCCTTGGAACCCTGCCTCTCCATAAACCTTGTCCGCAGATTTACAAGAGGCTGGGTTCCTAGGCTAGCCAATACCTTACTTGGGGTGAGATTAAATGTCCGTAAACTGCAACCAAACACATACTGGCAATAGCATGCTCGACATCAGATAAAAAAGTGTACAATCTATCTATCGGTTTTATTCAACTCTCATAACCCCCCGGAAACCCTCTTTTCTCTTGTTTTACAGTCTTTAGAGACGTTGTTAGGGTGTAGAGTTGGCTGTTAAGTTAGTGGTTATCGTTTACGGACATTTAATCTCACCCCAAGTACTTGCGCGCAAAGTAAGTTATGGTGCACAACAACAAAAAAAACACCAAAATACAAGGCCCGTTGCACCATAACTTAATTTGCGTGCAAGTAGGTTACACTACAAATAGGCTGCAACAGAAATTTTTGTGAAGCGTAACTCCAGATTCCCACTACCAATCATTTTCCGCTGAGCCCTGCCAAACTCTTCATTTTTTGTTACGCCATTAAGCTGCTGGCTGTGACTCAGGTACCCGGGAGAAGCGCGCTGCTGGGAAGATATCACAAGTTAAAGTTTATGGGGACAAGAGAACGTGGACCAGGGGAATATGATGAGTTACCGGTGCGGCACGCTTGATTGATACAGACTAAAGAACAGAGAACGCAGGAAATTTTGATAAACAAGAGATAGGTATTCTGGATATCATGACATGCAAACATGTCCCGAGTGGGCAGTGACCGAGGCCGCACTCTACAGGCTAAGAGTCATATTTGCGAATTCATCACTCGACCGAACAGATGCGGGGGAGTGTGAGAATGTGACCAGCGCGAAGCGGAAAGCAAGAACGCTGATATCTCCAGCGAGGGCCTCTGCCCGTATATATACAGATATCGGGGAAGCCCGGAATGAAAACAAATATGAACGAAGAGAAAACTCTTCAGTGGATGAAAGGTCTAGAAGTGGTGGACAGAACGAAGGAAATCTGGAAGAAAAAGGCTAGAAGAAAAACAGTGAAAAGACTAACAACTAGACGCGACTAGTGGGGACTTTGGGGAGCCTAGTGGGATCACCGAAGTGTCCAACGGATAACGGATGTTTTCGCAACCTCTAACAGGGAGGCCTACCGGGATCGACGAGTGATGGGGCATGAAGACGAGTAGTGTTTCCGCCTGATCCATTCTTTTTGGACTAAGCGGGCTATCCGTTGCATGGGCAGGATACCTAAAAGGAATGGAGAAGCTCAAGACCTTTTGCAAAGTTAATAGGATAGCCTTTGTCACGATTGTTCGTAGGAAAAATATAGCAATTTGTAACCTCTAAGCTATGTGTGAAGCGCACTTCGGAAACGTCCGAAATTATCAATTTTCTTCTAGAATCGCAAGCACCTAGAGCACATATTCACTTATGATATATGCAAGTACCCCCCCTCCTCTTTCCCACTCCCCTAGCACTTTGGTTGAATGGAATCCCTTGAAGCTCTGCGTGTCGCTTTACGGCTTTACGGTTCAAATAATTTATTTCCTTGTTTGCCGACCTGGCTTTACGGGGGTTTATCTTTCTTGACGTCTCCGGCCTCCACCCCACCTTCCATCCCACCGATCCATTCTCTGCACTAGCCTTACAGCCCAACCTGGCTTGTCCCGCGTACCTTTTCGATTACCGCCGAGCATTGCTGCTATTCCTGGCACGGCGCCGGCAATTTCTGATCCTAATTTTGTGACTTCGGTTCCGGCCTTTGTAACTGCTTCTTCAATGTTTGCGCAGCTGTCTGCTCCACAGTCGATGTTGTCGGGTTCTTGGCCGGTTGATATTTTCTCTTTAAATTCTTTTAAAAGCCGTGAGGACCGAATGAAATCGGGATGGTCTTCTCCTAGAGTCGCGCCCAATATTTCTACTGCACGTTGGTAGCACTGTTCTGCACTTAACATCTGCCCTTGCTTTTCATGAAGGGCAGCCAGATTCCAGAGGGTGGCATAAGTGAAGTAACGACCGAAACCGAGAGTCTTTTCTCTAACTTCTAATAATCGGTTGTATAGCTCCTCCGCATCGTCATACCTCTCGAGATCTTGTAGCAGAGCTGCGAAATTATGGACTGTGTCGAGAGTTTCTGGGTGTTCTGGTCCGAATAACTTCTCTTGGCGCTGCAATGTGCGCCGAAACATCTCCTCTGCTTCGACCTTCTTATCTTGATCGTGAAAAACAATGGCGAGAGCGTTCATACTGCGTAGGGTATCGATGTCATCCGGCCCTAATGTTTTCTCTCTGATATCTAGGACATGCCGATGCATTTTCTCTGCTTCAGCATGATTTCCACCCCATTGGAGAGCTACGGCAACGTGGTAGATGCTGTTCAGGGTGTCGGGATGCTCTGGCCCAAAGGACCTTTTAGCAAACTCTAGTATGCGTCGGTGCATCTTCCCTCCCTCCTCATGCTTTCCCTGGTATTGCAGAATTTTCCCCAGGGAGAATACGTATTTAAGCGTGCTCTCATCGTCTAGCCCAAGTGTCTTGTCTTTGTGTTCTACTAGACGACGATAGATCTTCTCCGCTTCCTCATACTCTTCCAGTTCGTGCAGAACGACTGCCAAGCTTTCGACACAAATCAAGGTGTCTGGGTGTTCCCGCCCGAGTGATGTCTCCCGCCCTTCCAGCGCACGCCGGAACATTTTCTCCGCCTTTACAACCTTTCCCCGCAGATATTGCACAGTAGCCAGAAGGTGAAAAAAACTTAAAGTATCCGGGTGTTCTGGTCCAAGCGCTTGCTCTGTTTGCTCCACCACACACTCATACACCTCCTCTGCTGCTTCAAGATTCTTTGAGTCCTCCAGAAACAAACCTAGCCTAAGGACGCTAGCCAGTGTGTCAAGGTGTACTGGCCCAAGTGCCTTGTCTCTGATTTGCAGTGCCCGCCGATACATCTCTTCTGCCTCGACGATTTCCCCCCGCCTGTACACCATCCAGGCAATATTGTACATGAAGAGAAGAGTATGCGGATGATCGGGACCATATGCTTTCTCTGTGCTCTCCAGCCCACGTCGATTCATTTCCTCCAATTCATCATCTTTGCCCTGGTTTTGGAAGAGCAAAGCTAGGTTATAAATGCTGTCGAGAGTATCAGGATGCTCAGGTCCGAGCAATCTCTCTCTGCCATCGAGTGCGCGGCGCTGCATCTCCTCGGCCTCTTCATATCTCTCCAGGTCGCGCAGTGCCCTAGCCAGATGATGGATACTGTCCAGAGTTTCCGGATGCTCGAGTCCAAGGGCCTCCTCTCTTACTTGCAGCACAGATCGGTGAAACGTCTCTGCATCATCGTATTCCTCCATGTCCTGATGCACTACACCTAAGTTGGAGATAGTGGTGAGAAATTGCGGGTGGTTAGATCCGAGGGCTTTGTTCCCGACCTTTATTGCATGCCGAAGCAACTCCTTTGCTTCCGATAGCCTCCCCCAGCGGCGGAGCGAGAGGGCCAGGTTATTGACAATCAAAAGTGTGCTCGGATGATCCGGTCCCAAAGTGTCCTCTGTGCCTTTAAGTCCACGTCGATACATATCCTCAGCTTCTTCATGCCTGCCCAAATTTTCCAAGGCCACAGCCAATCCATCAAAGCTGAGAAGTGTGTCCGGGTGCTCCGGCCCAAGTACTTTCTCTCTACCTTCCAACGCACGCCTATGCAGATTTTCAGCCTCTGTATATTCCCCAAGTAATTGCAGTACTCGGGCTAGAGAAGAGAGGCTCTCAAAAAGATTGGGATGATCCGGTCCGAGCACCTCTTCTCTTCCCTCTAATGCCCGCCTATACAATTTCTCTGCTTCGTCATATCTCTTTAGAGATTCTAGCAAGACGGCTAGGTTGTTAATAGTAGTAAGAGTGTCGGGGTGTTTCTGGCCAAGAACCTTTTCTCTACCCCCCATGGCAAGCCGCAGCATTTTCTCCGATTTTCCGTGCTGCCCCAGATACCCTAGTAATACGGCTAAGTTGTTCATGGTAGTGAGGGTATCGTGATGTTCAGACCCTAGGATTTTACTCCTCGCTTCCAACACCTTCTGGCTTAGACTCTGGGCCTCGAGAGCATCGCGACGGGGCAAAACTGTAGCTAAATTTTGCATCACAAAGAGAGTTTCGGGGTTATCTGGTCCTAGGGTCTTCTGGGAACTATCAAGTACAAGTCGAAGCAGCTTCACTGCTTCGTCCTTTTTTCCGAGGCCGTTTAGAGTGAGAGCTAGGTTGCTCATGATACCGTCCATGCTAGGATGATTCGGTCCAACGATCTTTTCCATGTGCTCTAGTACACACCGGAATATATCCTCTGCTTCCTCATCCCTTCTAAGATCATGGAGAACCATTCCTAGTCTATTCATGGTAGACAGGGTGCTAGGGTGATGCACGCCCAATGCCGCCACTTGGGCTCTTAGTAACCGCCGTTGTATGGCCTCTGCTTCAGCATATTTCCCTTGGTGTCTGAGCATGGTTGCTAGGGCGCCACTACTGCTGAGGGTGTCTGGGTGTTCAGGTCCTAGAGCCTTTTCGCTGCACTCTAATACACGCCGATACAGCTCCTCTGCCTCGGCTTGCCTTCCTAGCTCAAACAATACCGATGCTAGACTGTCCATGGAAGAAAAGGTCTTGGGATGATCTACTCCGAATTCCTCCTCTTGAATTTCCAATGAGCGCCGAAGCATTATCTCTGCATCTTTGTACTTCCCTTGAGAGGAGAGCAGAACACCAAGATTTTCGACAAGTGATGCTGTGATATGGTGATTGTTCCCCAGAATCCTCATTCCATCTTTCAGAGCGCGCCGATATATCTCCTCTGATTCGTCATACTTGTTTTGACTATGCAAGATATAGCCTAGAAGAGCAAGCTCCAATAGATACATCCTGTTTTCGTTTTCTTCGCTGACCTCCCCTCGGAAAGCAATACACCGTCTTATTTGTATTTCTGCATCGTTGTAATAGCCTACGGAAGAGAGGTACGATGCCATACGGTAATAGAGAGAGCCATCAATAGGATCCGCGGAATCTTTTGTTACAGCGAGTGCGTGTGGAAGGTAAAGAGAGCAGGTATGTCGTGATTCGCGCTTATATCGAGGGAACAATCGCCAAATCACTTCGAACGCGCAGTTTCTCCACTGAGTGACTTCGTCAGGCGAGAGATATTCCCGGATAGATTGTTGTACTAGACGATGAAGCTCGTATGCAGGTCTATCGCCTCGCGTTTTGGTAATCATCGAGAAGCCGATTAATTTCCCAATAGCTGCTCGGAACTCAATCGCGTTATCCATACCGGACAAGTTAGACTTTGTTAAGAGTTCCTCTGGTATATTCTGGCGATCGAGGAATGCAATCAGCCTTAAAAGGTCAGCAGCTGCTGGCTCCTGCTGCGCGATTCGGTCGAAAGTGATGAAGTAAGTACTCAAGACGCTTTCTGAGACATCCTCTCGGTGAATATTTGAAAAGTTTTTCGAGAGCAACCGCTTTTTAAATTCGTCACTTCTCTGAAGGATTTGCCAATATTCCGATAGCGAGCAGCTGACCTCCCTTATGAAAGCAGTTGCACCCACGATAGCCAAAGGTAGATAATCCACAGCGTTAAGCACCATTTTGATGGCCCACTCTTCCTCTTCTGGGCTGTCTAGACTCTGGCTCACGGTTCCACGCATCAGCAGATATTTCGCTTCTTCCGGCGCCATCTTTCCGACCTCGACAAATTGACAACCTTCTCGCTGCGCTATCTGCCGAGACTTTGTAGTAAAGACGATTGTGCCCTTTGAGCCCTGTGGTAGGAATTTCGATATCGGACTCATATTGCCTCTGAAGTCTTCCTCATTGTCGGCATTATCAAGAACTAAGATCCAGTCACTGGCATCTGAGCTCTCGAACCACCTCTTGATTATCATCAACAACCCCTCGTCGTCGACATCCTCTTTAACAGGAATTCGGGCAATCTTTAGGATACGTCGGTAGTCCTTGCTGAATTTGAGGAAGCTACTCGCGTTCACCCAAAAGATGTGGCAGAGACCTTTGTGCTGGTAGATATACTCGAGTGCGATTTGGGTTTTGCTAAAAGACTTTAGAACATAATTTAGAGTTGAAAAGAAAGGTTTATACACACCCACAGCCGCCTAACCCATAGAGTGAGATCCGGTTGTGGATCTTAGACTCTGTTCGCTGCTTAATATCTTCAATGATACCGGTTCGCCCTGTGAACTCGGCGTTACGAGAATATGGGACCATCCAAAAAGGGCCCGAACTCGCGCCAGATTCTGTAAGGGCGTTGGAGATTAGATTAGACTTAAAATGAGTGGAATAATAGGCGATAGTATGTTCCATACCGTTTCCCGCCTCATCGTCCTCCTCATCCTCCGACCAGTAGTGATTGTCAATATTTACCGCATTAAAACTATTGATATTCCCACTGTAGTGACCCACGACATTGCGTTTGGGGATATATTGCGTTTCGGTAGTGCTGGAATTTTGAAGATTTATTAGTAAACTAGGTTTCAGTTGGGTGATGTCCACGGGGGTTAACAGAGCAACATACAAGTGCTCCTCCATCTCGAGAGCGCTGTCACAAGTGAGGCTCTGGACAGATTTCGCAAAAGTAGAGGTGGGAAAATCAACTCTAGAAACAAAAGCTGGTAGATAGCAAAAAAGAAGAGAGTGGTGATTTCTATTTTTGTATGGTTCCGGAAGACTAAACTCCATACCAACTTTCACACGAAAAGTGTGACAATTTTGGCTGTGACGGCAACCGTAACACTTTTTTTTTTCTTCCTAAAATAGTCATTACCCTACCATTGAGGCTTAAATATGACACTAGTGCAAACTAAATTTTTATTAACTGTAAGAGATATCTGTCAACACTCCCCCTCAACCCTACATGTGTAGTCCAACTAGTGGGGCCTTGCATAAACAATATTCATTATCTCCCATCAGTTCAAGCTCCTGTAATTTTCCCTTCTTTATTATCATTTCTAATCTGCGGTAAAATCCTTTTTGTTATAACCTGAAATTTCAAAATTTGAGCCTCAAAGGTAGGGTAATGACTATTTTAGGAAGAAAAAAAAGTGTTATGGTTGCCGTCGCAGCCAAAATTGTCACACTTTTCGTGTGAAAGTTGGCATGGAGTTTAGTCTTCCGGAACCATAGCTCAGGAAATAATTTTAACGCACTTGTAGGCAGCCGCCCACGTTAGCCTCAAGGTTTCTGCAAAATGGTTTACAGAGGGGGGAAGTGGAGCATAAAGTTCGAACAACGTAAAAGATATTTTATGTTGTGAGAATAAATTTGTGATATATAGAGGCTTCGCTGTTGGGTTCTAGGTATGATAAGATAAATCCAAAACTCAGAAAAGCTGCGGATATCGGGCGGGGTTGTAGCAGGTTTTTGATGGAGGCAGTATTTAGGTGCACTTGCTGTAGGAGCACGGTGCGATAGTACGGCGCTTAGGACGAACATTTTGTCGTCGGAAAAGCGCCATTCGCGGTTTTAGGGTCTGCTCCTTGCTTCGCATACAGTATTCCACGGCAAAGCGAGCACACGGTATAGCGAGAATGGCCATACAAAAAATCCCTGTCCTATACAATTGGTATGGGTGTTCTTGCGTCACTGTGTTCTCGCTGTAACCTTGTTTCCATTCTTGTCTAGTCCGGGGGTAAGCCCCGTTTCACCTAACTAAAGGTATCTAACTACCAGCGTGAGATACTCCCCCCAGCCAAGGGCCCCCTTTTAAGAAATCCTCGGCCCCGCCTTACGCCTATCTCCCACACTACCCCCTCGCGTAGTCCTAACATAAGAAACTCCCCCTCCCACCTTCCATCCTCTCTCCTCGTCAAATTTTAGTTCTGAACTTAAGAGGAAACCCACCCCGTCACCTCCATGTCCAGTGGTCATGTACGTTAAGAAAAGCTTATATAAACAAAGGAAACCCACCCCGTCACCTCCATGCCCAGTGGTCGTGTACTTTAGGAAAGCTTATGTAAATAAAGGAAACCCCTACCCCGTCACCTCCATGTCCAGTGGTCATGTACGTTAAGAAAAGCTTATATAAACAAAGGAAACCCACCCCGTCACCTCCGTGCCCAGTGGTCATGTACTTTAGGAAAGCTTATGTAAATAAAGGAAACCCACCCCGTCACCTCCGTGCCCAGTGGTCATATACTTTAGGAAAACCTATATAAATAAAGGAAACCCACCCTGTCACCTCCGTGCCCAGTGGTCATGTACCTAAAGAAATCCACCATAAACTAAGGAAACCCACCCCATCACCTCCATGCCCAGTGGTCATGTACATAAAGAAATTTCCTCCTGAACTAAGAAAACCCACCCCGTCACCCTATGTGCCCAGTGGTCATGGACAAATGAAAGACTACTCCCAAGCATTACTCCCCTGGGTCCCCGGGCCCTCGCCTCCTTCTGCTGAACTGCTCCCTCGGCTCTCCTCGTTTTGGTCCCCTCCCCGGCCCCTCTTTTTCCTTCTTGCCTTCATTTCTTCCACATGGGCCAGGTCGTGGATCAGCGCATGCGCCGCTTTCCTTTTGTTGTCGTTCTGCAGTTGAAGGCTGCAGATGTTGCAGGCCGTGGTTTTGTTCACCTTCTTCTTTTTTATCCCTGGTTGTGGTTGCGAAGTGGGCAGGTTCACCCCTGCCCCTCTTGTTTGTGCTGTGTTCAAACTGGGGTCGTACCTCGAGCAGGGCCTCACCCTGAGGGCTTCTGGCCAGGTTGTCATCCATTTCAGGAGCGTGGCCTAGTCTTTATCTTTTTGGATTTCCGCCAAGGTAGGTTGTACTACTCTGCAGTCCTTTCTCAGGTAGTCTCCAGTGATGATGTCTTTGCCACATGGGCATATCCTCCGTTTGGCGTCCACATCTTGGTATGGCCAGGCTGCTGTGGCTCGTATGTATATGAGGTCTCTCAGGTTCTGACTGGTGATTCCTCGTAGGTGGGTATACTTTCTCCTTGGTCTGCCTTTGTATCTCCCGAGTTTCCCCATCTAGATGTTGGTCTTCCATTCTTCCAGGAGGTGTTCTTTGAGGTTGTTTTTCCCCAGCTTGTGGCTAAGGGAGGTCTTGATGATGCTTTCGGCTGGTGAGTCCCTCATCCAGTCCTGTATCCAGTTCGTTGGCCTCTCGAGGTAGAATGCCCTGAGGCAGAGGAGGTTGTGTCGGTGCTTCATATACAGCCTGAGTGGGGCGATCCCAAGTTCTGCATACATCGCATCCAGTGGGGTTTTGTTTTCCAGGCCAAAGGCTATCCTTATTATCCTGTTGAGGATTCTTTGAGCCGCATCTATCTCTGTCAGGCCTTTCCATACCTCTATCCCGTACGTGAGTTGCGGCATTATTAGTCCTTGGATCAGCCTAAGGGTGGTCCAGGCATTGAGTCCTCCCACTTTGTATCTGCTCGTGAGTGCCTTCAGGAAGAAACTTGTTTTGTTAGCTTGCGCCGTCCAGTGCATTATGTGTGCTTTCCACTTGAAGTCTGGTGATATATAGTACCCCAGCCATCTCATTACCTCTTTTTCTTCCACCTCCAGGCCTCCTACCATGGGTTTGAGGTGCATGTCTGGTGGTGTCTTGATGTGGATGCATTCCATTTTCGGGGCTGAGAGGTTGTACCCGTGTTCTCTGCAGGTTTGTTGTACCTTGTCCAGTGTGCACTGGTGGGCTGTCTGGCCTAGTTTCTGGTTCCTAAAGGTCATTACTACTAGGATATCATCCACGTAGTTTAGCAGTCTGGTGGTTGTGCCCGGGATGTTGTGCATATCGATTGCCGTTATGTCTCTAATGCTTATTAGGAAGAGGATGGGTGATTGCGGGGAGCCCTGAGGTGTTCCTTTATTGGTTGCAAAGGTTCTCGAGTACTTCCCGTTGAACCTGTATGCCGTGTTCCTTTGCGCAGCCCAATGTCTTACCCATTGCCCCAGGTGCTTGTTCTTCTCTCCGATGGTTCGGCATACTTCTTCCATCCTGAGGTAGTCGAAGCCTCCTTCTATGTCCAAGGCCGTTAGGCAGGCATAGGGTTGTTTGGAGCTCCTGATTGTGTGGTCAAGGGCCTGTATGGCGTTGGTCATGCCATTGTTCTTCCTACCTCCAAACATGTTTGCTGTCAGTAGGCCTAGGTCAGTGATGTGGATGACTGCTGCTCTTTCCAGTATTTTCGCCATGATGGGTTGGAGTTGTATGGGTCTCCAGCTTTTAGCCACTCTGTACAAGGTTTTCTTTTCCTTGAGGATGAGAATTTTAGTGCTTTTCTTCCAGCCTTCTGGGATGCCCTCTTTCCAGGCTCTGTTCATAGTTGCCAGGAAGAGTTTTTCTCTGTACTTCCTGAGTTCTTTGATTAGCCTTGTGGGTATGAGGTCGGGTCCTGCTGCTGCTCCGTTGGGTGACGCTTTCAAGGCCGTGTCCAGGATGCCTATCTGGAGTTCCTCCGGTCCTTCCGATAGGTGGTTCAGTTCCCTCTTGTTTTCGCCTCCGTATAGAGCTGTATGTAGTTCCTCGGCTATTTGGGAGTGTTCCGCTGCTATGGTGTTGCCTTTCCTGGTGAGGGCCGGGATGGGTCACTTGGTTTGTCTTGGTCGGACCGTTCTAAAGCATTCCAGGTCCGTTTCCTCCTGTAGTGCCCTTCCGTTCACCTGCAGTTTGGCCTCCGCTATGGTCTTCCTGTACTTCTTTTTCTTTAGTGGCAGGGTTGGGTCGAGGGGGTTACTTCTCAGGGTGCGGATTATCTCTTTCCTTTCCTTGGACAGCTCCGTTGTCCAGAAGGCATTTGCACCTGGCCTCGCTGTTGGGGTATATCTGAGGGTGATCCGGGTGAGTTCCCTTTGTATGTGCGTCGGGCAGTCGTTGGCTGGGTCTAGCAGGAGGAGTTCTGTTCTTATCTGGTTCCAGTCTGCTTTATCGTATCTCAGGGGTTTATACTGGGAGCGTTTCCAGGGTATTTCCGTTTTGATGCTCAGGGCTGTATGGTCTGTAGATGGGAAGAGGATGTTGTTCGTCCTTAGTGTGTGGTGTCGGTCTCCTATTACCAGGTCGATGGTCGTGCCTGTTGGCCAGAGTGCCGTGGGTGGGTGCATGGTGGTATGGGGGTTGGTGACTATTAAATTCCTCTCGTCTAGCCACTCCCTCATTCTATTCCCTGCGTGGTTTGTTTCTCCTTTGGACCATAGGGGGTGGATTGCATTGAAGTCCCCTATTATTATGTTCTTGCTGTTCTTGTGCCATTCGTTACTGTGGTCGAAGTCGTGTATGTGCCTGGTGTTTGGGTTTGCCCTTCAGTATTCCCTAGACCGTTGGTATCCAAGAGTGATTTCGAAGCCGTCGGTCCATAGGGTAACGTATTGTGATGATATTCTTTCCACTAAAAACATATGCACGTATTCATCTTTGATGTAGACGGCACAGCCGTATTCTACTGCTGGTGTACTTGCGTAGCATGTGTATCCTTCTAAATGTATCCAATTCTGATTCTCTAGTGGGCATTCTCCGAGTGTTATAATTTTAGGTTTAAGTTTTTGTGAGGCCTTAAGTAACTCTGTGACAACGTTCGCGGACCTGCCGACATTAAAATAAATAATATCGGTGGTCGCCATAATTAGTCATGGGGGTTTGGTTGGGGCGGTCCTGCTGTGTTGCTTGCTTCTCCTTCCTCTCTCTCCTCGTTTCCTGCTCCTCTGAACTCCTTGGGTGATCTGGCCCTTGTCCTACTGGGGCATTGTCTATCTCCGGCATAGTGTGACGTTTCCTTGCAGTTGGGGCATTTTCAGATGGTGTGGGAGCACGGCTTGCCTTTCTCTTTGGTGCAGTATGGGATTGTGCAGTGGTGGTCTCTGGTGTGGTAGTCCCCATTGCAAAACTTGCACATGGGGTTTAGGTGGCAGCGTATGGTGTGGTGCCCTAGTTGGAGGCAGCATTCACAGCATGTGGAGGAGTCTTGTCTGAGGTATCTCCTGAAGGTGCATCTTTGTCTGTAGAGGGCTAGTACCAGTTTGGTTTTCTTTAGGGAGTTTGTGACCCATTTGTTTGCCTCGACCGCGACGATTATCAATGATTTGGTCTTATTGTCGGCCTTGAGGGCTGAGGGGGATCTGATCCATTTGGGACGGTCCAAGATCCTGATGGTGGGGTTGAAGTCCGAGATCTCTTTCTCCAGGGTTGCCCAGTTTGGTGCGTCAATCTCCTAGTCCTCTGGGGTCTATTCTTCCTCGCCCAGTTGGACTCTGTCTATGACTATGTTCACCGAAGGAACATCTGTGGTGACACTGAAGCCGAAAATCTGTATTCCGTTTAGTGCCTTGGTGATGGCTGCTTCGTCTTGTAGGGCCGGCTCCGCTGGATGGTCTTGTAGAGTCGTGAGTACAAGGTCTTCGTTTCTGTTGAACTCCACGCAGGCGAACTTAACCCTGGATACGGTGTTCACCGCATTCCTAATTTGGATGGGCATGATCCCAATTGCCCCTATCCTTCAGCCTCTCTCTATCGAGCGGATCAGGAGGCGTCTTTGTCTTGCGTGCGGGGTGGATGGGGTGGATGGCGCTTGGGTTGGGCTTGACATGCCTGGTCCCTTTTCCCTCCTTTTATCCCCTTTTCTCTTGACTAGCATGAAGGTGTCGGTGTTTATCCCGGCTCCTGCCATTGCCGCATATGTCTGCTTCTTGGAGCTGGGTTGGTTGGTGTTATTGGGGTGGGTGTCCCTCAGGATCGCCGGGGCCACCATGGCCATTGTTCTTTGGGGCCTTGCTGTTGGTACCGCTGGTTTCGCTGGTGGGGGTGGTTGGGGCCTTGTTTCCCTTGAGGTTTGAGGGCTGGGTGTCTGAGGTGCCTTGTTGCCCTTGTTTGCGTTGCTTCCAGCATTTGCAGTTATTGCTGCCATGATTCTTGCTTTCATCTCCTCCATCTTCCGGCTCATGCTTGCCTCGATGGTTGCCAGGAGGATGCCCATGACCTTGTTGGTTACGGGGTCTGCAGGCGTTCCTATGTGTTCTAGGACTAGCGCCTCTGTAGTGAGGTCTATCGGGTTGCTTTCCCCTGTGTAGGCTTGTAGGGGGGCCAAAATGGTTTGTGGGCTCTCTTGGGTTGCCCTTTACTTCCCTTTCGCAGAGCTTGCTGGTGTGGTGGTAGTGGTGGTGTTTTGCTATGGTGTGAAGTTGCCGGAGTCTGTCCCCGGGATTTCCCTGCGGGTTGGTCCTATCTCAAGGGGTGAGGAAAAGTGCACTCTCTTGGGGAGTGCTTGGGAGGTGGGGGCGTGTTGGCTGTCTCCGATGATGGTGCTGTCCGAGTTTTGTCCATTTCCTAGGGACATTGCAGTGTCCTGGGTGTTTTGCGAGTCCGGTACCTGCACTGTCAGTTCGTAGTCCATTTGTGCTTCCAGGGGGGAGGAGGGTAGGATTTGGGAGACCGTAATTGGGCTCTCTTGGGATGGGTGGTAGGAGGAGGCTTGCGCTACCAGTTGGGCCAGGGCGTTGGGGTCTGCTACGTCGACCGCCTGGTCCCCGAAAATCTTCTGGAGGGAGGTGCAGAATCCTGGGAGTGGTGCGTTGATGGGAGGGTGCTCTGCAGTTGGTGCCATGCTTGCCAATTGTACGTAGCATGTTGCGTTGCAGCCCAGTTCCCTGCAAACAGCTGGGAAGGTGCTTCCTGGTGCGACAATCCTGTTGCTGACATTGATGGCCTTGTTAGTGCAGTTTGCCATGTGCTCGATCCTCGAAAACATCGGGAGGAGCGATTAGAGGAGTACCCCGTAGGGGGAGCCTGGTGGGAGGAGAGATGGGGAGTAGGGCCTTGGGCTCTTGGTGGGGCTTCTCGGGCCTCCTAGGGGAGAGGGAGGGAGTGGGATATGTGTGGCCATGGCCTGCCTGGTCGTTTGGCTGTATGGGAGAGACATTTAGAGGAGATACAAGCTGGTCTTCTGGCCGGCGGCTTGTTTCTCGGTTGTTTCGAAGCTTTAGAATGGGGCCTTGTTATTGGCTCGATGCCTAAAGGTGAGGTATCGTGGGTGAGGGGGTGGAGTAGTAGAATCAGTGAAAACTCTGATTATACCGGAGGAAGTGGTATGGGTGGGGTGAGTTGGCAAAATACCACATTACCCATTGGTTGTAACAGAGCGAAAAGTGGGAAATCTCTGAAAAAAAAAGTGGGAATTTTGTAAGACTATACTGTATAGGACAGAAAATGTGTTCTCGCTTTGTCGTGGATTACTGTAACCATAGAGCTAACGCGCCAATACCTATAGCCACGGAGCCCTGCCTCTCCACAAACTTTGTTCGCAGATTTACAAGAGGTTGAGTTCCGAGGCTTGCCAATACCTTAGGTTATACCACAAATAGGCTGCAACAGAAATTTTAGTGAAGTGTAACTTAAGACTCCCACTATGTATCATTTCCCACTGAGCCCTGCCAAACTTTTCATTTTTTGCTATGCTATTCAGCTGTTGGCTGTGACTCAGGTACCCAAGAGAAATGCCCTGCTGGGAAGATACCACAAGTTAAAGTTTATGGGGATAAGAAAACATGAATATGATAGAAGCACTACACGCTGACATAAAGAAACAAATAGGATATTTTTTGGGAGGAATCACTTTCGCACTCTAAATTCTGAAGAAAGGAACGGTTACAAAAAAAAACATTCCCTGTATTACAGGTTCAAGCCTTATGCTAAACCTCAAGGGGCTCAAGCCCATGGTCTGGCTCAACCGGAGCCGGCACGTGGTAAACACTATTCTTTTAATTCTATAAGTCACCATTCATTCATGATCTGTCTACTGTTCTGTAGGTATTTGAAGACTATGTCATGAAGATAATAAACTACCACAGGCCGGAGATGGGTACTTTGGGAGAATGTGGACCAGGCGAATATGATAAGTTACCGGTGTGGGATGCTTGATTGATAGACTAAAGAATAGAGAATGCAGGAAGTTTTGATAAACAAGAGATAATCGTGCAAAGGTTGTGGCGGTGGCCGCAACCCCTGGATGTTTGCAGGCTCATAACCTGGGGCACTCTAAAGAGTGCCTGCTAGCTCAATACAACTTTGTGGCTTAACACAACTTTGTGGCTTAACTTTGTGGCTTACTATCCTAACTTTGAGGCTCAACATAACTTGGTGGCTCAACATAACTATGTGGCTTAAACTGGTTCATGTTTGGGAGATAAATATAACATTTGAAGTATGTACTGAAAAATTATAATAAAAGAGCTTTAATATACATTCAGTTCTGCAACCTTGCTTGTTGCCTAGACAATCTCTTGTGCTGTGCTTGCCTAGCACACCTGGCTTTATATGCAGCCTTTATCTCATCAAGAAAAGGTTTGTGTGCAGCAGTATCAGACCTTTTTTTCGCATTCTGTACTTTACACAATTGTTTTTCTGCCTTTTTGACCTCAGCCACCTCTCTACTTTTAACCATTTGGCATGCCTCTGATGCATATAGGACTCTGCCTTTTTGCATTTGCCTTCAGTTTTGAGCTATATGCCTTACACTTCAGGCTTGCTCTGCAGCTTGTGTGTTTTCTATATGCTCCTTTGCCAATTCACCTGATTGTGCAAGTGCTAGTCGACCCTGGAGAACAAGCTTAAGATGGAGTTCGAAGTCCAGGGACATATCTTTCACATCACATAGCAATTCCTCACCCTGAGCTCTCAGACTACGAATTGGAAGAGAAATAGTGCTAGTAGAGGCGGATCCAGGAAGGTGATCAGCTAGAAAGCTTGATACAGGAACTGCTTCTCTTAACTTGGAAATAACAAGAGAAGGGTTGAAGGGAATAAGGTCGGTTGCATGAAAAGCTGATCAAATCGTAGATAGTTTGAATATCCATTGGTGAATTGAATCAATCTGGTCTAGGAATTCCACTTTGTCAAACTCCCCACATCTCATCCATGTGGCTGCTTCAACTACCTTGGCATGGTAATACTTATAGGGCTGGAATACAACAACATCCAATGGCTGGAGAAGATGACTTGAATGAGGAGGTAGGCAGAACACTACAATCTTGTGGTTATCACAGTAGTCAATAAACTGCTTTGTGCAATGTGAGCCAAAGCCATCTAGCAAAAGAAGTTAATAGGATCCAATCTAGTATTTGGAAGAGAAGTGTTGAAAGTGTACAAGCCATTTCATGGTTAAGTCATCATTGCTGTAACCAGTATCTGATGTGGTGAGAAGGTGATTGTCTGGTATTCTCGTAGTTGTATACCAAGACTCCTGGTGAATGACACCAGGAACTATAATCATTGGAGGCAGAACAACTCCATCACTACTTATAGTCTCACAGACAGTGACTAGCTCTCTATTGGTTGAGCTGCCAAGATAAGACTGTCGAGTTAGATCCCATGTGAGGATCTATTGGTCATGGCCAATCCCAATATGAAAACCAGTCTCATCGAAATTGTACTGGTCCTGTGGTTGAATATTGTACTCCTGGCATACTTGACTGTATTTCTCAAACCAAGTACAAATATTATCAGGTTGGTGGGCATTTTTCCAGTCTGCGTTCATAGTTTTCTGCTTACAAATATGGTATTCAGGATGCCAGTCGAGAAAGCGAGGTACCCAGTGATCACCAACTTGGGGTGCATATTCAGAGTCTGTTTGACTATATGCTAAGATTACACTGGCATTGGCACAACTAGAGACTATTTGCAGGTGAGCACTAGTGCCAATTGAATCAAGATGATCAAGATACTAACATACAGCCAGTTCTTGATCTTCTGAGAGTTTGTAATTGGTTCCAGCATGCTCCTGTCTGGACTGGCGACCTTGTAAGCATCTATGAAGTCAGGCAATAGGAATCTCATAGCTGCGAGCAATTTCTGTAATGTTGATTTGCTCATTGGGTCTGGCTTGAATAAATGTAATAGCTGTCTGGATTCATCTCTCAACCTCTTCATAGGGCTTGACCAGCTGGCTTGGTTGGATGAAGGTTGGAGCTGGTGGCATAATTTCATGATATGTATGGTCTGTGTGGTTTCTTTGTGGAGGTTTTCTTTTATCAAAATTTGTAGGATCATAATATTATTATACCTAACAGTTATGCTAAGTAACAAATTTATGCTGAGTCACTAAGTTTTATTAAGCCATTAAGTTGTATTGAGCCACAAAGTTGTGTTGAGCCTCAAAGTTAGTATGGTGAGCCACAAAGTTGTGTTGAGCTGCAAAGTTGTGTTGAGCAGTCAGGCACTCTTTAGAGTGCCCTAGGTTGTGAGCCTGCAAATATCCAGGGGTTGCGGCCACCGCTGCACCCTTGGCACGATTAGGTATTCTTGATATCATGATATGCAAACATGGCCCAAGAGGGCAGTGACCGAGACCACACATCAGCAAAAATAATGTCTAGCGCCAGGTGCATCCTGTGCATCTGACGTACAGGGTGCACATAATGATAACTGTTAACCAGGATGTGACATTGAAGTGAGATTGCGTCCTGACATTGAGGCATGCGCCGGATGCATCTGGACAGAATCTGGACATGGACCCCTATGCCTGGTGCACCCTGATGACACCTGGCACTTCATGGTTGCATCCTGATGACATCTAGTCCTCAACTGTTGCATCCTAAGGCTGTCTAGTCCTAAGAGAGTATATCATAATAACATCTGAGGAGAGTGTCTAAAATTCAAAACTCCTGATACTAGCATACCAGCAGTGTGACCCATATTTAGGACTTAGGTCACAAAGTTTCTTTTAGTAAAACTATTTTAATTTCATCTATTCTATATAAATTTATAACTAGTATACATGAGCAAGATAGATTTCGCATGAGCATTCCTTTAACAGACAAATACTAGTTTCTTAACAAGTTATAGCGTCCTAGAGACTGATGCCAGGAGGTTGTGGGAGGCGCTGTTGGAAAGCTGGCATCAAGGGAATTCAGAAACATGTCTGACAGGCACGAGGGAATGTTTGGGCATCGAGATATCTGTCTTCAAAGTTAGCAGAAATTCACCAGTAAAGACTATTTCCATAGCAGCCTGTAGCTCAGCGGGGACTGACGTCAGGAGGACGTGGGAGGTACCGTTGGAACGCTGGCATTGAGGGAATTCTAAAACATGTCTGACAGGCATGAGCGAATGGCTGGGCGTCGAGATATCTGTTTTCAAAGTTAGCAGAAATTCACTGCTAAAGACCATTTCCATAGCAGCCTGTAGCTCAGCAGGGACTAACGCCAGGAGGATGTAGGAGGCACCGTTGGAAAGCTGGCATCGAGGGGATTCCGGAACATGTCCGATGGGTGCAAGCAAATGGCTGGGCGTCGAGATATCTGTCTTTAAGGTTAGTGGAAATTCACTAGTAAAGACCATTTCCATAGCAGCCTGTAGCTCAGCGGGGACTGATGCCAGGAGGACGTAGGAGATGCCATTAGAAAGCTGGCATCAAGGGGATTCCGGAACATGTCCGATGGGTACAAGCAAATGGCTGGGCATCGAGATATCTGTCTTCAAATTTAGCAGAAATTCACTAGTAAAGACTATTTCTATAGCAGCCTGTAGCTCGGCGAGGCCTGATGCCAGGAGGTTGTGGGAGGCGCCGCTGGAACGCTGGCATCAAGGGGATCCCAGAACATGTCTAACAGGCACGAGCGAATGGCTGAGGATTGAGATATCTGTCTTCAAAGTTAACAGAACTTTACTAGTAAAGACCATTTGCATAGCAGCCTGTAGCCTGGCGGGGACTGATGCCAGGAGAACGTGGAATATGCCGTTGGAAAGCTGGCATCAAGGGGATTCCAGAACATATCTGATGGGTGCAAGTGAATGGTTGGGTGTTGAGATATCTGTCTTCAAAGTTAGCAGAAATTCACCAATAAAGATCATTTCCATAGCAGCCTGTATCTTGGCGGAGACTGATGCCAGAAGAACGTGGGAGACCCCATTGGAAGGCTGGCATCGAGGGGATTCCGGAACATATCTGACGGGCGTGAGCGAATGGCTGGGCATCGAGATATCTGTCTTCAAAGTTAGCAGAAATTTACTAGTAAAGACCATTTCCATAGCAGCCTGTAGCTCGGCAGGGACTGATCCCAGGAGGCCATGGGAGCCGCCGTTGGAACGCTGACATCAAGGGGATTGCGGAACATGTCTGATGGATGCAAGCGAAAGGCTGGGCATCGAGATATCTGTCTTCAAACTTAGCAAAGGTTTACCAGTAAAGACCATTTCCATAGCAGCCTGTAGCTCAGTGGGGGCTGATGCCAGGAGGACGTGGGAGGCACTGTTGGAAAGCCAGCATTGAGGGGATTCCCGAACATGTCTGACGGGCATGAGCGAATGGCTGGGCGTTGAGCTATCTGTCTTCAAAGTTAGCAGAAATTCACCAGTAAAGACCATTTCCATAGTAGCCTGTAGCTCAGCAGGGACTGATGCCAGGAGGATGTGGAAGATGCCATCGGAAGGCTGGCATCTAGGGGATTCCAGAACATATCTGACAGGCATGAGCGAATGCCTGGGCATCGAGCTTCCTGTCTTCAAAGTTAGCAGAAATTCACTGCTAAAGACCATTTCTATAGCAGCCTGTAGCTTGGTGGGAACTGATGCCAGGAGGATGTGGGAGGCGCCGTTGGAAAGCTGGCATCGAGATGATTCAGAAACATATCTGACAGGCATGGGCGAATCCCTGGGCATTGAGATATCTGTCTTCAAATTTAGCAGAAATTCACTGTTCAAGACTATTTCCATAGCAACCTGTTGCTTGTTGGAGAGTGATGCCAGGAGGATGTGGGAGGTGTAACTAAAAAGAATGATCAGAAAATGGATGTATGAAAACATAATAAGCTGTATTACCTAAGATATCATAGCTATCACTCGTTTTCACAATGAATGCAATTGTCATATTCACTCCCTTCAGAGTTATGAGAATAAAATAGACTTGGATATCAGTGTACCGTATTATTTCATCAAATTAAAGATCTCTATACAGGGTTCTAATCTCTATTTCAAGACAAATAATCCACAAAAGAACCTACGATTTAACAAAAAGGGGCAAAGGAGATCATATTAACTCCTGTTAAGCAGCCTTAACTTTTGTTAACCTATTGTTAATTATGTGCTTGGGTGATCAAACCTTGCCCCGGCACTACCCAATTTGACAAGATAATATGCTATTTGAGTCTTCTCCTTTTTTCGTGCCTAATTTGGTTTAGCTTTCACAGTCAGTGGCTAATATGTGGCTGGCTGCAACCATATGTCTAATCCAAACTCAGGAGGCAAGTGCGCATCCCAGCAGAAATCAGGATGCAACCGAGTATCTAATCCAAACTCAGGAGGTAACGGAGCATCCCTTCAGAACTCAGGATACATTAGGCGCAACTGAGTGTAGCTTCCAAACTCAGGATGCAACCGAGTGTCCAATCCAAACTCAGGAGTCAAGCAAGCATCACTGTAGAACTCAGGATGCACAAGGCGCAACTGAGTGTAGCTTCCCAACTCAGGATGCAACCGAGTGTCCCACACAAACTCAGGATGCACCAGGTGTAATGTAGTGGTACATCCAAACTCAGGATGCACCAGGTGCACCAGGTGCATGAGAAATGCAGCTTGTGTCAGGATGCAATGCCCATGCATCAGATGCAAGATTTTTTTTGCGGATGCATTCTACAGGCTAAGAGTCATATTTGCGAATTCATCACTCAACCGAACAGATGCGAGGGAGTGTGAGGATGTGACCAGTGCGAAGTGGAAAGCAAGAACACTGATGTTTTCAGTGAGGGCCTTTGCCCATATATATATAGATACAAGTAATAACTTGTGTACGAACCACACATTGCTGCCAGTGAGTGTCCTTCTTCTTGAAATCCAGTACAATAAGCAAATCTCCACTTTTTTGGAGAAAGTTTTTCGCTTTTTCTACTTCCCACACCAAGAGCTGGTCACATCTCACATTCTTACTGCCACATCACCAACAACCTCTGGTATAGTCAGAGTTTTCTCTGATTCTACAACACCACCCCCTCACTCAGAATATCCTCCCTTTGGGTCTGGAGCCAATCACAGGGCCCTATCTTAAGGCTTCCAAACACCTCAGGAAATAAGTTCCACCCAAAGACCGACTTGTTTTTCCTCTATGTCCACCCAAGGCTTCCACCCTTACAGCAGGGCAACCATGGATATAATTATCCTCGATACCCCCCTCCCACCATCTCCTCTGAGCCCTAGAAGCCCCACCAAGGACACCAGGCCTTACTCTCCCTCCCTCCTGCCCCTGAGCTCCCCTCACAGAGTGTCCCTCCAATTCTTCCTCCCAATGTTCTCAGTCATCACACACAACTGAAACTGCATGAACAGGGCTATCAACATTGGAAACAGAATCGTGGCCCCAGGAAGCAACTTCCCAACAGTATGAAAGGAGCTTGGATGCCTGGACACCTGCTTCATCCAACTCGCAAATACGACTGAAACGCCCAACACCATCATCACCCCCCTCCCAGGCTTCTGCACCACCCTCGAAAAGGTCTTCGGAAATGAAACGGTAGATGCCGTCGACCAAGAGACTCTTGCTGGACTAGCCACCATAGCTTTCTCATTTCACCCCTCTCAGGAGAGCCTGATTACGGTCTCCCAAATCCCCCAGTCATCCCCCTCAGACATCCAGATGGGGGAACCCATTGTCAAGATTCCTGACTCCCAGACCTCCCAGAATACAACCATGGCCCTAGGCAATGGCCAAAACTCGGGTGGTACAGGTATAGGAGATAGCCAATATGCCCTTACCTCCCAAGAACTCCCTAGAGGAGTATGCTTCTCATCCCCCCTGGAGATCCCAGGAACCCCCTTTGGCAACATCACTGTGGAACCCCTACCCTCCTTATCCTCATCATCCTCAATCAGGATACTAACAAAAAATAATACCGAGAGCAATAAGGGCAAAGGAAAAGCCAACCCAGAAACAAGCTCCCAGGAAATAGCCACCCAGGAGAGCCCAAATACCATCCTAGCCCCCCCCTCCCAATTTCCCAGAACGATCTGATCACCACAACAGACTGATGGAGATCCTTGGCTATGTTGGCCCAGAAGAAGCCCCCCCAACAAACAAGGGCCTAACTAGCCTACCAATAGCAATAGAGGACGCCTTCAACAGGAAGCTGGAACAGATGGAAGCCAGAATTCTTGAAGCCATTAAGGGAAACCAAGGAAACCCACAACAAACCCGGTAACCCCAACAAATACAGACCCAACAATAGCAACAACGCCAATCAACAAGGGACCAAGCACCCCAAGTCAGACAAATACCAAGACCCATGGTACAACAGCCCAGAGAAAAGAACCCACCCCCAGCAATCCTCAGAAATACCCACCCGAATACCACAGAGAAACCCGCTACAGCCAAACAAACCTATGTGGCAATGACAGCAGCTGGTATAGACACCAACAACTTTGTCCTCATTAAAAGAAACAAGAGGAAGGGACCCCCGACCCCAAGCAGCAACCAGGGATAAGGACCCTCGGCCCCATCCACCCCCTATGCAAGACAGAGACGACTCCTGATCTGATCAGTGGAGAAGGGCAGAAGAGTAGGAGCAGTGGGATGCTCAACCATCCAAATCAGGGACACAATAAATGGAGCCTCTAGGGTTAAGTTCACCTTCGCGGAATGCAACTGCAATGACGACCTAGTCCTCACCACAGTTCAAGACCTCCCCACAGAACCAGCCTTACAAGACACAAGGGCCATCACCAAAGCTCTAAACGACTTTGACATCTTCAGATTCAGCATAGTGGCCAACATCCCCACAGTCAACATCCTCATCCACAGTCTCCCCCTAGGAAATACCAAGGAGTGGAGCCTGGAAGACTGGACTGGAGAAGCAGAAAACTGGAACAACCTAGAAAAAGAGATCTCTGAATACAACCTGGTAGTCAGAGTCATCAACAGACCAAAGTGGATTAGATCTCCAATGGCCCTCAAGGCAAATGGAAAGGCAAAGTCTTCGATCATTGCAACGATTGAGATGAACGACTGGGTCCACTCGCAACTCAAGAAGTTGGAAGGGAGCATGGCAATCTTCAGCCAGTGCTGCACCTCTGTAAGATATAACAGAAGAGACTCCTCTACCTGCTGTGAAAGATGCCTGCAGTTCGGACACCACGCAGTCCACTGCTACCTCCCAGCTACCTGCAAATTCTGTTGAGGAAAATACCACATGAAGGACCATGACTGCCAAGTGACCTACTGTACAGCCAGAAAAGGGAAGACCTGTTCCCACACCACAAGAAGATGCACCAACTGCGAAGAAACCACACACTTTGCTGGAGACCACCATTGCCCAGCCAGAACTAGAGCAGGACCCATCAACCCCTAAGAGAACCTAGTGGTACAAACCACGGCAAAGCTGCCCCTAAACAACCCCCATGATTAATTTATGGCGACCACGGATATAATTTACCACAATGTCAGCAGGTCCACAAACATTGTCACAGAGTTACTTAAGACCTCACTAAAACTTAAACCCAAAATTATAACATTAGCAGAATGCCCACTAGAAAACGATAACTGGCTACACATAGAAGGTTACACATGTTACGCTAACACAACAGCCTGCAGGTTTGGCTGCGCCACCTACATCAAAAATGAGTACATCCACATGTTCGTGGTAGAAAGGATCAACACGCAGTTCCTCACACTGTGGACAGGAGGAATGGAAATAACACTAGGCTACCAAAGACCACTGGCATACAGGAAAATAGCCGCCAAAGAAAGCCCCAGACTAGACCTGGACAATAACTGGAATAGGGGCAACAACAACATAATAATAGGTGACCTAAATGCGATAAACCCAGCATGGTCCTTGGGAAGACTAAATGCAGCAGGAATGAGACTAAGAGGATGGATGTACAAGAGAGGCCTGACAGTCACCAACTCTTACATGGTAACCCATCCACCCTTGCATAACTGGCCAACAGGAACAATAATAGACCTAGTAATAAGGGACAGACACCACAACCTCAGAGTAAAAAACATCCAGATACCATCCACGGACCATACAGCCCTACACATAAAAACCAGAATCAAATGGAGAAAGACACTGCTCAGCCCACCAAGGTACGACAAGGCAAACCGGGATAACATAAAAGCAGAGCTCCTCCTCATCAGAAACAATGACGACCTGGCATACATTCAAAGGGAAATCATGAGGATAGTCCTGGCGCACACACCTAGAGCACGAGAAGGGGGAAGGGCCTTCTGGAATAAAGACCTCTCCGCCAAAAGGAAAATCCTACTGCAGGAAATTAGGAATGACCTCCTGAACCCCACCCTCCACCTAAGAAAAAAAGGATACAGGAAAGAAATAGCTGAGGCCAAACTGAAGGCCAATGGCCATGCCCTGCAGGAGGAAACAGACCCTGAATGCTTCGCAAGCATCAAACCAAGAAACACAAAGCAACCCATCCCAGCGCTCACCAGGAGAGATGGTAGCATAGTGGCAGAACACCCCCATATAGAACAAGAACTACAAGAAGCACTATATGGAGAAGAACACCGGAGACCGCTGAGGACAATAACTCAGAAAGCCAAGAGGCTAGACATAGGGATACTTGATACTGCCCTAAGAGCAATGCCAAATGGGGCAGTGACAGGACCTGACTACATCCCCAGAAGAGCAGTTAAGGAATTCAGAAAGTGCAGGGAAACCCTATTCACAGCAATGATGAACAGAGCATGGGAAGAGGGCATCCCCGAAAGCTGGAAAGAGAATAGTACAATACTGATAAAAAAGGAAAAGAAAAATTCCTACCAGATAGCAAAGAGCTGGAGACCGATACAACTATAACCTATCCTAGCAAAAATCTTCAAATGGGTGGCAGTGATAAGGAAAGTGGAGCTGGAACTGCTAACACCCAACATGTATGGAGGAAGGAAGAGCAATGGTACCACAGATGCAATATAAGCCCTGAATGACACAATCATGACCGCCAAGCAACCATATGCATGCCTGACAGCCCTCAACATAGAAGGGGGATTCGACCACCTCCAGATGGAAGAAGTTTGCACAACTATCAGAAACAAAGACGCCCACCTAGGACAATAGGTACAATACTGGGTGGCAAACAGGAGCACACACTACCGATTTAATGGAAAGAACTCCAAGGCCTTCGCCACAAACAAGGGAACACTGTAGGGATCACTGCTCTCACCCATACTATTCCTGATAAGCATAAAAGAGATAACAGGCATAGAACCAAGAAGGATAGAAGGGACCTCAACTAGACTCCTAACCTATATTGACGACATACTAGTGGTGACCATGTATACCGATCAGGAAAAGGGACAGATAGCCCACCAGAGCATTCTGAATGACATCAACTCCAAATGCAACATGCACGGATACAACCTATCACCCCTCAAGATAGAGAGAATACACATAAGAACACCGAAAAACAAACACCTTGCCCCAAAGATAGGAGACTTCGATGCACCAGAGAAAGAGGTACTGCGATGACTAGGATACTTCATATTGCCAGACTTCAAATGGAAAAATCACGTCAAGCAATGGATAATGAAGGCCAATAAGACAAGCCACTTTCTCAAAGCCCTAATCAGCAGGTACGACATATGGACTCAATGCATGGACCTCCCTCAGACTCATCCAAGGATTAATCCTTCCCCAACTCACCTATGGGATAGAAGTATGGGGCAACCTGGGGGACATCAACAGGGTGCAAGCGGCACTAAACAAGATAATCAGGTGTACCCTTGGACTGGAGAAAAAAGTACCCCTGACAGCAATCTATGTAGAAACAGGGATCGCCCCCCTATGGCTATATACATACCACAGACAAAATCTCCTATGCCTGAGGGCCCACTGCCTGGACCGACCGATGAGATGGACTAAGAAGTGGATAGACTAAACAGGGGTGAAACACATTATCGAAAATGCTCACAACCTTAAACTGGGAAAGAACAACCTCAAAGAGCACTTTCTCGAAAATTGGAACAGGGGAATCTAAGGGGAAAACATCAGATACAAGGGAACCCCAAAGAGAAGCTACAAACATTAGAGGAAAACCATGAGAACCTAAATGAGGAAGATCATAAATATAAAATCAACAGCAGGATGGCCCTACCAAAACACAGAAGGAAAGAGACAAGATTGTCCGTGCGGAAGGAACATAATAACAGGAGAACACCTGATGGAAAGATGCAGCACAATGGCTCCCACAAAAGCAGACCTGTACAAGACCAGGGACTAGGCAACCCTGCTGAAATGGATAGACAACTGGCCAGGTGATCTCAAAAAGGAACCCCTGAAGTACAAAGGGGTAACAACCAACAGGGCACAAACCTCAGCGGCCGGGATCAACCTACCGACCTCCCAACTGACAAAAGCAGGAAGGTCCCACAAAATAAAACCCTGCAGGATATGCGGCAAAGACATCAGGACAAATAAAGAGAAATGGGAAGTACACACTAGGACGCATGACCCTAAATACAAAAGAGGCCAACCGAAAAAGGCCAAATAAAAAGAGGAGGCCCAGGGGAGGGAAAGGGCGACGAGGAGTAGGTGGCCCAGCAACCCAGGGGCGTAAAGCTAAGGGGTAGTTTTTCCTTGAGTACACGACAGCTGGGCATGGAGGTGATGGGGCTGGTTTTATTTAGTTTGGGATTTCATAAGTACACAACTACTGGGCATGAAGATGATGGGGTGGGTTTCCTTTTAGTAGCTGGATTTCCTAGAGTACACAACAGCTGGGCATGGAGATGACAGGGCTGGTTTTATTTAAGTTTGGGATTTCATAAGTACACAACCACTGGGCATGGAGATGACGGGGTAGGTTTCCTTTAGTAGTTAGATTTCCTAGAGTACACGACAGCTGGGCATGGAGATGATAGGGTTGGTTTCATTCAAGTTGGGATTTCATAAGTACACAACCACTGGGCATGGAGATGATGGGGTGGGTTTCCTTTTAGTAGTTAGATTTCCTAGAGTACACGACCACTAGGTACAGAGGTGACGGGGTGGGTTTCCTTTGTCTGATAGAATAATTAATTGAGGAAAGGGGAAGGGGGGAGGGGGAGTTTTTTATTGAGTATGGTTGGGTAAGGGGACAATGGGAGTGAAGAGGAAAAGAGGAAGGGGGGAGAGAGGAGTTTCTTTATGTAAGGCCAGGCGAGGGGATGGCGAAAATCGGTTAGGCAGGAGGTGGAGAGGAGGAAATTTCATTAAGGGGGTCCTTGGCTGGGGGGAGTATCTCACATTGGTAGTTAGATACCTTTGATTAGGTGAAACGGGGCATAACCCCAGACTAGATAGAATGAAAACCAGGTTACAGTGAGTGTCCTTTGCCCTAAAACCTATTCCCCTTGTTTCCGTTTTTTTTTTGTTCCATCCATCGTTAGGGGGACCCACCATTATAGAATACTATATCGGGGAAGCCCGGAATGAAAACAAATATGAACGAAGAGAAAACTCTTCAGTGAATGAAAGGTCTAGAAGTGATGAATAGAACGAAGAAAATCTGGAAGAAGACTAGAAGAAAAACAGTGAAAAGACTAACAACTAGACGCGACTAGTGGGGACTTTGGGGAGCCTAGTGGGATCACCGAAGTGTCCAACGGATAACGGATGTTTTCGCAACCTCTAACAGGGAGGCCTAGCGGGATCGACGAGTGATGGGGCATGAAGACGAGTAGTGTTTCCGCCTGATCCGTGCTTTTTGGACTAAGCAGGCTATCCGTTGCATGGGCAGGATACCTAAAAGCTCAAGACCTTTTGCAAAGTTAATAGGATAGCCTTTGTCACGATTGTTCGTAGGAAAAATGTAGTAATTTGTAACCTCTAAGCTATGTGTGAAGCGCACTTCGGAAATGTCCGAAATTATCAATTTTCTTCTAGCATTGCAGGCACCTAGAGTACATATTCACTTATGATATATTCAAGTAACCCCCCCTCCCCTCCCCCACTCCCCTAGCACTTTAGTTGAATGGAATCCCTTGAAGCTCTGCATGTCGCTTTACGGCTTTACGGGGGTTTATCTTTCTTGACGTCTCCGGCCTCCACCCAACCCTCCATCCCACCGATTCATTCTCTGCACTAGCCTTACAGCCCAACCTGGCTTGTCCCGCGTACCTTTTCGATTACCGCCGAGCATTGCTGCTATTCCTGGTACGGCACCGGCAGTTTCTGATCCTAATTTTATGACTTCGGTTCCGACCTTTGTAACTGCTTCTTCAATGTTTGCGCAGCTGTCTGCTCCACAGTCGATGTTGTCGAGTTCTTGGCCTGTTGATATTTTCTCTTTCAATTCTTTTAAAAGCCCTAAGGACCGAATAAAATCGGGATGGTCTACTCCTAGAATTGTGCCCAATCTTTCTACTGCCCGTTGGTAGCACTGTTCTGCACTTAACATCTGCCCTTGCTTTTTATGAAGGGCAGCCAGATTCCAAAGGGTGGTATAGGTGGAGTGATGATCGAAACCGAGAGTCTTTTCTCTAACTTCTAATAATCGGTTGTATAGCTCCTCCGCATCGTCATACCTCTCGAGATCTTGCAGCAGAGCTGCGAAATTATGGACTGTGCCGAGAGTTTCTGGGTGTTCTGGTCCTAATAACTTCTCTTGGCCCTGCAATGTGCGCCGAAACATCTCCTCTGCTTCGACTTTCTTATCTTGATGGTCAAGAGCAAGGGCGAGAACGTTCATACTGCGTAGGGTATCGATATCATCAAGCCCTAATTTTTTCTCTCCGATATCTAGGACATGCCTCAGCATTTTCTCTGCTTCAGCATGATTTCCACTGCATTGGAGAGCTATGGCAACGCTATAGGTGCTGATCAGGGTTTCGGGATGCTCTGGCCCGAAGGATTTTTTAACAGACTCTAGTATGCGTCGGTACATCTCCCCTGCCTCCTCATGCTTTCCCTGGTCTTGCAGAATTTCCCCCAGGGTGGATACGTAGACAAGCGTGCTCTCATCGTCTAGCCCAAGTGTCTTGTCTTTGTGTTCTAGTAGACGACGATAGATCTTCTCCGCTTCCTCATACTCTCCCAGTCCGCGTAGAGCGTCTGCCAAGCTTTCGGCACTTATCAAGGTGTCTGGGTGTTCCCGCCCGAGTGATGTCTCCCGTCCTTCCATCGCACGCCGAAACATTTTCTCCGCCTTTACAACCTTTCCCCGCAGATGTTGCACCGTAGCCAGACGGTGAAAAAATCTTAAAGTATCCGGGTGTTCTGGTCCAAGCGCTTGCTCTGTTTGCTCCACCACACACTCATACACCTCCTCTGCTGCTTCAAGATTCTTTGAGTCCTCCAGAAATAAACCTAGCTTAAGGACGCTATCCAGTGTGTCGGGGTGTACTGGTCCAAGTGCCTTGTCTCTGATTTGCAGTGCCCGCCGATACATCTCTTCTGCCTCAACGATTTTTCCCCGCCTGTACGCCGTCCAGGCAATATTATACATGAAGGGAAGAGTATGCGGATGATCAGGACCATATGCTTTCTCTGTGCTCTCCAGTGCACGTCGACTCATTTCTTCCAATTCATCATCTTTGCCCTGGTTTTGGAAGAGCAAAACTAGGTTATAAATGCTGTCGAGGGTATGGGGATGCTCAGGTCCGAGCAATCTCTCTCTGCCATCGAGTGCGCGGCGCTGCATCTCCTCGGCCTCTTCATATCTCTCCAGGTCGCGCAGTGCCCTAGCCAGATGATGGATACTGTCCAGAGTTTCCGGATGCTCGAGTCCAAGGGTCTCCTCTCTTACTTGCAGCACAGATCGGTGAAACGTCTCTGCATCATCGTATTCCTCCATGTCCTGATGCACTACACCTAAGTTGGAGATAGCGGTGAGAAATTGCGGGTGGTTAGACCCGAGGGCTTTTTTCCCGGCCTTTATTGCATGCCGAAGCAACTCCTTTGCTTCCGATAGCCTCCCCCAGCGGCGGAGCGCAAGGGCCAGGTTACTGACAATCACAAGTGTGCTTGGGTGATCCGGTCCCAAAGTGTCCTCTGTGCCTTTAAGTTCACGTCGATACATATCCTCAGCTTCTTCATGCCTGCCCAAATTTTCCAAGGCCACAGCTAATCCATCAAAGCTGAGAAGTGTGTCCGGGTGCTTCGGCCCAAGTACTTTCTCTCTACCTTCCAACGCACGCCTATGCAGGTTTTCGGCCTCTGTGTATTCCCCAAGTAATCGCAGTACTCTGGCTAGGGAGGAGAGGCTCTCAAAAAGATTGGGATGATCCGGCCCGAGCACCTCTTCTCTTCCCTCTAATGCCCGCCTATATAATTTCTCTGCTTCGTCATATCTCTTTAGATATTCTAGCAAGTCGGCTAGGTTGTTAATAGTAGTAAGAGTGTCGGGGTGTTTCTGGCCAAGAACCTTTCCTCTACCCTCCATGGCAAGCCGCAGCATTTTCTCCGATTTTCCGTGCTGCCCTAGGTCCCCTAGTAATACGGCTAAGTTGTTCATGGTAGTGAGGTTATCGTGATGTTCAGACCCTAGGATTTTACTCCTCGTTTCCAACACCTTCTGGCTTAGACTGTGGGCCTCGAGAGCATCGCGACGGTGCAAAACTGTGGCTAAATTTTGCATCATAGAGAGAGTTTCGGGGTTATCTGGTCCTAGGGTCTTCTGGGAACTATCAAGTACAAGTCGAAGCAGCTTCACTGCTTCGTCGTTTTTTCCGAGGTCGTTTAGAGTGAGAGCTAGGTTGCTCATGGTCGGGTGCATGCTAGGATGATTCGGTCCAACGATCTTTTCCATGTGCTCTAGTGCATACCGGAATATATCCTCTGCTTCCTCATCCCTTCTAAGGTCATGGAGAACCATTCCTAGTCTATTCATGGTAGTCAGGGTGCTAGGGTGGTGCACGCCCAATGCCGCCTCTTGGGCTCTTAGTAACCGCCGTTGTATGGCCTCTGCTTCAGCATATTTCCCTTGGTGTTCGAGCATGGTTGCTAGGGCGCCACTACTGCTGAGGGTGTCTGGGTGTTCAGGTCCTAGAGCCTTTTCGCTGCACTCTAATACACGCCGATACAGCTCCTCTGCCTCGGCTTGCCTTCCTAGCTCAAACAATACCGATGCCAGACTGTCCATGGAAGAAAAGGTCTTGGGATGATCTACTCCGAATTCCTCCTCTTGAATTTCCAATGAGCGCCGAAGCATCATCTCTGCATCTTTGTGCTTCCCTTGAGAGGAGAGCAGAACACCAAGATTTCCGACAAGTGATGCTATGATATAGTGATTGTTCCCCAGAATCCTCATTCCATCTTTTAGAACGCGCCGATATATCTCCTCTGATTCGTCATACTTGTTTTGACTATGCAAGATATAGCCTAGAAGAGAAAGCTCGAATAGACGCATCTTGTCTCCGTTTTCTTCGCTGACCTCCCCTCGGAAAGCAATACACCGTCTTATTTGTATTTCTGCATCGTTGTAATAGCCTGCGGAATGGAGGTACGATGCCATACGGTAATAGAGAGAGCCATCAATAGGATCCACGGAATCTTTTGTTACAGCGAGTGCGTGTGGAAGGTAAAGAGAGCAGGTATGTCGTGATTCATGCTTATATCGAGGGAATAATCGCCAAATCACTTCGAACGCGGTGTTTCTCCACTGAGTGACTTCGTCAGGCGAGAGATATTCCTGGATAGATTGTTGTACTAGACGATGAAGCTCGTATGCAGGTCTATCGCCTCGCTTTTTGGTAATCATTGAGAAACTGATTAATTTCCCAATAGCTGCTCGGAACTCAACCGCATTATCCATACCGGACAAGTTAGACTTTGTTAAGAGTTCCTCTGGTATATTCTGGCGATCGAGGAATGCAATCAGCCTTAAAAGGTCAGCAGCTGCTGGCTCCTGCTGCGCGATTCGGTCGAAAGTGATGAAGTAAGTACTCAAGACGCTTTCTGAGACATCCTCTCGGTGAATATTTGAAAAGTTTTTCGAGAGCAACCGCTTTTTAAATTCGTCACTTCTCTGAAGGATTTGCCAATATTCCGATAGCGAGCAGCTGACCTCCCTTATGAAAGCAGTCGCACCCACGATAGCCAAAGGTAGATAATCCACAGCGTTAAGCACCATTTTGATGGCCCACTCTTCCTCTTCTGGGCTGTCTAGACTCTGGCTCACGGTTCCACGCAACAGCAGATATCTCGCGTCTTCCGGCGCCATATTTCCGACCTCGACAAATTGACAACCTTCTCGCTGCGCTATCTGCCGAGACTTTGTAGTAAAGACGATTGTGCCCTTTGAGCCCTGTGGTAGGAATTTCGATATCGGACTCATATTGCCTCTGAAGTCTTCCTCATTGTCGGCATTATCAAGAACTAAGATCCAGTCACTGGCATCCGAGCTCTCGAACCACCTCTTAATTATCATCAACAACCCCTCGTCGTCGACATCCTCTCTAACAGGAATTCGGGCAATCTTTAGGATACGTCGGTAGTCCTTGCTGAATTTGAGGAAGCTACTCGCGTTCACCCAAAAGATGTGGCAGAGACCTTTGTGCTGGTAGACATACTCGAGTGCGATTTGGGTTTTGCTAAAAGACTTTAGAACATAATTTAGAGTTGAAAAGAAAGGTTTATACACACCCACAGCCGCCTAACCCATAGAGTGAGATCCGGTTGTGGATCTTAGACTCTGTTCGCTGCTTAATATCTTCAATGATACCGGTTCGCCCTGTGAACTCGGCGTTACGAGAATATGGGACCATCCAAAAAGGGCCCGAACTCGCGCCAGATTCTGTAAGGGCATTGGAGATTAGATTAGACTTAAAATGAGTGGAATAATAGGCGATAGTATGTTCCATACCGTTTCCCGCCTCATCGTCCTCCTCATCCTCCGACCAGTAGTGATTGTCAATATTTACCGCATTAAAACTATTGACATTCCCGCTGTAGTGACCCACGACATTGCATTTGGGGATATATTGCGTTTCGGTAGTGCTGGAATTTCGAAGATTTATTAGTAAACTAGGTTTCAGTTGGGTGGCGATGTCCACAGGGGTTAACAGAGCAACATACGAGTGATCTTCCATCTCGAGAGCGCTGTCACAAGTGAGGCTCTGGACAGATTTCGCAAAGGTAAAGGTGGGAAAACCAACTCTAGAAACAAAAGCCGGTAGATAGCAAAAAAGAAGAGAGTGGTGATTTCTATTTGTGTAGCTCAGGAAATAATTTTAACGCACTTGTAGGCAGCCGCCCAGGTTAGCCTCAAGGTTTCTGCAAAATGGTTTACAGAGGGGGGAAGTGGAGCATAAAGTTCGAACAACGTAAAAGGTATTTTATGTTGTGAGAATAAATTTGGGATATATAGAGGCTTCACGGCTGGGTTCTAGGTATGATAAGATAAATCCAAAACTCAGAGGAAAGCTGCGGATATTGGGTGGGGTCGTAGCAGGTTTTTGATGGAGGCAGTATTTAGGTCTCAATCGCCTGGCGGAGCTGTGCAGCACATTGCTGTACGAGCATGTTGCGATAGTATTACTTGACCATTTAAAAAGTATCCGGACGCTTTTGCGCCAAGACCGGTACTAATTAATGCAAGGTGTCCGGATACTTTTTAAATTGCCAAGTATACGGCGCTTAAGACGAACATTTTGTTGTTGAACAAACGCCATTCGCGGTTTTAGGGTCTGCTCCTTGCTTCGCATAACCGTAGAGCTAACGCGCCAATACTCGTAGCAGGCAAGAAGTATTCGATAGTGAAACGGCGTTGGTGCCGGGGGGTAAGATAGAGTGTAAATTTAACTATCGAATACTTCTTGCCTGCTACGAGTACCTAGCCTCGGAACCCTGCCTCTCTACAAACCTTGTTCGCAGATTTACAAGAGGATGGGTTCCGAGGCTACAGTCTTAACCGTATCATACTCGCGACGAAACTGGCATTTGACGGGCACAAAGAGAATTCGCCAAAGTAGGGTAACAAAAAATTACATGTTACTGATCCCTGTTCGTCACCAGCCCAGTTTCATCGCGAGTACAGTGAAGACTGTACTTTCCTTTTAAAATCTACAATTATCACCAAGTTCACGAGATTCTTCAACACTTTCTAGCTCTAAATCATATTCCAAAGCAACGAATTACTACCCATGTTCCCCCCTCTGCTACACTCTATCTTGCCCCCCCTGGCACCAACGCCGTTTCACTATCGAATACTTCTTGCCTGCTACGAGTATGGCCTGCTCGGCTGCATAATTCGCATTACGCACATGTAATTTCGACGAACCAGACCAGAGTTTGACAGACTTACCCACAACACCCTGTACAGTATGTTTGCTAAATATTTGCCATTAGATTTATCCTTGAAGAAACAGCCAGAAGAAGATGGAATGCATTACGAATACGATATGTGACTGGCAGAATATTGAGTATGCCCAAGAGGCAGAAGACATACCGTGGGAACTCCGCCGCCTTTCTTGATCCACTTGTTCTCGTCGAATTGAACCTCGATATCCTGTGTACGAGGCTGTAAGCGGAATTCGCTGACACCCCACCATCGCGACCAATATCTACACCAAAACCATTTCTACCAAATGCCTTCTACACCACCACGCAATGGTCCAAAGGGCGAATGGACTACTCCTACAAGAGTAAGAGTCCTTACTTTATTAGACATGGGTGTTTCACAAGCAGAAGCCTCATGTCAAACTGGTGTTCCTTGTCCAACGGTAAATTTATGGTCCAAAACATGTCGCTCTCGGCACAACCATACTTGCTCAGGACATCCACCAGAAAATGTTTGGAAGATCTTGAAACAGAGAATCAAAGCATGAGCAGTGTTTCCAGGAACGATAGAGAGTATGACAAAGGCAATTAAGGAGAAGTGGGATAAATTGATACCTAAGTATATAGATAGTAGTCTTATAGACTTCAGCAAGTTAAGGATAGGAAAGGGATGCAAACTGAATTTTAAGATTTTTTTAATCACCGTATACTACCTTCCAATCTCTATTTAACAACATACTTAATTTTTACTCCATGATATCTCGTGGTTGTTCAGGTATTGTACGTTAACAAAAATAACCGTACATCAACGGACGGAAAAACTCGGCCATGGCAACCCCACTACCCCACCAACCCCACCATCATGAAAACCAAAAAAAAATTAAAAAAATGTAAATACATAGTAGAAATTAATATTTAGTATACCATCCATCAGCCTTAATAATTTCTTCCACCCTATCTACCATTGATCCTGCCAAAGTATCAAAAACCTTTGGGTCAAGAAGTTCCCAACAATTAGTAATGGCCTCCTCTATTGCTTTTTTGACCTCATCAACAGGACCCTTCATGAGATAGAGCTCAGGATAGTTCTTGTGAAGCTTATCTTTCACCAGAGACCAAACATTCTCAATAGGATTGAGATCTGGTGAATAGGCAGGAATTTCCAGAAGAGTAATTCCCTGCACTCTGAGCCATCTCCTAAAGGGCAAGTGAGTCTTAGCATTGTCAATGATAAAAAATACCTCTTCATCTCCAACCCTTTCTCTGATATCCTCCCATATCCCTAGAAAGTCATAATGATCATAAACATCAATAATTGACTTTCCAGTCACTCCACCCCTAGCAGAAGTAGGATCAGGAAAAACAGGTAAAAAGAGACCATGAGTTTGACCATAAAAACAACCAGTCATCATTTGGCTAATCTTCCTCTCTCCTCTCCTAGCAGCAGGCTTAATACAATCCTTATTCCACTTCTCTTTTGGATATCTAAATATCCATTTTCTCCTCTTTCCTCCTCCTCTCTCCACAGCTACCTCATCTCCCCACATTGCCTTTCTTCTCCACATCTCTCTTGTCCAATGCCTATGAGCTAATGCCCATTCCAATCTCTCTTGAGCTAGATCCTCATCCAAATGAACCCTTTCTTGTGCCAACCACTTTTTTAGATGCTTTTGTTGAAGTCTTCTCCTCACTATCATAGAAGAGATATTGGGAGCAACTTTTTTGGCAATCTCAGAATAGCTAGTATTGCGATAGCTGAGAGCTTCCTCCACCATAGCATCATCCTGCAACTTGGTAGTTTTAGGATATCTTCCTCTACCCTTTCTCTCCTGGCCCTCTTGATCTCCTTTTAAGATACTATCTTTAATAGTGTTGAGGGGGATGTCAAGGTAGTGGGAAATTTGGCGATAGCTCATTTGAGGTTCGTGTAACCCGAGAATTCTCCCCCTGGTAAACTCTGAGAGGTGCTTGGAGGGAATAGGCTTTTTGGCATGACTGTGAAGAATAGGAGGCATAGTTTCTTAAAACAAAAGAATTAGGAAAATTGGTTGAGTTTTGGTTGATGTAGAGGAATTTCTTTAGGTGGTGTTCAAAGTGAGAGGTGATGAGGAGGGTTGCGTTGCCACGGATCATGGATGTACGGTTAATTTTGTTAACGTACAATATTAACAATACAAAGCAGTTGGCGTAGTTGTGGAGATAGAGAGTGTCAGCGAATTTTTCAGATAGCCTCATAATTCCTAATGTACTTCCCTGTATAATACTAAGAAGCCCCACTATCAAGTATACAAGACAAGTACCGTACCACATATAGCTTACTGGTACTGTACAGTACCTCACGACCAGTCGTGTTGATAACTTTCGTAACGCCACCAATTGATACATTGACAAATTTGATGATCAAAGTTTGATAGTAGGGATACTAAATTTACCTCTTCAGTATCAGTTCGACCCAGATTTTCCTAGCAAAAACTAATAATTATTTTGTGGGAAAATTCCAAACTATGATACCACCACTATGGAGGATAAACTTTCACTTGTGACCAAAAATTTCGCGTTTTGTGACTCTGCACCTGGGTTCATGGTACAGTAGAACCGCCTAAAACCAGTCTCCGGCACACCATCTCAGCACCCGTCAAGTAAGAAATGTAGGGATAACCACTCGGGTGCCCACACCTCCTTACAGTCACTCTGCAAAAGTGTTTGTAAAACTGAGCTTCCCTTTGACGGAAATCAAAGAGGCCTAAGGGGGGGGGGGGTGTTGCACAATTGGGGCTTCCGTGCGGGAGGGATCATTCTTCGGGATGGGGGAAATGCAGTTTCCCGAGCACTTTTGCAGGGTGGCCGTAACTTCTGCACTAAAGATCAACCTTCTTTCACAGCGTGTCTCTCGAAAAGGTTACTTATGGTTCGTTGGATCGGTTATGAGAGGGGGGGACTATAAACTAAGGTTTAATGACAACTAGAAGAATGGCAGACTTGCATGAAATATAATACAAGTGATAGAAGAAAATGCAACCTGACAATTTGTAAAAGTTTGGGCTGGTGACGAATTCCTTGCTAAATGGGTATGTTACAGTTCTGGTACCCCTCATAGGAGAATCCTCCTAACTTTATGAATTTCTGCCAGAGAGCAAGTTTAGACAGTATCCTGGAGGGAATTACATATTTGTGGTGTGATAACTGACTAATCGGAGGCTGTCAGTGACTAGTTAGTAATAATCTAGGTTCGAGGAAAAAAATCTCGAGCTGACTCGAACCTGAGTTTGTTAGTAGTCACAGGATATTACTCACAAAGCCGAGTTGCAGGTGGAGCCGTATGGATAAAATTTCTACCTCTCGCCGCGGACATGCTGATACCCTCTTCATCAACCCCCTTGACAAGTGGAACTCTTCTGAAAAGCCCGAACCAAATTTTAGATAAGCTCGAGCCTTCGAGCTTCTCAGCTTGTCGCAAGGACTAATTTTTTTCTTCTTGTCAGGAAGATAATGTAGTTGGCAAAGGAAGGTTTTTGCAAGCGATGAGACATCCCTCAAGAAACAGCACAAAGGTTTATGGCCGAGCCATCAAATTCCAACTGAAGGCCACTGACGGCTGGGCGATGGGAATTCCACGGCTGTATAATGAACCCAGTTCCTGGATTTCTAAAGCCCATAAGATCTACTCTCTCAAGCATAAATACCAAAAGCTGAACCTGTCTTCGGCTCGTCTGGGTATCTGCTAGGCAGGATTAAAGTAAAGATGCCGGGGAACCATCATTATCAAAATCTATGACATTTCTCAGCATCGATAGGAATGGGCCCAGTCTTTTCGAATGCACCAACGACTGTTGTCTGAACCTTCAACATTGTGCAGACGACGTAACATCTGTGCCAATGATGGGCAGAGATTCCGGAGCAAATTTCTTCGAGGATAAGTGTAAGACACCGTAGATTCGATACGAGAACAGTGAATAATTTTGATCTCCAGGTGAAACTTTTTAATCAACAGAATCAGTGCGGGCATTTAGACATCATCAATGATCACCAGACTACCCCCCACAGAAGCAATTGGGCGGCCATGTGAGAGCCAATAACGCTCATCGATTATCTCACCTCATTCCTTCAGTAATGCCTGATTCACCTCGAGATCTGCAACTCCTTGGAGGATGTTGTGATTTATCTTTGTAATTCTGAAAACCTGTTGATTAGGCTAGGAATATACCTGTCACAAGTATCAGTAAACAATTATTATGCATGATGAATGAAATGAAAACAAACCAAATCAACTTAACACCTGATCCAGAGCAAAACTTAACTGAAGTATCTCCATCAACAACACCATACCACAGCCTGGAGGGTTGTCGAGAAAAATGCTATCTTGGTTCATGGACACGGTGGATCTCTCTCGGTCTGACCATCTTAATATCCTCTCAGCTCATGGGCATACTTAAGAACAGTATTCCAAGTCCCAGTGTGCACAGTATCCTCATACTTTCTCAAGTCCTCAACAAGCCCAATCGCCACTTGTGTGTCTGCCGTAACTCGGTTTCCTGAAAAGGTTGGAGAGTGCTATCCATGATTTCCAGCTCATACTCAGAAATAACAGATCGGGTATTCTCTAAAGAACTCTCCAGACGCCTTACGGCAGAGCAGGATTAACGGTGCCATAAATTTCCTCCATTCTCTCCATCAAACTTGATTTGAGTGGTAGCAAAAGGTCCTCTTGAAGAGGAAGCATAGCAGCCCCCGATATCTTTGGTGAAACAACTACCTCGCCAACCGCCCTTCGAATTTCTGCTTGTATGACCTCCACGCACAGACCCCGGCTTTGGCAATGGGAGCTCTTCACCCTGCTGCGCTCCAGAAACATTTGGAAACCAAACACTATTTTTATCGTTTTCGAAAAGGTCGTCAGTGCTGGAAATTCTCAAGATTTTTTTTTTTTTTCTTGAACGCAATTTCCCACGGTCCACTTTCCTTCTTTTAGCTATGAACCTTACCTCTCTCGATTAGAGAATCAATCTGAACCCCTACTGTGGCGTCGAGAGAAAATATTTTTGAGAAAGCTGAGAGAAAATTGAAGGACTGACAAACTGACGACCTTTTCGAAAACGATAATATCATCACCTCATCAACGTCGCTCGAAGGCACTATTTTGATTTAGTCTGCGCCCTGTTGTAGAATGGGATATGTATGAACTTACCATTGAGTATAGCGAATCTCCAAGCCCCCGTAATTTTTCTAAAGCTATACTTTTTTTTTTTTCAAAATTGTATTGTCCGAGCAGTGCCATCACATTAAATGCGAGAGGTATATCCTCTGAATTCCCCTACGTGGCTTAGCTTCGGTGCAATTGGCTTATGCCATGGTTATATATAGGGCAGATAATGTCTGAGGGTATTTAAATCATTTTTTCAAGTGAATGACGGTTTTGCGTATTGACCCAGGGGGGCATTTTAAAGAAGGGAGAGCATCACGACAGCAGGAGCGGAGGGGTTTGATGATAAAGCTGTTGTGTGGGTGAGGATGAAGAAAGGTTGATTGGGGGTGGGCGAGGTAGAAGGGAGAAGGAGAAAGAGATGAAGGCAGACAACAATATATTCCTGAAACTATAAGCAATTAGGGCCCAGAATCATGTGTGTGGATATAGAGGAAGGAAAAGGTTGGTTGTGAAGAGCAGATGGGAGGAGAGAGTGAGCGAAAGATGAAGGGAAAAAAACGGAAGGGAGGAGGGAGGGAGGTAAAGAGGTAAAGAGGGAAAGAGGGAAGGAGGGAAGGAGGGAAGGAGGGAAGGAGGGAAGGAGGGAAGGAGGGAAGGAGGGAAGGAGGAAGGAAGGAAGGAAGGAAGGAAGGAAGGAAGGAAGGAAGGAAGGAAGGTTAGCCATGCCTATCGTTTAACCCACAAACAAGCTTAATGTCTATCAAACAATTGAAGAAAATAAGGGCCGGCTGAGTGAAATACCTAAAAAAAAAAGGACAGTGAGAGGGGGAAGGGAGACACAAGTGACAACCTTCGCCAAATAGTTTACACCCGCACAGAAATCCCGAACGGACCAACGCCACAGTGGTTCGTCAGACTCAGTGCACTTGTAACAATACTTCTCTCATTGGTTTTTCTATCATTGAATCCTTCAAACTTTAGGATGGGCTTTCGACTCTGATATGCCGAACAATCATCATAACTTTCTAGATCACCGGTTTTCCTAACACTATCACGCATGCTACGAGCGCGAAGAGACCGCGAGTGATCCCATGTGACTTCTACTGTACCCTGGTATCCCTGTTCTTGGCGGAAAAGGCCCCAGCTCAGACTGTAAATCGACCGCAGCACAACATCATACAGACGCCTAAGTAACAAATCACCACAATTCATCTTCCTGTTTAAACTTTGCTCACACAAGCACTCTTGAAGCACTAACACTAACCCGATTCTAATCCCCAGCAAATCTCGATATCACCGTATGACTACTGTAAGCACTTACAGCACCAGAAACTTAAAAAGACAATCCAGCTCCATTCCACCAGCCATCCTCCTCCAATGTCATTCCTCCATCTCCCAAACGAGATAATCCTCTCAATAACTCAATACCAAACCCCGCCCGAGATCTGCGCCCTCTGCCTTACCAACCGCCACCTCTCCAGCCTCCTCCCCCCCGAGCTGCTGAAAAGCGCCTGTAGGCTATACCAGGGGAAAACCTACGCACACAAAGCCCTCTACTCCGCCGCCGATCGGGGCGACACACCCGCCGTACGCGCGCTGCTAAAACACGGCGTCTTGGAGATCCTCGAAAACACACCAGTCCTGCACGAGGCAGCGCGGGCACGAAGCGAACTCGCCATCAAAACATTAATAGACTCCGGCGGCTTCGACCCCACCTCCCGCAACGCGTTCGACGAGACCCCGCTCTTCCCCGCGGTGCTAGGCTCGGAGGAGGGCGTCTTGCGCCTCCTCCTCGAATGTCCCGGGCAAGACGTGAACCTCCGGCCGAAGGGTACCAGCTGGCCCCTACTGACGCTAGCAGCTTACCTCGCCAACGCAAAAGTCGTCGCGCTGCTCCTCGCGCAGGAGCAACTCCTCGTCAACGCCACCGACGAAGTCTACCAAACCGCGCTGTTCAAGGCCGTCGCGAAGGGGGACAAAGACATGGTGAGATTGTTCCTTGGTGATCCAAGGACGAATGTCAACCACTGTGACCGTCGGGGCAGAACTGCGTTCATAACCGCGTGCATGCAAGGCCACCACGGGGCTTTCGAACTGCTCCTTGACCTCCCGCGCGCGGAGGTGAATGCTACCGACACGGGCGGGCGGACGGGCTTGCACTGGTGCGTTGAGCGGCATAGGCCGTTGATGGTTAGTCGGATGGTGGCGTCTTCCCGGGTTGAGGTTAATCGTCGGGATCTGTGCCGGCGCACCCCGTTTTTCGTTGCGGTGGCGGAGGACGCCGAGGCGGCGAGGATACTCGCTGCGGATCCGAGGGTCAACGTTAATGTGACTGGCGGGCCCGGTGGGAATCAGCATGCGCTGGTCGTAGCTGCTGAGAAAGGGCTCGCAGGTATTGTGGAGATGTTGCTGCAGAGGGAAGACGTTGACTTTAGTGTTTTGAAGTGCAAGGCGACGACGTTTGGGGCCTTGAAGAAGAGTTATGGGGGTCCTACCGCCCATGTTATTGTCGATTATTTAGTGAAAAGGGTGACGGATTGAACGGGGGTAGATATCCGCACGCAAGAATGTCTCGGAGGGACAACAGTTTTTCAGTTTTTGCAAGTATATTATGAGCTAAATTAGGGTTAAACTACATTATTCCACATATCCCTTCGTTCATCCTCCAAGTTCTGGCAACCAAACTCCGCAAGTAAAGCGTCCAGGACCTCTACGTGCAACACAGTAATGCCACGGATTCTGTTACGAGAAAAGGTGAAGATAATAAAGAAAGGGTAGGAAGCCAATAGAAAGGAAAACATCTGTGTGCAGGAGTGCGTCATACCGTAACACACCGAATACCGTGCTCAAGAGACAATGCAACAGCAAACCCAAACATCAAATCCAATTTCTAACTACTCACTCGAACCACACAAGCCGCTCCCTCCCATCACAAGCCGAGCCGAATCTAGCCTCCTCAAGCTTTCTGATCCTCATCAAACGCAAGGAAGATAGGACCCATGCTGTCACATCGTGCTTCGGCAACCAACCGCAGGTGGTGCGAGGGACCAACTACCATATTCCAGCCTCTCTGTAGATGGAAGTCGCAGTGCTGTCTCCAATTTGTTTTTTCCGTATTCTATATTAACACTCTACCGCAGGATCTTGGAGGGGTTGTCCGGGAGAGGTCAAAGCCCGAATATGCCAACAAGATCCACAGTGGAGATGCGGAATACCAGGATATAAGCAGACTCTAAACCCTCTTAACCCCTCACCATCAACACAACAGCTCGCTCTCCCTCCTTCAGGCCTTTCACGCGAGTGACGATATATGACCACAACCACACAATTCAGAACTCCACCCCGCAGCATAGACTGTATTCCCAGTACTATACCGATTCCCGGCGAACAGTCATTACACAACATCACACTTATACATGATCACAGCACGGAAGACAAAAACTGATGGGTGTCAAAATAATAAAATTCCCCATTCCCCATCTATTCATCCATAATCAATCAACCCAAGCCCAAAAAAAAAAAAAAAAAAAAAAAAAAAAAAAAAAAAGCGAAGAGAAGAAATAACTCCAAGTGAAGCGAGTGTAGAGTACATTACGCCCATTTATGCATGTCCGCTGAGATAAAGAAGAAAGAAAGCGAGTGTAAAGTACAATCAATCCCCTGTGAATAATAGAAATAAAAAGTAAGCAGAAAATGAATAAAGGTAACCGTAATAAGCATGAATAAGTAAAACAAAGGAAGAAAAAAAAGGAAAAAAGCTAAATATTGGTATCAAGCTAGAAGGAAGAAAGGAAAAATATGTACGTGAATATAGGTATGATGGGTGCAGAATGATAAGCCTTGTTTTACTCCGCAGTTTCAACTTCACCAATCCACCTGCCAACTCTTCCTCTCACTTCCTCAAACACACCCCCGAGACTCTCCTGCCACTCGCTCTCCAGCATCTTCACCTTCTCCTTCAAGTCCTCCGTGAGCACCGCTTCCTCCTTCTCCCTGCGCTCCTCCTGGATCCTAGCGTTTTCGAGGCCGGGCAAGCGGACTTTCCACCCAGCCGCTACGCTCAAAGTCTTGACTTCGTGCAATAAGCAGAGCAAATTAGTCTGTCCCTCGACAAACTGGTAAATTGACTTCTCCGCCATTTCAATCTTCGAATGGAGGTAGCGCAGTGGCTCTCTCAGATACGCGGGGTTCTCGTGGTACTCTTCCGGCGGGACGATGGGGTGGACGTTCGTGAGATCCGTCGGAATCTTCTCAAAGCACTCCATGATCAACGGTGCGACTTCCCAGAATGCCGAGATCTGCTTTTCCACACCCTTGACCACGTGGTTCTCCACCAGGTCTAGGAAGCCCTCGTATCGGGAGAGGGATTCTTTGTCGGCATTGATGCGGCGGGCATTCTCGTCTGCTGTGAAGAAGTCTTCCGCTTCTCGGATTTTGTCGGCGAGACGGGAGGCGAAGAAGGGGGTTATTATCACTTCCTTGTAGCGGCGGTTGCGCTCTGATACTAGGTCGAAAACCTCACGGTGGAGTTGCTCGCGCACGTCAAAGACCCATTTCAAACATGTTAGCTTTTCGAGGAGTTCTGGGACTTGATCGCCGCCTTCTTCCTGTCCACCGAGCGGGTTGTCCACGTTCGCGATAATCTCGGCGGCAAGATCGCTGTAGGCTGCTGATGCGGCGGATATGCGCTCCCGTAGCTCAGCGTGAACGGCGTCTACGACTTGGGCTTGGAAAAGGTCAAATTCAGACTTGAGGGATTCCTCGGTGAGAACATTTTCGCGGTTCTGGAAGTCAGTGTTGAGGGTTTCAAGCTGGTCGAAGCTGAGACGCTTTTGGGTCTTATTGCCCGCAGGCGTGCTGTAAAGTGATTGGATGTACTCTGAGTGCTGGTTCCGGCGCTTCAGTGACTCGATGGTAAAGGTTTCCTTTCGTGTTGAGGAGGCAGCGCTAAAGTCAGCTTTGATCGCCGTGATAGAAGAGAGGTCATTCAGCGTTCGCACGAGGTTCCGGAATACTGCAAGTTGAGGGTGGGCGTTGTTCACCGCTGGGTAGACTCGTGGGTAAGGCGGGAGCAAAGTGAGTAAGGGAGCAATATCGAGACTCGTCTTAACTGGTCGGACAGGTGCGCGAGTTCGTGATTGCGAGTGAGCGGGTCGTGAACGAGAACGAGACATAGACATGGTCTTTCTATCCGGAGGGTATGTGGAACTGCCAGCATAACTGACAGGATCGCCGGGGAGCTGGGAGCTCCGTGGGGTTGTCACATGCTCGGCTATCTCGCGAAGCGATGCTCTAGGAGTGCGCGCATATCTGTGACCCGACCGTGCCATACCAAACTCGTCGTCTCCCATTCCGTCAGAACGAACGGCGAGGTGATCACTAACTGATCCACCTTCTGCACTCGCCTCCCACCATCGCGAAGATGTTCGTCCACGCGAGGATTCCTCGTCCCTGATTCTCGCTTCGAGAGCAACGTCCGTAGGGTTACCGTTGTCGAAAGAATTACTGTTCAAATATTGTCCCCACCACTGCGTTTCTGGTCGTCTCCTGCTTTCCTGTGTATTCTCCATTTCTACATCCTCCCCGTCCATTCCCTTCATTACCGGTGAAATTGGTGTCAAATTTTGTTGTGTTTCCTCCAAGAAGGCCGAACCCAATTTTGCCGTAAGAGACGATCTCATCTTCCCGACAACTCGGGAATACCTCTCCTTCCTCAACTCACATTCCTTCAATACATAATCCAACCATAATCCCACCCTCTCCTCATCCGTCGATGCTGTAGTCTCCAACCGAATCATTTTTCTGTGCCTCTCCATCGCGGATAGATAAAATGCATCCATTTCCTCCTCTTCCTCCTCGATTAGTGGGGGCTGTAGTTGTCCTCCCGCATTAGGCAGATGTAACAAATGTGAAACGGGCCTGAATTTGGAATCCCTTTCAACGCCAGGAGGGGGTGTAGGAAGTTGCTTTGGCGGTTCATAATTATTAACTGGTGGCGAGGTGATATGTATCGGCTTACGCCTGACTCTGTTATTATCCGGTGAGAAAGGGGGAGATGCGGCTGCGCTAAAGGAAGGTTTTGGTGTTGCTTCTGGGGGTGGGGAAAATTCCCCTTCTTCGTAATCAATCAAAAGAGAAGCCGCAGCAGATTGTCCACGCGCGGCGCTAAAACTTAATCCACGATCTCTTGGACTCAACATCTCTTCAGCTGAGTTCATCACTGGACTAGCTGTTGCTTGACGCCAGGGATTATTATCTGGGTCTGGTCGCCCCTGATCCCAAGCGATCCCTAACCCTTCCTCAACCCCACTCCTTGGTCCCGGTGAACTCTTCTTGTGGGGCATCTCTTCCCCTTCCATTTTTCGCTTTGGAGGAGGAGCCGGAGGCGGGGATGTTATAGCTGCACTCCTCGAACCGGACGATGTACCAGATTGAGCCGCTTGATAAGAATTCGAACCGTTACTTTCGGTCGATAACCTACTTGGCTGTTGGGGAGGGGATCTACTTTGCATTCTCATGACAGCGGGATTCATCACAGGAGAGGAAACTGATCGACCCTGATTCATAACTCTAGGTAGACTTGGGTTTCTAGGCGGCGGTCCGGGTGGTGGAGGAGGGATCGCACCGCGATTCTGAGAATCGTTCCTCACGGATCCCGGAGCATAGACATTTCTTGGTACAGATTCACTCCGTGGTGGAGGTCCAGGTGGAGGAGGGGGTATCCTTGACAGAGAATCGGCTCTAACAACCCCGGGCGGAAGTGACATCGCTGGAGGCGAGCGGGAACCAGATCTCATCCCGATTCCGAGTCCTGCAGGCATAGCCGGGCTGCAACTGCTATGCGTTCTCCTACCCTGGGCAGCCATCGGGGAACCGTCTCGCATATAATTATTCTGGGCTGGGGGTGGCCCGGGCGGCGGCGGCGGCACCACATTATGCAATGTTGGACGCCGACTCCCGGCTCGGGATGACGGCCCAACGTTGTCAACGATGGGGCTCGAAGGTGGGGGTATATCAGGAGAAGGATAAGATGTTTGCTGCAAGCCTGAAGGTGCATACCCCTGTCCGCCAGCTACCCCTGGAGGAGAATAGTTTCTTCTGCGAGTGGGGCCATTCCACCCCAATTGTTCCTGTAGTAAAGGCGCGTACGGAGACAAGGGGGTCGTATTGGCCGTACTGGCAGCACTGTTTTGCTGTGAGAAAATTGGAGAGAAATTCTGCGAGGTTGCTGTTGAGGGAGTGACTTGCTGTGGTGAGATTGGGGTTGTATTCTGGCTATTGTATGGCCATGAATGCTGCCTCTGGTGCGGCGGGTTGAGCTGCAGTCTGGGGTTGCTGGGGTGTCGCTGGGCACTCGGTGGTGAATACGGTGGTGGTGGAGCTGCAGAGGCGTCAGTTCAGCGCATGCGAGTTAAGGAAGTAGAGATTCACGAATATGAAATAAAGACAGAAACCCATTACCAACATGAAAAGAAGGAGAGGGGAATTACGAATAACTACAAAAGATGAAGAAAAATAGAAATGTGATGGAAATCGTGAGAAAAGACCCCCTCTCTCCGAAAGAGGAAGAGTGAGAATGATAATAATAAAAAGAAATGGGGGATGTTGGGAAGTAATGATTTATCTAGGAAACGAAGGTTCTATACCATCCTCCCCGGCAGGTCTAGGAACAAAAGAGCCACCACCGTTCGCAGCGACAGGGCCGTAATGTTGAGGGTTGTACTCTCCGCTCGCCTCTCCACTCTCGGTAGGAGTCCTCATAGGACTCACACTGGATCGTCGTGGACCGTACCCCGCTGGCGTGGTCGGAGTGTTGGCGGGACCAACGGTCGGACTGCCACCAAGTCCACCTGGGTAAAGTGCTGGATTGTAGCGAGCATAGGCCGCTGGGTTATTATGGAAAGCATACGGCGACGCCATTGTAGAAATGTTAGTAAGTAGTGATCCTCTGTGATTCCAATACTCTCTCCAAACTCCCGCCCCTAGCAGTCCGGTCGTCGACGCAGTAAACACTTTCACTAAAGAGAGGGAGAACTGACGGCGCGGGAGGGGGGTATGACAGATGGGCGGGGTGAAGTGAATATATGAGGGGGGAATGAAAGAAGGAGTGTGGGTGGGTGGGATGAGAAGACCGGTAGAGGGAGCGAAAGTACCGTACGGTAATAGGGTTGGAGGAGTAGGAGGAGGGGGAGAGAGGGTGAAGAGAGGGAAAGGGTAAGGGGGAGAGAGGGGAGAAAGAGAGAAGGTAAGGTTAGTCTCGTGTAAGGCAAAAGAGAATGTGAGAAGTGGATTGATTGAGTGAGCGTCAAGCAAAGGAGGGGACCAGCAATTCTGGGATTTCGCGACATCACAACGGAAAATCTATAAATAAGTTACGACTAATCCCGAAGCGTGATTCGTTTCCGACAATTCACCACTTCACGCCTGAACCTCTCTCTCGTCCCGCAGGTACAAATGGTAATAAACAGGCCAGGAAAGGGGAGCAAAAAACTAAAATAAATACAGTAATGAAGCGCCTGTAAGAGCCTCTACCTGCCTACCAATTCAATATAGACCAGGCAAACCATAATACAAGATACTCTTTCTCTAACCATCTCATTTCGTCCTCCCCTCCCTTCTGAAATTTCCATAGACCTAACTACACCTATGACACGGTACACCACAGCATATACAGCATACCTCGCTACCATTTCCCCACTCCTTCAATAATGCACTCTGAATGCATGACATTCTACAGTACCATACCGGTATGATACCTCTTTTTGCTTGTCAATCTGTAAACAAATAAAACCCACCAAACCTCTCCCACCCCCTAAAGACCTAAAGAAGGGGGTATCATAAGAAAAGAATAGAAGACCTATAAATAACCCCCAACTTGGCCTCGCTGCCTGCCTGCCACACACCCACATAGCGGTATGGTAGCAGACACCCGCAACCGCTTGCTTCCTTCCACCACTATGATACCAACCAAACAACCGTTTGTTAGTCACCAACCTGAACCCTAGTCTACCCATCCAGTAAGAGTACTTTTCTTTCCCCTTGTCGATCCCCTCCTCCTCGTCTGTAGCCGCCCACCCAACCCAACCAACCCAACCGCAGGTCCACAACTAGGGTTCTCCCCTAAAAAAATAATAATAATCCAAACCTGACCAATCAATCTGCTTGGTGCCCTGAACCAGGATGAACAGAACGGAAAGTAATCTATTTTCGGTTCTGCTGTTTTGCTTCCTTGCTTGCTGCGGGGTGAAGCGAGCGAGGTGCGATCGTCGATAGAGTTTCTTGATAAGGTGCTTGGGAGGATGTGACGGTTAGATCGAGGAGTACAGTACCGTGAGTGGAGTACTGTAAAGATTACGGTACGGTACGGGTAAGTGAAGAAGAAGAAGAAGTGAAGGGTGGCATGATATGACAAAATGCTAAGTTGGTCTATTGTACTTTTTTTCTTTCTTGCTTTGATGTGTTGTTGGGTTTGTTGTCGCGATATTGTAGGTTTAGATATCAGGCTTGCTGCAGGAGTTTTTTTAGTACGGCTTGGTGGATACCTGTCTTGTTCTGCAAGCGGAGACACCAGTACGGTATCGTACTTTACCTTAGTTCTTAAGAACTAATTAGCAGGCTACGGTAGGCCACTTCACCGGTTTCTAAAGCATCGCAACTCACTCTTCAATTACTGCTTGCTACACCATCGTGCCATATGCAATTCCCGTAGCTCACGAGTTCTTCACAAATCATCATAGGTCGACTTATCACTGCAATCACAATCACAATCACAACACCCCCAATTCTCACCGAGCTGCCGTATCCATCTGTCCATCCTACCCTGGCCTCACCCACAACAACCCAAATGCAATCCCTACCTGCCTATACTTACTCTAGTGCATGCATGCATAAAAATTGGAAACACAAGCCCCTGTCTCCCTCCATAGGGTTTGTAGGATTAGCACAAATACTTTGACACTCCCGAGTTCAAACCCAAACAACGTTTGACAAACTACTATATACTTGCATAAACCCCACACAAAACCTCAAAACTTTGCCTTGCACACACTCTAACTTTATCACACAATGCAATCCATCTACTCGCACACTATACGTAGTTTATCATACGATACCCAACAAACCACAATCCCCGATCCCATCAACCCTCCCGAATCTAAAATAATAAAAACTATAAAGCCCCCCCGTATCATAACTCAACGTAACCACTCCTGACCCCTTCCCTTCGGACCCTTCGGACCCTTTCCCCCCAACTCCCACACTTCCTCCCTCCCCGCCCGGTACGCTACTAAAACCATAACCTAAGACATACTTCCAAAGTCTCGGGTATCCCCCAGATACGACCAGGATCTTTGGTATTTTCTTTTTTTTTCTTCTTTTTGCACGATGCCAACAGGATAACTAACGGCTCGGCCGGGGTGAAGCAAAGTGCACAAGTTGGAAATAGAATTCGGGTACCGTATGTAATGTGATGGAAGGGAGTGGGGTGAGGAATTTTTTCTCGTACGGGATGGGTGGTGAATGTGCTTTTTTTTTTTTCCGATGATACTATAATACTAACCTATGATTCTTAAAGAGGACTGGAATGTAAGGTTGTGATGCGGGGGAGTTCTAATCTTGGGTTCAATTGCTTTTTCTTTTTCCTTCTGAAAAAAAAAAAATACCTGTTACTGATCCCTGTTCGTCACGGCCTGGTATTCGTCACGGACCCGTGGAGGACTGTAACATGGTAGAGGGGACAACGAACAGCCCTACCAAATTCAATGTTTGCCACCCAATTTTTGGTGTATTGTTCGCCGTCCCCCTCTGTTCATTGTCCCCTCCTATATGTTATTGGTGCGTGGGCGGTCGGTAGACATCTTGTCACGTGAATCGAAGAAGCAAAAAGTAAGTACGAAAGTCGAAAGAAAGTACCGTAAGTCTTTGTGAATGTCGTGGTTTACTTGCTAGTTGTAGATATCGGCCAAACTCATACTGCTGTGACTTTCCCAGCTACTTATCCTGTTTCTTGTTTCCCTTCGGTGATGGTTTTAGCCACGATAACTTTATCGTGATATTCCCCCGAATAGTTATTGCTTCCCTCCCTCCCAGATCTTGTTAAATCCACACCACCCCCTTCTTACGATACCCAGCCATTCATAACCGACCAACTCCCACGCACGCCAGCCCCACCATCAATACCCCGCACAGACACACTTTCCACTCCTAATCCTCACACCTCCCCCTCCACCTACATGATATGCAGGTACAGTGCACTACCCCCAAAATCACCAGCTAAAACTTACTCGCACTGTACAACCATCATTCCCCGACAGCAACCACCAAAAGCTATAAGCCCAACCACGGTATGCACACCCCGATTACCGCAAGAATGAAAAAAAAAAAAAAAAAAGTCTTGCTTGAATCCACGGTACTTCCCTCAATACGCAGGCACAAAAATATGCACTACCGTACTATCCAGCACCCATTATCATCCCCCCCCCCCCCAAACCACTCAGGACACAAAGCCCACAATATCAAACCCATACTCCAACAATACCCAAAACCACAGTATCATCTACTACCCTAGTTACAATTTCCAATTCCCACGACTAACAAATTTCACATACAGGACAGTACTCCCTTGTTTCCCCCATCGAACCTTATCCCGAATGATATCACACCCCTCCCATGCTGCTATTCCCCCCACTTCCAGAAATACCACACCGCCATCGTACTCCAACCCACAGGGCGCACGGGGCCCGACCATGTGATGTCACTCGTTTCTTCAGGGTGGCTATATTTGCACTTGGAAGGGCAAAGTAGTTGATCGTTGGGAGCGGGCAGGTATAATGCAGGGAGTAAGCTATTTCTAATCCGGGGATGGGGATATGTGGTTTTGCAGACGGGCATCAAGCTAAATTTGTAGGAAGGAAAGGAAGGGCGGGAGGAAAGTTGGCTACGGGACGGTGGTTATAATAGTTTGTTGCAGAGTTTGTTTTGTCGTGTATTTCTGGCGACGGGGGGTGGTTTGTTTGTTGTATTGCATGGTAATTTTGGAAGCTTGTGGGTGGGTCCTTTATCTTTATGGGTATAGTTCTTGTTGGGGGGAAGTTAGGGGNNNGGGCGCTACCAAAGTATTACCAGAGCGGATTATGGGGAGGCGGGATGCGGAGTCGGAGAAATCGCGCGTCGCGTAGGTTATTTACCAAGTTAAGGTATGCGCTCCGAGTGCCGTTCAGTAAACACGAGAAGTGAGTTGATCGGGAATGCTCCGACCGACCGAGGTTTCTGCTAAACCCGCTTCATATCTAGATTCGATGCCAACTCCGGAGATCTTGAGAGACAACGTTTGATTACATCGGGATGGATAAAGCTCCGGCTGTCTTGCCAAATATAACCTCCGCACAGATTGTCGGAAATGGTAGCTTCTCTGGATCTGATTAACTTATCGGTGGTTGACCTCGTCGTGTACTCGAGTACATCGAGGGTGCGGATGACGATATGAGGGCTTCACTATCATGTTCTCTTATCATATCTAGTTAGTCTACCTGGCATCGCACAGATCTGTTCATGTGACTGCCAAGTCTATGTAGTATATTAGTCCTCTGCTCTTGCAGGAAATACAAGATGCGCGCGTTGATAAAACCTTGGATTTTAGACATACATTTTTCAATACAGAAACCAATTTCAAGTGAGACTATATGATGATGAAAAACTGAAAACCATAAAAGTAAACAAAGTACAAGTGCAAAACCATGATATTACGATACCCGACTAACAAAAACCCATAATCTAAAAGGAGAAAAGACATCTAACCAACGCCAACGTAAACCATACCCCTCTATCGCGGCAAGATAGGTACAGTGCAGAGCAACAAAGTATCGCAAGAAAATCTCACCACCCTCCACCATCTTTACTAGCCAATTCTACGACACTAACCTCCTTCAACCTGCCTCCAAGATCATTCTCCACCTTTCGGTATCCAGTGAATAGTAACTTATCCCTAGAAACGCCCGTCCTATCCTCCCACTCCTCAACGAACCTCTCCACCCACTCTCCCCCCTGCGCTGCCGCATCTTCCTTTCCACTCTCCTCATCTTCCGTAGACGAGTAATAAGCCTCATCAACTCTCCCCAGCCACTCCTTCTGTGTCCCCGCGCCAAGCCCGGACGCAATAATCTCGTCGTCATACCGAACTTGACCACCGCCGTTGGTGCAGCCACCCGGACAGGCCATGACTTCAACATAGGTGTACTCCGCGTCTGACTTTCCGCCCGCCTGTCTTGCTGCAGCTAAAGGCTTGCGCTGAGATGTAGTAGCAGAGGCCTTCCCGAACCGCGGGAGAGCGCGGGTTTTCGCGGGCTTCAGCCGACGGACGAGGTTTTGGATGTTGCGGAATCCGTAGCAGCGGGATAGCCGGGCTATTGTATTTTCTGGGGTGGAAATTACGTAGTCTATTGTGTCTGAGTTGCGACCTGGCTCGATGTGTAAGGTGGAGGATGGGTGGAGGGTCAGGATGTGGTTTGCGATGTGGATGAGGTAGCCGTCGCTGGTTCCCGGTGTGGCATTGGTCTTGGTGGCGGTAGTGGTGGGGTTTGTGGGGGATTTGAGGGTTTGTAAGAGAGTGGAAGTGGTATTGGAAGGGGGGAGGAGTGGTGGAGTCTGCGGGAGGGTAGCAAAGTCCACACCTCTAGCTTGCGCGAGTGATATTAATTCCCGGGTGGTAATTACGCAATCCACGTCTCGAACTACCTCTCCCTCTCCTTCCACCCAAGCCCCAGAGGTCAACTCCCCGCGCGCCCCTTCAAGCTTCTTGTCAAAGCATGGCATCACACCAACAACGTAAATACCCTTCACCCCATCCTTCACATCATTATACAATAAGGACTTCACCGCTGTTCCCAAAATCGCCTGCGGGCTCTTCAGCATCGACAAGTGCGGAATCAACGCCGGCTGGGTAGACTCCAAATAGCAGACAAACCCCGGACATGCGCTTGCCAATATCGGCATCTTCCTCCCATCAACCCCATCCTTACCCCCCTGCATAGCTGTAACAACCTCCTCGGCAGCAAACCTCACCGCAACCTCCCTCGCCGCATTCGTATCGAGAACGAAATCGAACCCCCTCCCCTCCCCGCAAATCCCCTCCGGCGAGCACAGCAACCGTTCAATCATGTGTCCAGCAACATCAATACTGACGCCATAAGCCGTAGCAAGACTCGCCTTTGACTGCGGGGATATCAGCGCCACAAAAAGCTTCTCCGGGTGTGCGTTTAGGTTCGCTAGGACTTCATTGTGGGATTGGAGGGAGACGAGGACGGCTTCGGCAGATGTAACGCAGCCGGAGCAGGCGAGGCAGTCGGTTAATGAGATTTGTGCGGGTGGAAGATCGGTTCGGGGTGCTTTGTCTTCTAGGACTACTTCGTAGGAGTTGGAGGCTGGTGGTTCAGGGGCGGCGGGAAGGGTTTCGATGGGTTTTATGCAGGCAACGCCTGGCGATATGAAATCGTTTAGGTCGTCGGCGCTGAGGATTGCGCTCATGGCTTGAAGTTGTGTTTCGATGTTTTGTTGTGTGTTGTGCTGAAATGTTTGAGAATTATTTCGGGGTGTGGTTGCGCAGTGGTTGTTGTAAGGAAACGGGAGATTTTTTTTTTTTGGGATGGGAGGTTTTGGTGGGGGGGGAGCATGGAGTGGCGATCGATAAGGAGTGGGGTATTTGTCATCGGTAGTCAAATTTTGAGGTGCTATGATACGGTAACAGGAACAAGAATAGTCTAAAAAAACAATAAAAAAATCAAAATCGCAGGTCAAAAAGAGAGTAAAGAAGGAACAATTTTTTTACTTGACGGTAATACCTAACAGGAGAGTGATTCCTCGTAATTCACTTCTCCGCGGGTATCGATATATCGAACTTTGATAACCTTAATTTTCTTGGCATATTGAAGCTACCGGGAACATCCGACATACCAATGATATCTTTACAGAAAGTCTGCAAGCCTGAATTCTGGTACTGGTATCATATTTTGAAAATAAAATTTCCTTACCAGAAGTTCACGATTTTCAAAAATCACGGATTTACGATTCAGAAAGTCAATCAAATTTCTAGAACCCCGCCACCCAAACTTTCGTATGCAACCTTTCTCATTAAGGACTCAACATGCATACAAAAAAAGTCATTTTTTAAAATACCCTACCCCCTACCAGCCAGTCAACGCCAATAAAGAAGAACACCTCTCTTAAGTAGAAGCGAATGCCTCCGGGAAGTTGCGCATATTCTGTTCCAGATTTCCGTGGGGCCTCAAGAACTGAACGTAAGCACCATCGGCCCGGAGCTCTCCGTTCTGACGCTTGTCGAGGTACTCCTCGTGACGGAGGGGAGTGAAACCCCAATTCTTGGAGACGATGATATTTTGGCGGCCGGGGAACCTGTAAGTAATTCTTTTTTAGCAGCTGCTTGAGGAGCGCGAAAGGAGGAGGGGTAGGGTTACTTGTACTGTGATCTTCTTAAAGCTTCCATAGCATTGGCCTGGTTAATCTGACGAGTCCTGATGGAAATAATGATCTGCCCAATGTTAACACGAGCGACGGTTCCGTTGGGCTTCCCAAAAGCTCCACGCATTCCAGTCTGAAGTCTATCCGCGCCGGCACAAGACAACATTTTGTTAATGCGGAGAACATGATAAGGATGAGCACTTATTGAGCCACTCATTAGCCACAATATACTCCAAGTTCTCAAAGGGGAGGAATATACCGAATTCTCATATGGAAACCATCCTTTCCGGCGGTCTTGACCATGTACTTGTTGGCACAGATACGAGCTGCCTCAAGAGCTTCGGAAGAGATCTGCTCATACTCGTTCGAGACAAGATGGATGCAGAGAGAGAACTCATCGACGTCGGCACGCTTACGACCAAGGTCGAAGATGCGGATCTTGGGGTCGGGAACACCACGGTTGAAACGAGATTTTGGGTAGGGCTTGTCTAGTAGTCTGTTAGATCTTTATACATTCCTTCAGCATTGGTTAATACATACTCTTGCAGTAACGATAGCAACGAGCGGGTCTACGAGCCATTTCGTCTTAGTTATTGTCTTGTCTGTTTTTTTTTGAAAAATGTTCAGATGTGTTGTAGTTGTTCAGGGAGTGAAGAGAAAAATATTAAAGGGAGAAAGGGAGCTTATGAGAAGGTAGGTTCTTTCCGGATTTCCAATGACAGTCTTGGCAGGGCATGCTATGAGGCATACGAGGGTTAAGGGTTTACGATGTGTACAAGATTAGAAAAGCTGCCCATCGGTAGTTAATCTCCCCATAACTCCGACTTACAATTCTATTCAGTTGGGCGAGTTACTAATTCTATTTGGCCGGTGACTGGTGAGCGAGCGTTTAGGGGGGGAAATTGACTGTCCTCTTTATCTTGCCATGCGGTTGGATGAAGTTAAGAACGTCATTACGAGTGAGCAACTGTGAGGGGGTCACCGTCGCACATGGTCGATGTGTGCCACGATTTATGCATAATTCCGATCTTTCTATGCAAGATTGGGTGCTTAGGAACAGGGGGTGGAAACAGTCAATGCAGAATCGGTGAAGTAGTTATTGATCACTGTTGCGGCGAATGACCTTCCTTCTAGATCTGGGATGGATCCGACTTCAGCAGTAGCAATGAGTTTCTTGTCGTTTCCGAGAGCGAGGAGGGCATTGTATTGCGAGCTGAGAGGGCCGTGGTCGCCGGCTGTAGCTGGGTAGGAGTCGTAACTGAGGATATCGACCTATTTTTTCTTGAATTAGAGACTTGGGACGAATGATCTGGTGGAGATATGAAGAATCGCAGTAGCATCCCCTGGATACCAATCGGCAGCCACAGAGTTCCAGATCCAGATCAAGTTGTTCAACTTGTGGTAATTGGTAAGTCTGTCGTAAACGATACCCCAGAGCTTCTTACATGGAGCAGATCCCTTAGCTCCCCGTCAGGACCATCCGCCTTTGAAAACACAAGTTAGAGTCTAAGTAGTCCAATCACGGGAAAGACAGAAACCCACCTTCAGCTTCGTGGAGCGGACGCCATAGAATAGGAACATTGGTATCAGCCAAGCGCCTAAGCTGCACAACAATGGCGTCAATGTCTCTAATGAGAAGTTGGTAATTCGCGTTCGTGGTATCGGCAAGAGCAGCACTGATATCGAAGGTGACAGAGTGGGTGTAGAATCCTCTCCACCATTCTTTGCCTTCGGTATCAATCAGCCTAGAAGTTGCGTTCCAATCTAGGTTAAAATACAAAGTCAGTTCCAAATCCTCGAAACCCGCTGATACTAGGAGCAAAGGAACGTACGCCAACATAAGGCGACTATTCCGCCACGCTTATCGAATGCGATAGCATCTTCAACAGCAGTTGAGGTTGTACCGCGCTCGACTCTACTTGGGCTATAATCGATAAGATCAGGTCCGATCATCGCAGGCGTCTTTCCGACGTTTTGCTCAACCCAAGTAACCATTGCTGGCTCCTGTTGACCGGAAATGTACTTTGTCCCATAGTTTTTGACAAATCAAGCCATGAGTACTTTAGCAGCAGGGGTAGCGTTACTATTGACAAGTGCCTCAGTAACTTGGCGAGGGCCACGGGCCGCAGATGGGCTGATGTAAATAGCATCAATGAGGTACCTATGGGTTCATATTGTGAGTAAGAGTATTCCCTGAAGAATTAGAAGGTCCTAACACAAGCAGGCACTTACCATCCCCAGTTGCTTTGGATTGTAATCGTATTAGAGCCAGCGTTTAGCAAGACTTGACCAGCAGAAACAGTCGCCCAAGTTGTCGCTCCAGTACCGGCCAAACTCACATCTCCACCAGTCCCGCCATTCAATACAACCCTCGTCACCTCCGCACCCGATGGCACCAAGTATCTGATCGAAAGATCATACAGCTTTTGAGCTGTGCTGGAGAGTGTGAAGGTCATTTTATCAGTAGACTCATCAAAACCGTCAACATAACCAGTTCCTATTCACGTATTAGTCAAGGCAGATTCGACTAGTGTTAATTTACATTACCAGAAGATACTTACCGGAGTAACCAGCGGATGCAGTTGCAACACTAACACCAGTCAATGTTGCAGCCTCGGCCTGCAATGTAGTAATTTGTGCGAAGACTGTTGACAAGACAGAGAGAGCTGCTGCGAGGAATAGTCTACCCCGGCAGTCCGTGGAGAGAGGGAAATCATGTTGAGCAATTTTATTGCGGAATCGAATTGTTCGAGTTCCAAATTACAAACTGCTTAAGTGGGGGAGAATATCGAATGGCTGTGACCCTTCTTATATTCTCTTGGGGAATCCCAAGAGCAGGGTATGGAAAAGTATCATCCGAACGTTGCGATCATCACGCGTATGAGCTACTCGTGGCGAGATTAAGTCCTGAGCCAACGGGCGCAACCACGATTCCCCGCAAAATTCAACCATCATGATAACTACAATGGCGACTACAATCGCAACCATAACTATAATGATAATTAATTAAATCTGAAAATACGGGCTACCCATGAAACAAGTTTCCTTCCTCCTGCTTATAAACTTCATGCATTTTTCGTGGTAAAGTAGTAATAAAAGAAACTGCCACTTCAGCCCTTTGCATATCTTTGAATTTGCAAGGTCTCCCACTCTTTGGTTTTGGCATTAGGTTTGCCATAGCTGTTGGATTAGGGTTATTGTTCTCCTTATCCTCGCAAGCGGCAGTCTCGGCATTCCGAATTATTCCTGATGCTGTGGATCTAGGTACCCCTGTCTCCTTCTCGATTTCTTGTATTGTGAGAAGTTTACGGGTCTGAAGCTGGTGTAATGCTATTATAACACCTTGCTTACTAAGGTCTGTATATCTGTGTCCCTCCCTCTCTCTAGGCGCGCGAGATCTGGTAATAGGACCTTTCATTTTGACTGCAGCATACACTCGAGTGGTTGTAGTTGTAGTTGTGGTTATCGTGATAGTTGAAAGTTGCGGGGAATTGTGGTTGCGCCCGTTGACTCGGGACTTAATCTCGCCGCGGGTACTGTCGTTGATTAATTCCATTTAAAAATCAAGAGCTGATAGTATTTAGCCCTTCCTTCCCCCGTGAGGTTCCTGTAATTTCTTCATGAAAATATGTTTTCGAGTGACAGGGGATCAGGGACCCGCCGCGGATTTCCGTCTGGCAAGCCGGGACCCATACATTTACTCCGCATCTTGATGCGATGTCAAAGAGCTATCGAATAAATTCTTGAAATGACGGGCTTTCACTTCGGAGCCGGGTTTATCTTCCCCGTATGTCTCACATAGCAGAACAATGTTCTTTCAAGCTTTTCAAACAATCAATGACCGAGAAAACTCAGAGAATGGGGGAGGTCGACTTTGCTTGACGAAGCTCCATAGCGGTGAGTAGGAGACCTTTTGGCGGGTTCCCAGCTGTAGTAATGGAATTATCTCCTCCTCGGGTTCGACTGGAACTTTCATCACAAAGGTAACGGGTTAGCATTTCTCTAAGCAATAATTAGGCCAGCCTGTGGAATTGTATATCGGAGTTTTCAGGCCGTTGGGAGGTGTTATTCATCAAGAGAATGATATTCAAGAGTCAGCTAAATAATATAGAGTTGTGCAACTCGACCGGTACTGTCCATATTGCGACCGGGGAAGTATCACGAGTAGAATAAAGAAGCTTCTGCATAAAGTTTGAGTGTTCCTAGCTCTCCCAGTACAACTTTTTTGCCCCTTACGATATCGTGTGCCTAGTGATCCTTCCTTTTTCGTTATTTCCCCGCAAAAGCCGTGGTACTTGACTCCAAAAGGTTCTCTATTTTCCCCACACCCCGGTATTATCTAAAAGGCACGCCATCGGAACTTGCCCAAGAAGTGTGATCCTTAGGGTCAAACTTCATAAATTTAATGTTGGCGTTTAATTTAGAGAAATAAACAAAGTGCCTGAAACGCCTACTCGGTAGAAACCATAAATCCGGAGCCAGCACGCGGAGGCCCTCCCACCAGCGAGAAGCTATAAGGACTATGGAAAGGAGTATCATAGCTCCAGTCTTAGCTTTGCCAGCCTTGGGTTTATTTGAATACGTATAGTGCTGTATTCGGAGCATACTTGTCCCGTATTCATACCGTCATATGTTTTCCTGTCCAGAAAGGCTGTTGACCCCCGCAATTGACCTTCAGCGTGGTATCATAGTTTAAATCTTGGCACCCTACCCCGCTCCCGGCTCCAGAAACCGTTGGACATGGTATTGTAAGAACTTTAAAACGGCTCAAGTAGTGATTGGGAGACGATTTCAGATGTTTTCCTGCCTGAATACAGGTATCCCTCGGAACCGCTAAAATAAATTGGAAATCTAATTCTAAGACGAGTGAGGAACGATGAATGTCGAGGAAGGGACTTGTCTTATGAATAATTTCAGCAGTAGCAGCTTTAAGTTTCAATTGCGCTTTAATATCAAAGCCTTAATAGGTAATATCTTTTTAGTCCCTAGGCTGGTGAGTGTCTCGCACATCTGCCGTTAAATGTAATACTCGTAGAGACTCATTAACGAACAAGAGGCATTGAAGTGAAAGGCATCATCGGAGGCGATCCACTAATAATCTGATAGATCAGGAAAAAAAACCCCCCCGAAACAGAAGATTCAAATTTTTACCGTGGACCAAGGATCCTAGCATTTGACATCAGGATACCAGTATCGTGCAGATACTACTTGCCAATTTCTTTTCTGTACGGTATCCTCGAGGCAAACCTCCTTGGCAACGAAAGCACTACCCACTATAACACCACCTTGACAAAAACAGGCAGGATCTTATTTTCTAGAAGGACAGGTAGGCTGCAATAGAGTTCGAGTCTTGGGTATCCGAATTTTAGAGATTTATATAGGAGCGTTGGCGTTGTGTTGGTAAGGGGAGGTAAACCCCGAGGATACAGAAAAGAGATTGACAAGTAGTACGATCAATCTGACCGAACATAAAAACCAGTTTTCATGCATAATTGTTAACTAATGTCTCGATATCGCCACACCTACAAAACTGTATCCAAACGCCCTGGAGTCCATGTAGCGGTCTGAAGAAGTGGCGACCTCTCATCATCACAGAACAATATTATCATTCAGATACTGCTATGACAGGAGACACAAACAAAGGCATCACACCACAAAATAAACCCAACAGAGTGGAGATGTGATTATTGAAACAATTGGACTGCTGATAAAAAGGGGGAAAAGTTGGGGTGCTGTTACTGAAGATAAGGAAGTGTTTGCATGTGGGTTGTTGGGAAAGGAGGTGCGCAGCAAGTCTCCGGTAATGATTTTCTTTTGGCTGAATTGCGTCCTGCTGGGGCCTGCGTCACTAGAACAGTAGGACCCGTAATGGCCTACAAGCGTGAGGAATAGAGTGCATCTTCTTCTCCGGTTAGTATCAAGACTGTCGGCCTTAGGATACAGTACGCGTCCAAGTATCCTAAGCCACATTCATCTGGCTTTTCGAGGTAGAGTGTTAATCGCCCCTTTGAGTCCATTACTCAGACCCCCAGAAGGTCGCCAGAAAAAAAAAATGTAATAACTTGGACAACAGAGACAAATTTCATTAGGTATGAACATGGTTAAAGCTCAAGGTAATGCGCCTCTCTTCAGTATTGTAATCGAACTAACTTCTGGATCCACAAAAGCACTATACCGTACAACAAGTCATCGTATCATCGTAGCTTACACTATTATCCCCTTCAATGCTACAGCAGTGCTTGGATATATGAGGTTACTGCCAACCCGCGTAGTGATCAAACTAACAAATCACATGCATCTGCAACAGGCGACCCGGATATTAGACCAATCACTTGTATACCTCATTGATGGTTGATGTTTAGAGCTCAACTTTTCACTATAATACCAGACGTTTAATATTACTGTGCTGGAGTAACTTGTCTTTGCTGACGTTACTATTCCTGGAAGCTGTAGGAGTACCGAATGTAGAACTAGATTGACCTTTGGTGCCACCTCCGTGCCTAGGCGAAAACACTCGAGTACGGTACCCAGTGTCTACGGTATCCTTTCGTAAAAGTCGGGTTGGAGCAAGAAGACCGCCAAATCGCCACACTTTAAGCAAAAGTCAAACAGCGATTGGACAGACCCTCCGCAAGCACGAATCCAACTTTTGCGAAAGGATACGGTACTGGGAGCACTGGTGAGACTTGCCAGAAAGAATGACGAATTTTTGATCTCTAAGCCACCGATAACCTGAAGCTCTGGTTATTACCGTACGCCATTCAATGTCTTGGTATTGCCGAGTTGGTGTGAGACCATACCGGAACAAGAAAAGATCAAAGCTTTCCGTGACGAAAGCCCCAGAGTGGCACTGGTGACTTAGCCACAGCTGAGCCATTTTTATCCAAGGCTGTTTCCCCAATCAGGGTGGGAAATACGGTAGTCTAACCCTCTTACAAAATTCAAAGGGGTCAGCCAAATGTGATATTGCGAAATGACCTAATCCAAGAAATCCACGCGCTCCGAGATTAGTGCCCTTTTCACCCGACTGATTGTCCACAAGCTTTCCCATAAGGTATGGAAATGTCTCCTGCTATCCAAACATCCGACCGCTTTTTTTCTCCTGAACGTTGAACCAGAGCCTCCTTCTCCTATACGCTTTACAACATAGACCTTTTTAATTATATATCTCCCCTTCCTCACCTCGTACTGGTGACGAGACTTACGCTCAAAATGGTTCACTGCAACGCGACCCTATCCGAAACCCACTGTAAGGCTTCTTCTCCGGTCCCCTTCCTAGTGCTTCAAGTGATCGCTAATCCTATGACTTGCTGTTTGCAACTCCAGGGGAAACGGATAAAATTGTGGGAAACTTGAGTTTACATACCTTAGGATGGATGATATGCGGCGTATGTATTTGCTTCTCAAATACTCAGCTTCGTTCTTTGCAAACGCGTTGAGGGAAGCGGGGGAAATACTGACTTGAGCGTTTTGTCTACAGGCTTGCGCAATCATAGCTACTACCATCTCGTTTTTCTTAATATTCCGACATGCCACCCATTACACAAAACCCAATGAACAAAAACAGTAAGTCTCACTGTCATGTCACTCACTTAGTACTCTGACTAATACAGCCCGTCAGCATTATCCGCATTCTGCTCATGATTCCCATATATGCTATAACTTCATGGCTTTCATACGTATGGTACTGGCATGCAGTATACTGGGAAGTTGCACGGGTAAGAATGGTTTCCGTCGTGCCTTCGGGTCCGGAATCTGACTTATTACTAGGATTGTTATGAGGCTTTCGCGATCGCATCGTTCTTCACACTCTTGTGCGCATATATTGCGCCGGATCTCCGTGGACAAAAGGATTTCTTTGCAACGATGGAAGTGCATCCATGGCCTTGGCCAATAACGTGGTTTAATAAATGCATGAGCAAACGACAAATACGAAAACCCAGGAATGGTTTGACATGGTTTAATGTCCGGTTTATCATTTAATCCACCAATGTGATATAATCTAACAGTGCCTTACACAGTTGATATGGATGGGTGTTTTTCAATACATCTTCATTAGAGTTGCAACTACCATAATTGCTACGGCAACACAAGCCACTGGAAACTACTGTGAAGATTCACTTCATCCGGCATTCGCGCATTTGTGGTGCATGGTTTTCAATGTCATAGCTGTGACAATCGCCATGTATTGTCTCATTGCGTTTTACCTTAACCTCAAGCGTGATCTCGCGGCAAACAAACCATTTTTCAAACTGCTTTGCATAAAGCTAGTAATTTTCTTTTCTTTCTGGCAAATGGTAAGATACCCCACTCCGCCTTGTATACCTCGGCACGATCACTAACATTTGCCAAGATATTGTTAGATTTCCTTGCCTCGGCTGATATTATCAAGCCAAGTAATGTTATATCGCAAGGTGATATTTCTGTTGGATTCAATTCCCTACTCATTTGCTTCGAAATGATAATTTTTTCCATATTTCATTTATGGGCATTTGCATGGAAGGATTTCGACAAGGGTCCTGAGCAGAAGACATCTGCTTTCAGAACGTTGCTGGATACGTTCAATCCATGGGATACCATTTGTGCAACAGCAAGAGGACTGAAATGGATGCTCTGGGGCTGGAGGAAAAGGCATCAGGATGCGGAAAAGATCGTAAACCGGAAGAAGGAAAACCAAGCATTGGCAGAGGATGCCGCACCAATGGGAATAACAAATCTGAAGCCGCTGCCTGGAGGGTTACAAGTACACCACCCCACTCCCGCAGATGCAGTAGAAGACCTCCAAAGCCCGACGGAACGCATGTACGACAACCAAAGGATGGAGCCACTAGATACCATGGGAGACTCCTGGACAGCAAGACCCTTTTCATCGCAACTACCCCACCATCCTGAGCCAACAAGAGCAGACAGCCCCCGTGCCCCCTTCACACCTCAGCCGTACCCGCATAGCACCAGTTTTCCTCTGCCCTTTCCGGATGCACAGTCCTATATACCTCAGGTCAATAGCCAAACAAGCTACAGCCGCCCACGCCCGCCGCTACCGCTGTCAGAACCAAGCGCAGAATCATTACTTCCGGACAACCGGACAGATCCAAGCTTCAGGTACACGCCCAGTATCGCCGGATCTGGTCAGGTGTACCAGGGTGACGCAAGGCCGGGAGTGCAAAGGAACGCGGATGGACAATGGGGGAGGCCATGGAAAGAAGTATGAGTGATGACCACAAGGATGGAAAAAACAAAGCAATTAATCTCATTTCTTTTTGGACCGGTGTTGGGGGATTTCTTTTCTGGGTTGAAGCATTTTTGTCTTCTCATGGAGTTTTTATTTCCTTTCTTTTCATGCTCTTCAAAGATATATTTGTGCTTACGGGCTGTAATTTTAGTCGTTTCGTGTGATTGTTGTCATTAGTTACAAGAGTGAAGATCAAGAAATATGATACCCTACCTATACCTATACCTTGAGTGATAAATTGTGCCTGACTGAACGTGGCAGACTGGGTGAATGGGGAAAAATGCACAGGTAGATCAATGCGGCGCGGGGAGCTAACGCATGAACCGGGATTAACTTAACCCCATAACCAGACTATGCCTAGCCAGTCCCTGTGTTAATTGCAGCTAGTTCAGCTGAAGTTCTGCAATGCATAAAATGTGTTACTCTCAGAACTTGGTCACTTGTAGAATCGTGGTCAACCACATGGTGTAATATTTAATTCGTGGATAGGCTTCCCAATACCGGGTTTACGCTTTGAGTACTGTGCAGTAGAATCTAACTTGAACCTTTCCTTCCCCCCTTTTTTCCTTTCTTCCTTGCACTATGGGAAGACTGCTCGCAGTATGCTTTGAGAGCCTTGAACAGGAGGGATGTTAAGTACTATGACACTCTCACCACGTTCTATCTTAAACCGCGGTATTCCAGGCCATTGGTCTGAGATCCTAGTGTATCTTTGGGCAGCCTAGAGTAAGACGGGTGAGAAGTGTATGTTTGTCCGTTTGTGGAAGAGGGGGGGGAGTATAGATGAATGAATGGTGGGGGAGGAATACTGACTTAGTCGAGTGAGATTCTGTGAATGGTGATCATGCGGAAAGTGCTGAAGGTACGGAATTTTCTGGGTTGGTGATTGTGGTGCTCTGGGAGCTAGTAACTGGGGATGTATACAAGTACGTAAGGCTTTGTTGGTCGCGTCGTAATCTTTGTCCCGCCCGTCTTCTCACTCCACTCGGAATAAAAACTTGGGCATTAGCGTTGAAAATGATATTCTCTTGTGTCTGGTAGCTACTGATCGTCTTCTTTTCTTGCTTGGGCTTTGCTTAGCTTGTGGTGGATTTAGGTGTGGTTGGGTATATGCCTTAAAAATAAAAAAACTCGAATCAGGGGGCCTTGTGCTAGAAGGTTGAAGTCGCCTCTCCTCGTAAGGTCTAGGGTTTTTTTTTTTTCTATATCTGTTTTGGAAAGCCGGGGGGATTTTTTTTTTGGTGTCTTTTTCGCCCCTTTATGAGAGGAAGAAACTTTGGGCTACCTAGCAGATGGTGTGTTTATTCGAGTTTTTACGATGTCACTGGAGGCTTTGTTCATCGATAGTCACTCGAAATGAAATCCACTCCGGGCCTAGGTCACTTTGAGGTGAACGAATGGTAGCACGGCCGCCAGCACCCAAGAAAGATAGCCAGGGAAGATCCCCTCATCTGGTTGATGATGGTCTATTATGGGTTGTAAATAATCCTGAGAGTATTGGTTAGTGGGTAGCATAGGTTTGTGGAGGAGTTAGGGTGTGTGACCACTCGTGGACCGGGACCGGGTGTGGTGGTTGCCACCGGTCTATCCTACTTAGTTTAGTCATTCGCCCCCCATCATAGAATAAGAGAACGAACTCATTACACACTTCCCTAGGTCCGGCCCACCTCCACATCTAGACATCCACTCTACACCACCATCAGTTGAGACACTTGGCCTTCAATCCATATTGGGCACGGTACTCATGAATATCAAGGCAAGTATTATAACTCTCCTTGCGAAAGTTGGAGCAGTTCCACCCGGCCTACCTCCTTTGCCAGTAATTCACGGAGAAGGCATCTTTAGGCTTGCACTCGAGCAGCACGAGTCTCAGTTTACGAAAGGGGGCATCCAGTCGGTACTTGTGCATAAGTCATACCCCATTCCTCTGGTAAACAAACCTTATTCCAGCTGCTCAATACCTCGCCGCAGAAAATACCCGAGGAAACCGTAGGAACCCGTCTTATCGGTACCACGAGACAATTGGTTCCCATCTCTTCATGCATTCTTAGCTACATGGGTAAATTACAGTAGCTTCGCCGAGACGTCGTTGGAGCCGTATGAAGAGAAACAAACGCGGTGCAAACACGATACTTACAGTCTGCGACAGATATATTGTGGCTCTATATGCACCTCGCCATCTCGAATGATCCATCTTTCATTATGAGATCTTTTTTCCTTTCCAACAGGATTCTTCCAAAGATGAATTGAAAACGGAAAACTTTGTTTGGTGATTTGTTTTATCTTCACATGTCAAAGGCTTCCCGGGATATTGCAGCACTATGTGACTGCCTTGCTTAGAGGGCTAGTTTGTTTGGACTCCCTTGTCCCGTGTTGCCTTTTCTTACTCCCACCATGGAGGCTGTTGAGGTGTCGGCCCGGATAGACCTTGATAAAAGGAAACTCTTCAGATCCAAACTGCGTGATTTGGGCTTGTGAGATTGACGTGGTCGATCTAACACTCTTTCCGTTACGTTCCACATATGTAGACTTCCTTGAGTTCTACTTATTCACCTCCGTACTCAATCCTGGAATCGGCCTAAAAAACTCATACCGCTCCATTCGCAGGAAAGAAAAAAACATCTCCATGGTGGGTGAAACATCGGGAAATTAGAAACAGTTTGGGCCTTAATCCGGGGCAACCGGATGAACAATCGGCGATCTGGTAGTATCACTTTGAAATCTCCCCTTGAGATGACTATATTTCAACTAACGCATAATCTGAAGAATCAGAAGAAACAATAATTAATTTAATTTGCTCGCCATTTCAATGATCTGTGGGAGGTGGGTGGTATGATGCCTTATGTAGATCTTGGAGTTCACGGATGGTATTTACCACGTAGCTAACCTAAGGCGGACTTTCCGTAGAGTAGGGTTTGCACCCGAGACCAAGGTTTTGTTATTGCACTAGTATGGGACTGCACATGCCTTTTCCGAGCATCACTCATGCTCAGAGTTCGTAGAAGAACTTGGGTATTATTGGTTTTGTGATGGCATTTTTCTGAGCATTCTATCTCTACCGCTTGGAGTTCATACTCTACTGAGATTGCACACCTATCGCTATCACAACCTCTATCAGACGCTTACATCGTGATATGCACTCTCGTTACTGGTACCATAGTGGGTTTATCGCGTACCGTACTTGGAGGCTTTGGATGCATGCGGGTTTTCTACAAAATTAGAAAGGCCACGTGGGTCCTGGCCCAGTCCGGTATGATATTGTACTCGGGTATATGTCGGATTCCGCCAAACTTCAGCCAAGTGTTTATAACACTACTCATTGACTGGTTACGTCAATGATTTCATGGGTCATGACATTGATTTCGTTTCAAGCTGATCCTTATCGGGATAACATTACTAGAGCATGCTTGTAAGAACCTCTCTGCAGCGTCAGATCTTGACCCTGTGAAAGTCGAGAAAAAAATCGAGAAATCTTTTTGTTGTTCCTACTCTCATCCGATCCACATGGTTTGCGGGTTTAAAATGCGGGGGCTCCTTCGATTTGCTTTCCTTCGTTTACTGAACTTGTCTCGCGCAAGCTAACTAAGACAGACCGAGCCTTTTGCGGTGGGAACATTTACCCTGCTTCACAAAGAAAACTTGACCGCTATGTCCAGTAGATGAATTCCTTCTGTCACGAGTTCTTTAAGAAAAGAACCCATATATCTCCATCGAGGGTCCTGTACCTCACCTTACGGCCGCTTACATTCTATGCTTACGAGTATAATTGAGCAATCCTTGGAAAACCTGCAGTTCACGGAAGCCTGCTTGGTCTTCGAGTGACATTCGGTGAATAGATTTACTGTCTAAGCGGGCGGACCACGTTTCCCTCGTTGGAATAGCAATAAAAGAAAGAGAGAGAGAGAGAGAGAGAGAGAAAAAAAGAACACTGTGTACTGTGCATACCTCTAGCGATGTTGGTACAAATATAGATGAGAGCTATGAACAGGGGCGTGCGCCATCGTATGATTGGTAGTCAAGGTTGGACAACAGGAGTCAAAACATTTGGGGGAGTACTGCGCTGTACAGTACTGTAGAAGTAGCGCGGTGGTACTGTGCAGTGCTCGTACTCGTAGTGGTGGTCGGTAGTCTACAGCCGTGGTGGCCCTCTTCCCACACTTTTGCCTTTATTAGTGTAAATTGCCGTACCAACGTACGGTACAGCAAAAATGTGTCTTGGTGAGGTTAGGTACTAATCTAGTCCCGCAGAGCCGCGAGTCAATAAGCTTAAACAGAACAAGGTTTCTGTCAAACTGACTTGGCCTTCATAGTGCTTGCTGTCAAGGGGAGCCTACTTGAAGGGAAAAGCAATCAGAAACCAAGTCCATACGGAGAATTGAATGGAGAAAAATAGACTGCGGCAAACTTCTACTTGCCGGTTGTCTAAGCACAAGCAGGAGGGGGGAAGTGGGGACTACGGTAGTTATCATATGATAAGCGGGGGTTTTTTTTTTCTTTACTTTTTTTTTTTTTTTTTTTTTCATGATGGCACAGTTGTTTCTTCCTTCACTGCCGTTCGTAATTCGCGCCGACAAAGCATGACAAAGTACGACGACATGTGAGAAACATATTCATACAGTATGTGCTCAGCGAATGGAAAAAGAAAGCCACTCTCTATTCTGAGAGCCCCAGGAAGTAGGGGATGGACAAGGTATAACCCTTGTCTGCCAATAGCACCTGCCGATTGCGATATTGAACGACATTATCCGACATCGTATCATCAATAAAACCGTTTCACTCGCGTGGGAAAGCAAGGGGAAAAAAGAAAAAAAACGTGTAAGGTAGAACAAGTACAAGTACCAGGCAAGATGTTTTCATACAAGACAGGGATAGCTAACCAACCAGCAAAAACTATCCCTGTCTTGTATGAAAACATCTTGCCTGGTACTTGTAAATACGGTTCAATTAAAGACACCATGTGGGGAATATTTTCAACACAGATCTCTTACCTCCTTCCTTGGGCGTTGAAAGCCTGTGGATAAATTGGAGTAATTGGAGCACCAAACGACGCTTAAAATATAAACAAAAGCAAAAGTTGGGGACTTTATTTGGAGTTCGTGGGCTTGTACTTGTGTGCTTTTGGCTGATTGGGTTCATTATTATCCTTTTTTCCTTTGCTTTTTATTCCCCTTTTCTTTCTTTCTTTTTTGCGGGCAACGTGGAACGGATCTAATGTGGTGCTTGAAATTTGTTTCGGGGGCTGAATGTAGCATAGCTTCTGGATGAGAACTGAGACCCGAGCACCGCACCGCATCGCACACTTGACCTACCTTGCGCCAGTGCTCGAGGGGGGTTGGGAATTAAACAAACCGTTTTGTATCGCATCGTGTACTTGGAGAATCTTCACATCCCCCTCCCCAAAACATGGGCGTCAGCCTGGTGGGGAAGGGGAAGGGGAAGAGGAAAAGATTTAGCCTGCAAGACGGCCCTTTTTCTATGTGAACCATTGCTAAGGTATGATTTGTTTCAGAGCTTGGGGCTATATCGACCAAAGTGCAGGTCTATCCTTCTCGTGCGAACGGTGCTTATAGTGCACTTAGCGTACAGCAAGGTGCCATTGATGGCCTCGATTGATACTCTATAACCACCGACAGAACTGTTGATGTTCTATAGTGATGGCTTGCAGGTAGAATAATTGGGGCGGACAATATTATATGCATGAATGAATGGGTGAGTGAGATTTGGGGGGAAGGACCGGCATCCCGTGGACACGAGGCAACAGAGGAGCCAACATACCGTATGGTCCTGGGTCGCTCTGCGCACCGGGCTTTCCTTTTTAATGCTAACGGATTTATTATTTTTCTGTGGGAAGGCCTTTCTCAGAATGGATGGAAAGGTTCGGGTCAACCACGGGTGGTTCCTGGCCTGTCCTATGTGGTCTTGGACCCCCCTTCCTGGACCCATAGTACGTACCTACCCACCATTTCTTTTATTCCCCTCCTCTCCCACCCTTACTCAACCTCTCCCTTCTCCTCCTGCGTATCCCCTCGGGTAGAGTTCTTCCTTTTCCTCTTTCCTACATTATCTTTCTCCACCTTCTACACTCTCCCGGTCGACGTTTACTTTGTGTTTTTTTTCTTTCTACAAAAGTATGCCCCCTACTCTATAAAGAGCTTCTATAATTCTAACAAGATATCTCACTCCAAGGCTCATTTCCTAACTTTTCAACCAATTCCTGAAAAAACCCACAGATCCGATTCTCTCTTCACACGATGCATTTGATTACCCTCGTTCAGCCCGTGTACGCCCTTATTCAACACAAACTCTACCTTCTCGCTGGACTCCTTATCCTAGCCCTTGCCTACTGGACCCACGCCTACTTGACTTGCCCTTTCCGAACCCAAAAGATTCCCGGCCCCTTTCTGGGAAAGTTCACGAATGCCTATCGCTGGTACCATGTCATGCGTCACACCTGGCATAGGGATTTGATGGATTTGCACAAGAAGTATGGCCCAATTGTGTGGATTGCACCGGACGAGGTCTCGGTCTCCGATCCTACTCTCAGGAATGTGATCTATGGGTTTCAAAATCATAAGAAGGATTTCACCTTCTTCAAGAAATCGCCCTCGTACGAGGCTGGGTCTATCAATCAGGACTTCAGCTTTATTTTCGAACAAGATCCCGAAAAGGCACGGCTGGGAAAGTATCATATGTCCCATTTTTATTCGGAGCGGGGATTATTCAATCTTGAGGAGAATTTTGATAAGGTTTTTTTCTTTTTCACCCCTCTCTATCTTTTGATTGGTTGGGAATTTTTATATTGATTTTTTTTCTCCTGCAAAGGCTGTGGAAGAGTTGATTGAGGGTCTTGACAAACACCATGCAAGGACCGGAGCTCCTTGCAAAATGGTTGACTGGACAGAATTCTTTGCTTTGGACTTGGTTGCACAAATCACGGCAGACCAGTCTGCAGGGTTCTGCCTTGCTGGTAAAGATATTAACGACACGGCTTATGGAGCGAGAGTTATTATCAGGGCAGTTGGCGTTCTTACGCCGATGCCATGGGTGTTGTCGGTCACATCCCGCGCTATTCGTCAGAACTTCTTGCTTAGGTTTTTGATAAATCTCTATCGCAATTTGTTGCTCTTGCCCACATTTACCTTTGATACTGGAATGGTGAGTGCTCTTTATAATATTAAGTTCAAGGATCATCGCTAACGGCTGGTGAACAGGAGGATCTTAAAGCCCTCAAGGAGAAGAATCCTAAACATTTGTTGGCAAAGTTTTATAATGCGCAGAGCAGGATGAGGGAGCATTATCCTCACGGCAACCAAGCAGAAGGCACAACTATTCAAATCTTCAACTTGATGTATGCAATCCACTCCCCTCAAACTCTATTTTTCACGAGACTAACAATCATCCTTCACAGTGCCGGCGCATTGGGCGTCGTCCCTCACTGCCAAGTGCGACTCATCCAGGAACTCGCCGCACACCCGGAGGTCGTGCAGAAGATCCGCGAGGAGCTCGCAACAACAAACAACACTTTGAACTTCGAAGACTTTCTCCGCTACAACAATCGTCAAAACAAGTACCCAATCCTCGAATCCGCCGTTCGCGAAGCCGTTCGCCTCACCCCCGCCGCATCCTTCCCCCTCTCCCGCAAGGTTCCCCCGAGCGGTTGTCAACTCCACCAATACAACATCCCACCGGGCTATAACGTCAGTATGGCCTCTTACCAGGTCAACTACGACGAGGGCTACTTCGGCCCGGACGTGGCGGAGTTCCGTCCCGAGCGCTGGCTAGGGGACCACCCAACCGAGATGCTCGATGGCGAGAAGCGCAGCATGAAAAACTACCTCGAGGCCGGCTGGCTCACCTTTGGCGCCGGCGGACGGGTCTGCATTGGCAGAAATCTTGCCATGTTCATGATGCTGAAGTTCACTGCAGCTCTTGTTCGCGAGTTTGATATTCAGGTTGTTAAGCAGCCGGTGGAGTATTATACGCTTATGACTGAGATGCTTGGGATGGAGGCTTTGCTTACTAGGAGGTGTGCTGTTTGAGTTGTTTGTTCGCCTGGATAAAGTATATAAACTCTCTGGTAGACAACTTAGATACTGTTGATAAAAAACGATGGGTGACGGTTCATGGGTGATGGGTCTTTTTTTTCTTCTTTCTTTCTTTTTCCCCCCTCTTCTTTTCTTTATTGCGGTTTTAGGATTGGGTCTTTTTTTATTTATTGGAAGGTGGGTATTGTGCATTCGTTCGTTCATTCGTTCCACTGGGCTGGAGTTTTACTTTATCATGATTTTTTTTTTCATCTCTTATTTATTTGCTTCTGCCCGTCATCAGTCTTCCCGTCATCAGTCTTCCCGCCATCAGTCTTCCCGCCTCTCAGACAGAACTGAAGGAGCCGAGCAAGAATTGGACTGTACTGTAAATTACATTTTATCTATTTATACTCACTCTGAGTATATTACCTTCAACCTTTTCCCCCTCCCTTGCTTCCTTCCTTCCTCGCCCCTCACAAGTGTGAATGAAAAAAAAAAGCCACATAATTACTCCGAGTCTCTATTTTATCAAGCTGTTCTGTATGACACCCACATACTGGTAATACTAGTACATGCATACAGCCTCGGCTACACGCAGGATATAGGACGCCCACTAGGGTTATTTTCTGAGGCAACAAAGACAAGCGAAGGACCAATAAGTAGGCAACCGACGAGCTTACCGAGTGATAGCCTGTGAATATCAGAGTTTAGTAGGGTGTGTGCGACTGGTGTGGAAGTTGGCGTTTGGCCTGGGTGGTAGAGGGGGGATTATGGTTTGGCTATCACGGACACGAAAGTTGACTGGTCCGAGTCGGTGGGGGTTGTAAAAGCGTGGATGCGGCGCACAAAAAAATAGCATGTATACTCGAGTAAGTACCGGTAGGTATGTGGGTAGATAGGCAGGTAGAATTGTGGGGGGTGTTGAACCTTGCGGCCGGTAATTGTAATTTAGGTATGGTTGTATCTCCCTGTTTGAAGCATGGTTTATAGTGGGTCCATTGTGACGGGCGGGTGCTATCTGGACGTGATACAGTAACTGCGGGATATAGTAAGAGGAGCGGTTGGTTGGTTGGTGATGGGCTGATTTTCCTTCCCTTAGCATTGGTATGAAGTAGTGTATTTATTCGTTGCTGTGATGGATATATATATGTACAGTGCTATAGTCTACGGTACTTTTTTGATATCGGGCATGTCTCCGACTTGTGACTTGTTATTAAATCTAGTTGGGGCCATAAGAGGGGGTAGTGGAGTATATATGTCGGACGAGAAAAATATTGGGGTAATCTAAATCTCGAGTTAAGTCTTGAGTTTCCTGTAGATCGTGGAGGCTGGTTGTGGGGTGATTGATATTGGCGGGGAAGGGGGGGGGGGTGAAGTCATGTTTAAGCTTGTCATGGTATGTTGCCGTGAAACTTTCCCAGCACTTTCAATCCAGCCATACTTTACCCATAGTGCTTTTCATCCTGACGGCGGCTACGATACCGCATTATTCTTAATACTGTACATCACATTCTGATCTGCATCACACCCACTCACTCGCGCCACTTCACTCCAGCCAAGCCGTCGCTGACCGCCGACCGCACGACGGCTTGGAAGGGGGTGATCCGGGTAAGTGTGCTCCATCTCTCCTCCTCCTCCTCCACACACTCACTCAATGCATCAGAGTGCAAATTTAAATAATCACCGTACGATACTTGAAAGCGCACAGCCAGCCAGCCAGCCAGCCAGCCATCTGGCCTAGCCCAGCCCAGATGAACATGCGTCACACACCTCACAGCTGGTTAATCTACCGACCACGCCGATGCAACGCGAAAGCCTCGTGGCAGACGGACTTTTTTTCTTTTCCTTTCTTTTTTTTTTTTTGGCTACCACGTTGGATAAATCGATTTCTGCTTTTTCCCGCGACGATGGGGAGGATACGATCCTGTACTTTACAGAATCAGGGGGCGTTGGTTGATTGGTTGGTTGGTTGGTTGGTTGATGAAAAATTTTGACATTGGATGGATGGATTGGGTGCGGCTTGGCGGGGAACGAATCGAGACCAAGAATTCGAATACGTGAACGTTGTGGGGGGGGGGACGTTAGAATTTCCTATCCTGTCCTGGTAAGGTCTCGCAATTCTTTTCTTTTCCTTCCTTTTTTATTTTTATTTTATTTGTCTGGGAAAGAAAGAAAGGTGGGGGGGGGGGGAGGTTTAATGTGCTTTTCGCACCTTTTCCGGAGGAGGAAATTTTTGACTACCTCTGATTCAGAATGGAGAAGATGTGTCTGGGGAATTTTTACTGGCTTCAGGGGCGGAAGCAAACTGTTTAGGGCGGGGGATGAGGTGATGCCTGATTAAAAGGTTTTTTGTCAATTGGATAAATTTCAGCTTGGCATGACACCGTTCATTTTTAGAATGGTATGATACTGTACAGTATGGTGGGGCTGGCAAAAAAAAAAAAAAAAAAAAATTCCTCAGGAACTTGAGGGTCGGCATTTGCCCTTCGGTATCGTGGTACCGGTAGGTTGTTTTGCAAAGACCTTTCTTTCTTTCTTTCTTTCTTTCTTACTTGGGGTCCGCCTGTCTTTTCATGGCCGCTGCTTTATTGGCTGGAGATGGTGGGGTGCTTTTTCTCATGGAGGAAGAGTGTGCGACTGTGGCTTGTGCACGTATGTCAGCCGGTCCGATCAAATGATCAGGTGGTTTCCATTTTGGAGAAGATAAAATTTTACTGCACAATAGTGATTACACAGAAGATAAGAAAGTTACGAATTTTACAAATGGGTGGCACAAATGAGCGCAGGCTGTGTACCACCTGGCCTGCCGCCTGCCACTGTTTCTCGAGTGAGTGTTCATGATTTCGGCAGATGCATAACCTGGTTCCACCAATTCCCCATCGTCCGTTATTCTCATCCGCAGAATTCTCCCGATTATCTCCACAGGTTTTTTTCGGAATCTATGCTCGCCTTTTTTTTTTTTTTTTTCAATTAGCTTAGCCAGCTAGGGTGAACAGTCATTGCAGGGGGATGGACACATCAGGCCATGTCTAGATGTTACTCGTCTTGCCAGTCATGCTATTTATCCCAAACAACATCCCTCGCTCGCATAATAGCAGGAACCTCTCAAGGAGCCGCAAGGTCATTGTGACCATTCCGTGAGCCAATTGTTTAAGGCCATAGTGCAAGTACTATCACTCTCCCATCCACCATCGCCATCTCCGGAGTTACCTAGATAGTATCCTAGAGAATTCTACTCCCAACCTCATCACCCACTACCTTCTTCTCACCAGAATTAGGCGCCAGCATTACATCACATTCGTCTAAAACCTCACCAACACGAGCACAAGATGATGAATTGTCCGAATGGGCTGCGGAAGTTAATGGTACTTTGGTAGAAAAGGATAAAAAGCGGGATTTGACGTATTCAACAACACAGAGGTGGTGGAGCAAAATAAATTCATAGAAATAATTCTCTTGCTATCAAAGTTGTGCATCATAGTAGCCGGAGCAGGTGGGTTGTTGCAAACATGGCAATTGCCTTTATTATCAGCCGATGGAGAAATCTATATCCCGCACCTCCCGCAAATAATGTGTGCTCGGTCCAAGATACCTACAAGGCTAGACGGTTGGTCCGGACAAGCTTTGGGACGGATGTCTGTGGCTGACGTCCACCATCACCCTTGGCCAAGACAGACAGACAGACGGACTAAACACTCTGGAAGACAGAGACTCATCCCTCTCTCTCTCTCTTGCGAACTCTGATATCGTCGTCTGTCAGTTGAACCACTTACTAAATCACAGAGGTAAAAAAAACAAACAAGGGAAAACTTACTCTCTTTGCTTCTATGCAAACTCCCCTTCCTGTCCGCGTATTTCCAACTACAACAGCCTAAGTGGCTGCCGACTTTGCGGAGACAATCTTTTCGACGGCACTAGGCAAGGCAGCCTAACAGATATGTTGGACCCCCCCCGCTAATGCGGAAACACAATCGGTAGCATCTGAATGTTTCTCACAATATCCCCACCAATTCTCATCGATATTAGTCTTTTGGGTGCGCTGGTGTGGTCAAGTTCGTGTTGAGCGTGAGCTATTGGCATTAGTGAAAGATCTACTTGTAAATGACACTTCAGTAATAGCCATCTGTTAGCGTGAGTTTGGCCGGCAAACAATAGCGGCGGGTTAGATTCTAAAGAATACAGTGGAGAAAACCTACAACTAGCATATCGTGACCTTTGAGAGACTGTATGGTCACTTCGTGTAATGTCCATTTTCAGGTCCCAAAATCCTATCTGCACAGTCAGGTGTAAACAGAGCGCTAACAACTGTGAGTCCTAAGCACAGATAGAAGTCTACATTCAAGGAAATATTAATTATAGTTCATTTATTTCTTGCCAGAGCGAGAGGGCGTAAAGTTAGCTAGCAAAGGTAAGTAAGTAAGTAGGCAGGCAGGCCGGAACAAGTGATAGAAATTCTCCAAGAAACCACAGGAAAAGTGGAAACCGTAGTCAAGCCATCCAATCCCAACACTTGCCTACTGAACACTTGATGTTGGGATTTTTTTTTTTCTTTTCCTGGTTGGACCAAGTACATAACCCACATTCGTGCTGCAGAATCCACCTTCACATTAACATCGATGGCCCAGGTGGGTGTGTGGATGCACCATCAACATCACTCAGACTACGGCTAATCTGCGTCAGAGGTAGTCAAAAATCGGGAAAAAAGTCCTTGAGAGCAAGTGCGAGGATCGGGGGCAAAAGCCATGGTGTGCAACAGAATACTCACCGGCTCCTTAAGAGCGTCTGCTCTGAAGAGATCGCGCATAATTCTCAATGTCACTTCCAGGAGGGGTAAGTGCTCAGGTAAAATAGGGAATTTGTGATTTCGCATCTAGAGTATTTTCGTAAAACCCCTTCAGTAGACAAGTTAGACACTGCCGAGTTCGATGGGCTGAGGGTGGGTGAATCCTACTTGGGGGTCTCTGCCGCACGTTGGAGGATGTTGTGATTTGTCTTTGTAGTTCTGAAAGCATTTGGGTTAGGCATGGTGATGGACCTGGTCAGGTCATGCTCGAGCAAGGGTATTGCTCGATCATGATCGATCACTCTATATGTATATATATCTTGGTAACCATGTGATATCATCTATTAATATAAACACTGACTACCCCGCACGCTAGAGCATGGTTGGGAATTGTGGAGTATGAAAGGGAAGAACTTGCTGAAGAATTGCCGGGAGAGGAAGGAGATTATGAGGGAGATGGCGAAAGCTCTGCCGGGGAGGAGCAGGAGGAATCAGAGGTCTTGCAGTAGTTGGGTTTGGTAAAAGCGACTTTATTAGCTAAAGTGTTTGTTAGTTAGAAATGGAATTGAAGCAACAAAACCGCTTAAATCTTCTATTACGTTTTGACATTGGCAAGCAATTACAAGGGAGCAGAATCGATCATAACCAACTATACTCTATCATGCTCGAGCAGTGACTATGCTCGACTACTCGATCAAGGTCTACCGGTTTGCTCGAGCACTCGAGTATGGGGGTCCTCTAGATCAGAGCATGCTCGTGTCTATCACTAGTTAGGCATGAGTCAAGTGAAAGCTTGTATACTGACACCCATTGTCGATCTCAAGTGTATTTCAGTTATGAATTGGTCTGTTAAACTAAAATCATAAACGGCTTTTGTGCTACAGAGTCAACCTTCTCGTCAACATTGATAGGAATGGTCCAGGTGGATTTGGGTGCACCATCAACGTCACGTAGACGATGCCTAATCCCTGCCAGAGTTTGATAGAGATTACCAAGTGAATTCTCTAGAGGCCATGTGAGGCCTGGTGCAGAAAGGCTTCGCGTAGTGGACAACAGATAATCGCCAATAGCCTTAATACCGTCGACTATAATGAGACCCCCCCAATTCTGGTCATCCCCACGGTGAGCTAACAATACAGTGATCAATAAAATATATCCCATGGGCTTCAATATACGAGTATTATTATTATTATTATTATTATTATTATTTTTCATTTTTAAAATCCAGGCAAAACTATTTCATCAGAGGAATCTATAGTATATTGGGCAATAGAACTTCCATACACTATTAGATTCAAGTAAAGAAAGAATTAATAACATAACTAGAATTGATATATTTACCATTTAAAGAAATTCATAATTCTACAAACCCTACTTGACCTATCTAAGTTATCCAAGTCAATGAACCTTTTAAACATCACTGTGTACCATTCCTAGCTGGAATGAAACCTGAATATATTTGTGAGAGAGGAGTTCAAATGCATTAAGAATTTTTGCTTTTTTCTTGTTTTATTTTATTTTTTTTTGTTCATGACCATAGTAGGAGGGACTCTCTATGTGACAAGTAAGCGAGGGTGATATGGTAGTGAGGATAACAGTAGTATAATATAGATAAGGGAGGAAGAAAGAAGGGAAGAAGGAAGTAAGCAAACAATCAGGAAGCAGTTTGGACAATCTCATGAAGTATTGAGTAATTAGGAACAATTTGATGCATTAATTCTAAATATTTATCACTTATAACCCATAGTTCTGAATTCATGATTGAGAGTTATGTACATATAATAGTTTAGTTCATACCTATAGTTTGAAAGCTCAATCATATCATACCAAATATCCTCTGAAACTGTATTGAGTATGTCTAATTTTGGATATAAAATCTGAATTATTTCTTAAAGGCTAGACTTCAAGTTTAATTGTATTTTGTAGGTATAATAACTCTACCAAGAGTGTCTTACAGTAGACTATCTTCACACCCATACTGGGAACCAGGAGGTTAATGGGTAAGGATAGTTGAACATCATTACAGTAAGGCTACCTAAATACTACATAGTTATGTATCAGTAAAAATAATATCTTGCACCTGGCACACTGTATACATCTGATACACAGGATGCCTAGAATGAAAACTGTTAAACAGGAGTTGATGTCTATGTTATGATTGGCTATAAGATCTCTCCTAGCTTATATCTTGCAACAGGCAACGACTTCTGTTTTTCTTTTATTAGTCAGGGAAATACTTACCTGAGTTCTCTCTCTTCTTGAGAGTTCTAATACTTTGTTGTCTTACACTATATCTTAGATATTGACCGTTGCCAAAACTAAGTCCTTATAGCACCAACTAGTATTAGTTGTGTTCCTTCTTTGTGATAGTTGGTCTTTGTAGATAAAGAGTATAAAGGTGTTTTATTGATAACTTATAAGATAGGAAATAACTTAGGTGGTTGCATGAAGAACTAACTATCAGGTCCTATTGACCTCCTTATATAGTTCTTCCAGCAACCTGCTTACAAATCAAATGAGTCACAACTGTGACTCATACACTCATGTAACATATAACCTCATGACTATACTTGGTCATGCACAAAAGTCCCATGACCTTAAAGTGGTCATGTGCGAAACCTCATGACTTGTATAAACAAAGTCATGTCTCTTAATCCTTATAACTCATATGCACACATATGAGTCAACACTCAACATACCAATCAAATTCAAATATAAATAACTATGACTTACAACTGTGAGTCATGTGAAACCTTATGACTTGTATGTGAGTCATAGTGTGAAACATAACATTGTATGACTCAACTGAGTCATGTGCGAAACCTTTAACAATTGAAATATTATGACATACAATCATATGTCATGTGAAATCATTACAAACCATGCCAGGTTTATAATACTAGCTCCCCTCTCCCTAAATCCTCAGTCCCTTGAGGATCTGTGATGGTACCTTTCATAGTATATGTCTCGATCCACATTCTCTTGCAATCTTCCCACTTCATGGGAGATTCTCCTAATCTTTTTTTCCACCTCTCTCGCATATCTTTCCCTCTCCACCTCTTTTTCCAAGACCTTATTCCTGAGTTTCAGGCCTTTTTCTTCCTCTCTTAGATGGTTGATAGACCTTCCTGCTCTATCTACTATTCTTTGTAGTTGTTTCAGCCTCTTTCACTGGTCTTTGATCATTTTCCATAGGTCCTCCTTTGATACAAACTTTTTATCCTCCTCTTTTTCCTCTTGTTTTGTCTCTGAAACCTGGTTTTCTCCCTATCTCACTTTTTTCTTTCCTCCCTTATGGAAAGAGCATTGGGTTTACATGCAATCCTTTGCATCAATCCTCTTGTATTTTGGTTCTTTTAGTATGAACGGTGGGAACGATTCCTAGTTCTTTTCCCAGCTATTGGTGTTGCTGGAACCATTCGAGCTAGTTGTTGCTGTTCTGACCATGGGCCAGAAGTCGTGTCTTTCTTTCGCATCCTGGTGGATAGGGCATTTGTCATCTATGCATGGCCGGAAGTGGTAACGTCACTCACCGGGAAGTGACAATACCTAGAAGTGACACAAGCTGGAATCTGCCAAAATGTGGCATTGGTGAGATACATAACCCCACTCTCCAGTGCTGTAACTGATCAACACCACAGCAAACACCATGGCACTACCAAAGAACACTGATTCTGGTTATGAGGAACATATTGAAGTGGCCATTCGGGCAATAAAATGAGGAGAGGAGCTAAATGTACCTGCCATGAGTGAAGTCTTTGATGTGAACTGCTGGACCCTTTACCAATGACTTGCCAGTACCTCCCTCTCTCGAGCCACAGCCCATGAAGAGCAGCAATGGCTCACACCACCTGAGGAGTGAGCGATCGTTAAATGGTGCTTCAGCCAGGATGATCTGGGGTTTCCACCTTGGCTGGATATGGTTAAGAATATGGCAGTTCACCTGGAATCCAAGCAAACTGGAGAGACCCCACCTGCACTGGGAAAAAACTGGGTTTCTAGATTCCTGAGAAGCTATCCAAACCTGGCTTTGAAGCTCAGTACTCGTTTGGAGTGACAGCGAGTGTACGCCAATGATCCTGACATATTGCGTGACTATTTTACCAAACTTGTCAGAGTTATTAGAGAGCATGGCTTGCGGGAGTCGCAGATATTCAATATGGACGAAAAGGGATTTCTTATGGGGCTGGCATCTCGGGCAAAGGTTCTGTGCTGGCAGGGACGATGTAATCCCCGTGTTACCCATGATGGGAAAAGAGAACTGGTCACAGTAATTGAGACCATTGGGGGAGATGGAACTATGGTGTTACCTTTTGTTATCAATAAAGGGGCTAGGCATTATATGGGATGGTATAAGAATTTGATGGAGAAAGAAAAGGCTTATCAGTTTAGCTATTCGCCAAAGGGCTGGATGGATGATCAACTTGCCCTTGAGTGGTTGTGAAAGGTTTTCCTCCCAGAAACTAACCAGAGCTGTGGTGATCTTCCCCGGCTCCTCATATTTGATGGCCATAGATCGCATATCACGTTTGATTTTGTATCCTTATGCTTTTCCAATAATGTGCTGCTCCTTTACCTCCCCTCCCATTCCACACACTTACTTCAACCCTTGGATGTAGGCCTGTTTGGCCCCTATCAACACTTCTATGACCAGGCTGTTGATAACTATATTCACTCGGGTCAAAACCTCATGGGAATTAAGAAGTCAATTTTTATTCCCTTTTTAACTGAAGCCTGTGAGGCTACATTCACTTCTCATAATATTTGCCAATCATTCTCAGCTACTGGGATCTATCCTCTAAATCCGCAGCGGGTACTGGGCAAGCTTAACCCTAGAGTCGAGAAGTGGCAGGACACAATTGGCATTATCAAGAAGCCAACCAGAAGTCACAAAATATGCCACCAGGTTCTCGCTGCTGGAAAGCTACTTGCCACCCTCACCCTCACCAATGCCGACTTGACTGTTGATCATGTGAAGGGCATTATGAGCTCCCTAGGCCATCAGTTGGAAGAGGAGATAGTGTCTAAGGAACTTTGGCACGAGCTCAGCTAGAAGCTACAAAGTAGTGATAAGTTATACAATGCTACCGATCGCCGCAAGCTCAGTGAAGTACAGCTACTTGATGGTGCTGCTCTTATGGAGCTCCAGGATGCTTGCCTTGCCAAAGATGATAAAAAAAAGGCCCGATTGATGGTGTGAAAAGGTGGGAGAAATACCCCGGTACGGGTTCACAAAGGAGGCTTAAAGACCAAGCCAAAACTTCCAATCTCTACCTCTACTCTCCTGACACCCAGTACCCCAAGACCATCACGCTTATGGACCAATATTATCACCATTACGCAAACCCCCCATGTGCTTGAGATTGATTCAGAGGAGGTTTCTAGTGAAGAAAGTGCTCTGGAAGATATCAGCGATTCTGAATGGTCTTTAGTGATTGTTTTAGCCCCCCCACGCTCCCTTTTCCCCCTCCACTACACTCTCCATCTATCTAACACTTACCAACCCCTACATTCGGTATGAGCCTCTGGACTCATATGTCTACCGTTGGCTAACAACTTTTTTTCTTGATGTATGACCCACCCCACCCCCCCTTCTCTCTCGTGGCCTTGATCTAACTTTTTTCTTTCTTTCAAGCATTTTTCTTTCACTAGTAGATTTATTTGTTTTCATTCCGTTTCTGGCATTCTTCATGTGTCTCCTTTGTCATGATATCTTGAGAATTGCGGTCCCGGGAATAAGAATACGCTTTGACATCAGTGTCAATTGCACAATCTGAGACCGTGTCACATCCCGGTGTTGTGACACTTCCTGGTGGGTGATGTTATGCCACATGCTCATCTTTTTTTTTTCTTCAAAATATATTTTGCTCCAATCTTCATTTCCTGGGTCTGGGCTTGTGCGGATATCATTGGTGGAAGGTGGAGACTGCATTTTGGGTGTTGGTGAAGTTGGTGGCTGGGTACTACTCTTGGTTGTGTTGTGCAGGGTAACTGGTCCACTTGGCCGGGTATTGTAGTTTTCCATAATGTGGTCTTGAATCATTAATTTGATCGAGTTTGTATTTGTCTTCTCCTTCTATTTCAATGGGAGGAGGGAGAAGTTTCTTTTATGAGGGTAGAGAATTGTCTGAGTAGACTTCGAGTTTGCTGATGTAGAAGACTGGATGCTTTGTTTTCATCGAGGCTGAGAGGTCTGGCTTATAAGCTTTTTCTACAATCTTTTCGATAATTCTGTATATTCTGATCTTTCAGTAGTCCAGTTTCTTTGATGGTCTTGTGGTCTGAATGTCTTTCGTAATTAACCAGACTTTATCTCCTGATTCCAGTCTTGGATTGGGTTTTCTGTGTTGATCATTGTTTTCCCGCATTTTGTCTTGTGCCATCCATATTTCTCTCTGGATGAGTTCGTGTAGTCAGCTGATGTCGTCCTTTTCCAATATTTCTGGTAAACATTTGTGCCCCATAGGTTCATTGATGGGGTGATGTCCATAATTCGCATAGAAGGGTATTGTCTTGATAATATCCTGTCATGTGTTGTTGTATGCAAATTCTGCAAATGATAGCCATTCTTCCTAGTCCTGTTGGGAATATTCCACATATGCCCTTAGGAATTGTTCCAGTGAGGTATTTGTTTGTTCTGTTTGACCATCTGTCTGAAGCTGAAATACCATGCTTATCTTTCGTGTGATGTCTAATCCTTTAGTCATCTCTTTCCATAGGTCTGATGTGAATATTGAACCTCTATCGCTGATGATATCTTTTGGTAATCCATGCAGTTTGAAAAGATTTTTCATAAACAGCTACATAAATTGTTTAGTTTTCATATCCTTCCGATAAGGGATGAAATGAACCATCTTAGTCAGATGATCCACGACGACCCATATGGTGTCATAGTTGTTCGATAGTGGTAGGTCTGTAATGAAATCTATACTAATAGACTTCCATGGTTTTTCCAGTATTTGTAGTGGTTGCAGTAGTCCATAGGGCATGTGACAACTTGGTTTTATCCATTGACACATGTCACAGTTTTTGACATATTGCTTAATATCCTGGCACATGCCTGGCCAGTAGTATATTTGTTGTGTTAATTCCAATGTTTTGGCTGTTCCGCCATGTCCGTTTTCTGGTGTGTCATGATTTCTTCTGATTGCTTTGGTTCTTATCAGTTTGTCTTCTGGTTCCAGATTTTTCCTTCATACCACATATATCCTTCTTTCCAGTCACATGACCCGAATGCAACCTTTGGATATTCCTTATCTTTCTTTTCAATGACTTTTCAAATGTCTCGAAGTAAAGCATCTTGTGATGTTTTTTCCTTAATATTTTTTTCTGTTCCTTGATCTTCCATTGTCCATAGTTCCATAGTGTTGATTTCTTCTGAACCCAAAGCATACCCTTCATCCTGGAAAAATTGTTCTTTGGGTAAAAGAATTTTTTGCCATTGCGTAATATGATCATCTTCTTCCGTTGGTATGTCATTTATTCTTCGTCTGAGAGCATCTGGTTTTGCCCCCTCCTTGCATGGTCTATATTCGATTTTGATGTTGTATTGGCTGAGCTCCTCACTCCATTGTATTTGTCATCCATTCAGGGCCTTGGTGGTCATAAATAGGACAAGGTTCTTGTGGTCTGTAAGAATCTTAACTGTGTGTGGGCTTCCTTGTGCATATTTCCTCCATTCCTTGAGGGCTTGCATGATTGCAAGGAGTTCTTTGTCATGGATGTCATAGTTGCATTCTGCCTTGGTCATTGTCTTTGACTGGTAGGCTATCAGTTTCCACAGTTCTTCCTTATCTTGTTGTGATATTGTTCCAGAACAGATATAATTGGATGCATCTATTTCAATTATAATAGGTGCCTCCAGGTTGAAGTGTCTTAGTATTCGAGTTGTGGTGAGTCTTTCCTTAAGACCTTCAAATGCCCTTTGCTCTGGCTCTCCCCATTCCCACTTCTGATTCTTTTTTGTCTTATTTTATAGTAGCTTTGCTATTCTGCTGAACCCTTCTATGAATTGTCGATAGAAGTTACAGAATCCCATGAAGCTTTGGATGTCTTTGACTTTCTCCAGTGTTGTCCATACTTTTATGGCATCTGTCCTGGTAGGGTCTATTTGTACTCCTTCCGAGTTGATGATGAATCCTAGGTATTCAGTTTCTTCCTTGTGGAATTCACATTTTGTGGGTTTCAGGTGAACTCCAATTTCCTTGAGCTGCTCTAGTATCATGGTTACATCCTTTCGGTATTGTTCCATGGTATCAGAATATACCAATAGGTCATCCAGGTAAGCTATGCAGTTGACATCTAAGTATTTGCTGAGTGCATTGTTGACCCATCATTGAAAGGTTGCTGGTGTATTGGCTAATCTGAATGGCATGACCATATATTCATATAGTCCATATCGTGTCCTGAATGCTGTCTTCTATTGGTCTCCTTTGGCAATCCATATATGTTGGTATGCATCCTTGATATTGAGTTTGGTGAAATATTTCACCATTTGCAGTTGATCCAAGGCTTTGCTTATCAATGGTAATGGATATTGGTCTTTTTTCAACACTGCGTTTAGGCCTCTGTAGTTCACGTAGAGCCTTAAGCCCTCATCTTTTTTCTTGATGAAGAGTATGGGTACTCCTGCTGATGAGGATAAAGGTCTTATCTATTGTCTTTCTAGATTCTTTTCCAGGTATTCTCCAAGTTCCTTAAGTTCTTGCCCTCTTAAGGGGTAGAGCTTCATGAATGGTAGTGGTGCTTCCGTTTCAATCTTGTGGTCCACCGTCTGATGTGGTGGTAGTTTGGTTCTTTCTTTTTCTTCAAATATGTCTAAGAAGTTGTGATATTCCTTAGCCACTAATTGCTTTAAAGTTTCATTTTTGCCTTTCCCTTTCTTTTGCAAGGTTAGTTCAGTGCTGATTGTTGTAGCTACTAGTATAAGTCTTGCATTGTCCCACTTCAGGATTCCAGTAGTTTCTCCTTTTTTGTACATCTTGCCAAATGCTTGTGCTGAGATAACAGCTATTGATAGATTTTTCTTGTCCTGAGTTAGTTCTTTCTCTTGGTGGTCTGTGCTGCTGAATCCTTGGTCACCCCTTTTTGTGAGTTGAAGTTGTTGTATTTCCTTGAAAGGTGTTGAGACTATTTTTTCGATAATTATCTGGGCAATCTTATCTTCTTTGTGGACCTCATAATCCACTTCTGATAGGTTTGCCAATAGGACCTGGATTTCTCCTGTATAGTCTGCATCTATGACTCTAGTGTTAATAGTGAGGCCATTTTTGCTTGCTAAGCTACTTCTGGGTGTGATGCAGGCATAGGTGTTCTCCAGAAGTCCCATTGAAATTCCTGTTCCAAGGAGCTTTTGTCCCTTTACTGGGATTATGGCTCCTTCGATGCTGAACAGGTCACTGCCTGCAGCCTTTCGTGAGCAATTCATAGGTATCTTCATGTCTTTCCTCAGCTTTTTAACCACAACTTCATAGTTGGGTCCTTCTTTAGTGCTGATCCTTAGAATCCAACTTTTCAGATTTTCCTGAATTGCTTCCTTTTCTGGTACTGCATATACTGTTGGGGATGCATCAAGGTATACTGCCTTACACCTATCACTATCGAAGGTGATTTCTTCTTCTCTCCAGTTGATTCTTGGGTTGTGATCTTTTAACCATGTCATGCCAAGGATGGCTTTGTGTTTGACAAGGTTTGCCACTAGGAAAGTTGCTTTGTCTTTGTGGCTTCCAATGTCCATAGGGATTTCTGTGACATGAGTGATTGGTCCTACATCTGATACAATTCCATCTACCATATATATCTCCCTTGGTTTTTCGATCTTTATCAGTGGTAACTGATGGCTTATAGTGAAGTTGTGATCTATAAAATCTTCAGTTGCCCCTGAATCTATCATCGCATTTGTCAATATTTGCTGTTCTCCATTATGGAGTTTTACTTTGACCATGATATGGTCTGATTCAAGGTTTTGTAATTCTTTGTTCATGATCATTGAGTAGAGGTGTGCTATTTTGATGGTTTTTATCTTGCCATCCCCTGGTCCATCCTTTCCTAAAGACGTCATCACTCTTTTGATGGGTTTCATCCTGTTGTCCCTGGGACCACCTATTCCTGGGGACTTTCATTGTTTAAAGACTCTCCTTGTTCTTTCTCTACCTCCATCCCCCTGATCTTGGACTTGTTGATGTTGGCCTTTTGTGCTTGACAATCCTTTGCCATATGTCTCTTCCTTCCATATTGATAGAATAATCCTTCTTTCATGCTTTTTTTCTACTCCTCCTGTTGTAACCTTTGATACCTTCTTCAGTTTGTGGTGTCCAGGTCTATAGCATCTCCTCATAGGGTTTTTTTGGGTGCTGCCTTAAAGGTGCCATCATGGTTTCTTAGGGTATCATATGTTTCCATCTTTGCTTTCTTTGCTTGGCATAGATTTCTGAGTGTGGCTAGTCAGATTTCTTTGTTCATGGCCTATACTGCTAATTCTTCATCTACCATAATTGTCTGATCATAGTGGTCAAATTCTTCTTGCAATTTTGGGTTCATGCCTATGTATAGCTATTCTCCTGCTATCGTGTCATCTAGTTCTGCTTCTATTAGTGCCAGTTTAAATTTGTTCCAGTATTCTGTCATGGTCTGGTTCCCTTGAGTCATATTTTTGAGCCATATCCTTGTGGCTCCTTTCGGATTGATTTCCCCAAATTGGATTTTGATTGCCTCCTTAAATTCTTCCCAGTTGTTCCAGGTTTTTGTTCTGATTCCTTCCATATAGGGTGTGTGTTATGGGGTAGTCCAACCATAGATAGAGCCAGTAGGTCTAGGCCGTAAGTTTCTTGAAATAAGCTAAGGTAGGATAAAATGAAGATCGTTAAGGTAGGCTCGTATTTCCCGAAGGCTTTTTTAGAAAGAATATGTGTAATAAAGTTTTTTCAAGAGTAAGTTAATAAATATATTAATAAGATCTCTTCTCCATTGCTTGATGTTTCTAATAGCTGGGAGTACCTCGATATTTATATTCCGCGTCTGGGTTATCGCGGGCTACATTCAACTCCTATACTATCTAAGTACCTCCATCGAAAACCTCTTAATTTTCCTAAGTGCGAACACTCTTGACCCTGAGAATATTTGCCTTGCTTAGCTTTGATCTCTTCAGACTCCTATTGTTTCTGGGGGTTGTGAATGCCCCTCCAGTAGGTAGCCTTCGATCTCTCCACTATATGAACTTAATTTGAGTATGCCACCCTAATGGCAACTATACCAATTGTTCTGCCTCAAAACATAAAGTGATCAGCTTTAATGAATGAGCGCGGCCATTGTGTTGCATATTGATGCATCACAAGGCCCATCGGATATATAGGGTTTTTTGCTCTGGATCGAGCCAATAGCTTATCCAGCGAAAACCTCTCATACCGATTCTCGAGTAGGCCCTCTTGGGGCACTACTTCTTTCAAAGCAAGAGGCTCGGCCTAATAACTACCCGTCGGTGTTATTAGATCACGATGCTCAGGTCGTTATCTAGTTGGTAGAAAATATCTCATACGAGAATGTTTTATTAACTAGAAATAACTATGTCATGTCGGGGATTTGAACACGTGACCCATCCCTAGAATCACGTGATCCACCACCTAGACTATTCCATATGCCTAACAGTAGCTCCCCCTCCCAAGACTTCGTCTCGAACGTCTTCCTTTCAAAAAATAAAAATAAAAATAAATAAAAATAAAACTTTTCCATGGGAACTCAACATGGTAGGGTAAAAAACTTTTGTGCGTTTGCTTGGCCACGCAAAGAAAACCTTGCCACATTATTCCAATCCAGCCAGTCCTGGCATTTCCGGATTCAATCTATGAAATTCTATCACTAATTCTTCGGCACGCTCTAGGTGCTCCAGGGGTTCCCAGGTGTTCTCATCTTCAGAACAACCTTTCCATTTCACGAAATATCGGAGCTCTCGGAGGACCTTATTTTGTCCTCTAACTCGTCTCGTGTAGGAGATTATTTCGCTCCTTACAATCCTCTCCACTTCCCATTCTAAGTCACCTTCGACGTCTTCTGGGTCGCGGGGCGGCTGTGCCCGCCTGGGCCGAGTAGAAACTCGGTAGGGTTTGAGCAGCGCTACATGAAAAACTGGATGAATCTTCCACCGGTCGGGTATTTGAAGTTTGCAGGCTCGTTCGCCTTTCTTTTCCAATACCTTAAAAGGCCCATAGAGTTTTGGGCTCAGCTTCTTTGAGGGCCGTTTTGATCGCATATTTTTGCCATTGAGCATGACTTGGTCTCCAACCTTTATGTCTGGTTGCTCCCTGGCTTTTCCATCGTAATACCTCGACATGGCTTCTCGTGTATATTCCAGTGTCTCCTTGACTTGTTCATGTATATCTTTCATCCAGTGCGCATAAAGGGCTGCACCTGGGTTTTTTGCCTCACGTTCTCTCATCCATTGTGTCTGTGGATGGAAACCATAGTTTACATAGAAGGGAGTCAATTTGTGTGCATTGGTGGTAGAGTTGTTGTAGGCATATTCTGCCACCGGCAGGAGTTGATACCAATCATCTTGATCATAGTTGATGAAGCTTCGTAAATAACCTTCCAGCACTTGGTTGGTTCTTTCAGTTTGCCCATCAGTCTGAGGGTGCTAGGCTGTTGACATTCTTCTTTTAATTCCCAGAGCCTGGCACAGTGATTCCCAAAACTCGCCTTGAAATTTTGCGTCCATGTCGGATATGATTTCCGTGGGTAGTCCGTGGAGTTTCCATACTTCTCGGAGGAAGACATTGGCGACCTCCTTTGCGGTCGCATTTTCTTTTAGACTGACAAAATGTGCCATCTTGGTAAACCGATCCACTATGACCATGATCTGGGTGTGTCCCTGCGATTCTGGCAGTTGAACAATAAAATCTGTCGAGATAGACGTCCAGGCTGCATATGGTACTTGTAAGGGTTGAAGCAACCCATATCTTGCATGTTGGGGAGACTTATTGTGTTGACACTCATGGCAGGATCTGACATAGTCACTAACCCAGCCTGTTAACCCTTTCCAATAGAAGTCTTGTGTGACTATTTCTAGGGTTTTTTCTTGGCCGAAGTGTCTGGCGATTTTTGAGTTGTGGCATCCATTCATTATGAGGGTTTGGATACCTTCGTCTGCTGGGATAAAAAGTTGGTCCTTGTAGTATACCAGTCCATCCTTTAAGTTCCAGAATTTGGGAAGGTCTATGCTGTCATTTTTCAGTCTTTCTAACTCCTACTTTCTCGTGACCCACTCTTCATCTCGTACGGCTGCTTCTTTGACTTTGGCTATAAAGTCTACATCAAACTTCTTTATTTCTGCTCTTGCGATGATAGCATTGGACAACATTACCACTTCTTGTGATAGTTTAGGATTGTGTTCCTCATCGTAATGGTCGAAATGCTCATTGTCTGTAGAGCTTGCTTGTAGAAAGTATACTGTTGGCCTTTTTCCAAGCAGATCACTGCTTCCGAAGCCTGCATCTGCTCGTTCTGTTATCGCCAAGTCTGTTACTTCCGGGAGCTCGGCGTTGTCGATTTTTTCGATAATAATTTGAGCTATCCGATCCTCTTGGGAGATCTTGTAATCCGCGTCCTTTAGGTTAACCATTAAGACTTTTATTTCCCCCGTATAGTCGGCATCTATCACCCCGGCACCTATGTATATACCATGTTTAAGCACCAATCCACTTCGGGGTGCAATTCGCCCATAGGTTCCTTTAGGAAGCCCTATAGCTATTCCTGTCGCAACCAGGGCCTGTCCCTTCCCAGGGATGGTTAGACTATCCATACTATACAAGTCATGTCCTGCCGCAAGCATTGATCCTCTAGTGGGGATCCTAGCCCTCTCTGCCAGCCTATGGACACGGATTCTTGGTGGCTCCAAGCTTTCATCCAAATCTTCTGTCTCCAACATCTGGTCATCCTCTGGCCTGGGATCGAGTTCCATGTCCTTTGTGGGGGTTAATCTTTGGTCCCCAGGGTTTTTCCATACTACAGCGATTTGTAAGAAGTTTTCAGGTTTCAAAATTGACTGTTCACTATGGGTAGCTCCCCCTTCAGGATGGTACTCCGGCCGTCTACTCAGTGCATCTGGTTTCCCGCCTCGGGTTCCCGGCCTGTAAACAATGCGGAAGTTAAAGTCCGCTAGCTTTTGTGCCCATCGAATTTGTCTTGCGCTCCATGCCTTGGTGGTGAGGAAGTACTGTAAATTCTGATCGTCCATATAAACAGTGATGGGGACCTCCGTTCCTGCCAAGTAGTGGTGCCATTCTTTAAAGGCTTCCATGATTGCCAACAATTCCTTATCATGAACATCGTAGTTCTGTTCCGCCGGGCCGAATTTTCGTGAGTGGAATGCTACTGGGTGTAGTTTTTTCTTTATCAGCTGTGATAGAACACAACCAAGTGCAAAATCACTTGCATCGGTTTCCACTATTGTTTCTTTCATGGGGTCAAAATGGCAAAGGATTAGTGCCATTACAAACTGTTCCTTCAGGAATTCAAAGGCTTCGTCCTGTTCTCTTCCCCAGGCAAAATGTCTAGAATTTCCTTTCAGGAGCTCTGTGATTGGTTTGCAAATTGCCGAGAAATCCTTGATAAATCTCCGGTAAAAGTTTGCGAACCCCATGAAGATTTGTATGTCCTTTACCGATTTTGACTGCTTCCAATTTCGAATGGATTCCACTTTTTTCTTACTCATGGAGACTCCCTTTGTAGTTACTACGTAACCAAGAAATTCCATGGTAGTAATGTGAAAATAAGACTTTGCGATAGAGACTGCTAGTTGGTATTTTCTTAGCTGTGCTAACACCTTTCGCACCAGCTCCACATGACTTGCCTCATCCACCGAGTAGATGAGAATGTCATCCATATAGACCACAACCCCATGATCTAGGAATTCTCGTAATATTGTGTTCATCATTGCCTGGAAGGTAGCTGGGGCATTGACTAGCCCAAATGGCATAACTTTGTATTCAAAGTGCCCGTAGCGAGTCCGGAAAGCTGTCTTCCATTCATCCCCTTCTTTGATCCTAATTAGGTGGAACCTGTCCTTTAGGTCTAGTTTAGTGAAGATAGTTGAACCAATGACTCGGTCTCGTAACTCCGTCATTAGGGGGAGTGGGTATTTGTTGGATATCGTGACCTTATTGAGGCCTCTATAATCAATGCATAGGCGCCAACCACTGTTTGACTTTGGTACAAATAGTATTGGAGCCCCACACAGTGCCATGCTAGGTCTGATTTTTCCTTGTTCCAACATTTCGTTTAAGTATATGCGTAGAGCCTCTAATTGAGAGGCGGAAAGCTTGTAAATGGGTCCCCAAGGGGGACTTAAGCCCTCCTTGAGGTCAATTGCATGATCGGAAGTCCTCCTTGGCGGCAATTTTTCCGCAGCCGATGGTAGGAAGAGGTCTGTATAATCCAGGTATTCCTCTGGTAGCTGGCTAATTACCAGTTCCTTGCTCTCATCAATAGAGCTTACCAGACCAACAACTGTCGCATCTGGATCGTGTGCTACATCGTCGTCTCATTCAAATTGTTCGTCCCAGTCACACCATGTACCTGGACCACAGTGGTCATGACATTTCTGGCTTTGGAATTCCCACCTATCCGAATAGATTATATTAGATATAGGGTGTTCTTTCAACCACCCATAGGGTATTATCATCCCCCATCTATTTGTAGGTGCCACTTCGCAGGAGACTTCAGTTGTATGGTGATTCACTCCTATTTCCATTTTTATGGGGGTAGTATATTCTTTGCCACTGGCCTTAGCAATGTCGCCCGTAAATCCTTTAATTGGAATGTGATTTCTGCGAGTTATGCAGGGCACGTTTAATTCTCGTACCAGTTTTTCGTTTAAGACAAAAACATCAGCGCCCGAGTCTAGCAAGACTTGGATACGGTAGCGTTTTCCTTTAACATAGAGGTGTGCATGACCTTCCAAGTGCTCGTAGAGGGTAGGTTGCGGGGCAATGAGTTTGCGTCGCTTACCCAGTGGCGCGGTTTCGATATGTTTTCGTTTTGACATTTTTTATAACCAGAACCTGGTATGGACTTCAATGGGTCCTTTCTTACTTAATGAGGGTTTGAGAGTTCTTCTTGAGCAAAATTTTTGTCTGGATGAGTATGTTGACCTAGCGTATCTAGCTACTTGGGGTCTTTTGTGTGCTTTGAGGAATATTCGGCACAAAGAGATAATAGTACTGTGGTGTACTTTCGTGTATTCCTGGATTGTTGTACAAATATTCCCCGTGGGGTGTGTGAAAAAGGATGGTTCTCTTGGGACAAAGGATAAAAGTTCCGGGTCCCAGGTCAAGACGTGTACCAAGCGAAGTCGTGTTGGTACTAATATATAATCGGTGTAGGCGTTAATCATTTTTTATTCTTGCAGTTTTTGTATAGTTGGGTATGCGGGATGTAAAGTTTTTTGAGTTTACTATAATGCCCGCCTTATTTCGACCAATCAGGTCTCCTCAGGTAAACTGACAAGAGAAAATTATTTTACAGTTATTGGGCAGCCCACTACTAGCGGTCTTTACCCCCTGCCGAGGGGTTCCCATATATAACCTGACCAGTGCTTTTCTCATGGTAAAGCGTGGGTGCAATCCGCCAGTGCTATCAGCATGGGCTAAGATTTAAGTCTGGTGGGGTATGAGCCCCCATTGTGAGTTTGTGCCAGACCACAAGTACCCATACGTCGTCGCTGTATGGTGCCAATTCCTTCCTTGTCTACTCAACCCCTTTGCCTCCTTAAGCTTATGCACAGACCCGAATCAGTGTCAGGAGTAACCCTTCCAATTAGACAGTGACCAGTCCAATGCTCTTCAGCTGAGAAGAGGGTGTGTAGACCTCGTTGAGTACCCCTCAATTGGATCCCGGGTCAGATAGTTCCCAAAGTTGTGGTGGCGGCCTAGTCATTGCCACTTGACCAACCTGTGGCCACCTCTCTTGGGGGGCCCAGACCTCCAATCGAGTGTTCTGTCTTTTTGGTTGTCTGCGTCGAGTTACAGAGCTAACCACGGCTGCTCTTCTACACATGCCCCACTTGTGGTTGGTAAGTCCACAACGGGTGCATGATCCTGGTATTTCCTTTCTTTTGTCTACCAGGGTTTGGGGCATTCCCTCGTGAGCTTTTTTCCAATCCATATGTATCAGTGATGGATTGCCTTCTCCCCCGTTTGGTTTTTGTGTCTTCCAACCTGCTGTGGCTACTTTTGGCGACCGAGGCTTTTTGTTAAACCTGGTATTGGGACTTTTAGTTTCGTTGCCATGCTTTCTTTTTGTGGTATTTCCTCGCCCCTTTGCTATTGCTTGGGAAAGGTTCTGGCGTTGTAAGAAGGATTCCTCCAGCTTGCCAAAGCCTCTTAGTGCCTTGAGCCAATCTTCATCGGAATCGTATGTCTCTCCTGAGAGCCTTCTCAGGATTTGTTCCGGGAGCTTGTCCTTGACCAGGAGCCTCCATCCAATGCCTGACATTTTGGCTTTGATATTAAGGTTTTCGAGCAAAAGGAGGTATTCTTCAATGTCGTTATTGTACGGGATTTTTTTCATGTCCCGCGCTGCCTCTCTTTCCTGCTCGATGCCCGAATATCTGCTAATGATTTCTTGGGTGAATCTGGTCCAAGAGACCAAATCTGGTTGAAAAGGAGCACCCATAGCGCCTGTCATGCTTTTTCAGTACCATTCGGCGAAGGGAGCTACCTTTTTTCCCTTGGTTCTTTTTAATGCATAAACAATTTTATGATGGTCTTCTGTCCATTGGCCTGGGTTTCTGGCAAAGTAATCTTCATAGTCCAACACCCGCGTGTTAATATCCTCATAGACCTTGGCCTCATATATAGATGGCGGGTCCGCCTGCTTTTTCCCTCTGGCAATCGTGCTTCCCAGTACTTCTAACATGTGGTCCTGTTCTGTGGTGTTTCCTTGCGGGGGGCGGCCCTCAGGTCTAGGTGTTGGGACTGGGGCTGGGCCTCCCCCCTTGCTGGAGCTGCTACTGCTGCTGCTGTTGCTGGGGTTAGGGTCTCCTCCTCCAGCTCCACGCATCCTTGGGGGCCCTTGGCCACCTCCTCCTTCTCCCCCTCCTCCTTCTCCTGCTGCTGGGTGGCCTCGGTCGACTTCCTTTCCTTTCTTTGGCCTGCCAGCTAGGGAACCGGAGGAAGGTGGAGCAGTTTCTACTGTCACTTGCTTGGTTGGAATGGAGGGGGTTGCTGCTGAGCGAGCTACTTCGGTTAACTGTAGCTGCACCAATTCCATCATTTCTCGCATTCTTTGTTCAGCAGCTCTCCATTGTTCCCGGTCGATCTCAACCTGGGCTTGGACTTGTTGGATCAACTGTTCCAATTGTTGATCTCTCGTGAGGGATGCTTGTCCTGTCAAGTCAATATTCTGATGCAACTGGGTACTCACCGCTTGTTGCCGCTCATGTTGAGCATTATGTCTTCGTAGCTCTTCTGCTACTTGGTCTTGGAAGTGCCTTTGAGATGTCTCTACCTCCTCTGCGAATGCACTCATTTTTAGGTTTATACCACTTAACTCATTTCCCACTATATGTTCTCCCCGATCAAGCCTGGTGCGGTAGTTTTCAAGCTCGTTGGCATATTGGCGTCCTTGTGCGGACAGCTCATTATAGGCTATATGTTGCTCGTTTATGGATCTTGAAGCATTTCGGTCAACTTGGCTTAAAGATTCCATGATGTGTCTTAAGATAGCCGGAACTTCTGGCTGTCTCGGGGGGCCGCGTGATCCTTCTCTAGGGGTAGCGACTCTTTTTTCGATCCTTCCCCATGATCTCCTTCCTCTTAGGGAGCCTGCTGGGGAAGTTCAGCTTGAGAGGTAAGGGGGGTTTTGTGTAGCAGTAGTGGCCAGTATAGATGTCACATCGCTGGCCGGGGAAGGGGCTCCTTCTTCCATTTGTATGTTGTGCCCTGGCCCTTGAATTGCTAAGGGCATAGGTGAGTCTTGTCTAGTACGATCCATGATAGGTATAGGTAGTAGGTAGAGATAATTGTGTAGGTAGTGAGCCTAGGTAACGTGGAGAGTATTAATATACTGTTATGGGGTAGTCCAACCATAGACAGAGCCAGTAGGTCTAGGCCGTAAGCTTCTTGAAATAAGGCAAAGTAGGATAAAACGAAGATCGTTAAGGTAGGCTCGTATTTCCCAAAGGCTTTTTTAGAAAGAATATGTGTAATAAAGTTTTTTCAAGAGTAAGTTAATAAATATATTAATAAGATCTCTTCTCCGTTGCTTGATGTTTCTGATAGCTGGGAGTACCTCGATATTTATATTCCGCGTCTGGGTTATTGCGGGCTACATTCAACTCCTATACTATCTAAGTACCTCCATCGAAAACCTCTTAATTTTCCTAAGTGCGAACACTCTTGACCCTGAGAATATTTGCCTTGCTTAGCTTTGATCTCTTCAAACTCCTATTGTTTCTGGGGGGTGTGAACGCCCCTCCAGTAGGTAGCCTTCGATCTCTCCACTATATGAACTTAATTTGAGTATGCCGCCCTAATGGCAACTATACCAATTGTTCTGCCTCAAAACATAAAGTGATCAGCTTTAATGAATGAGCGCGGCCATTGTGTTGCATATTGATGCATCACAAGGCCCATCGGATATATAGGGTTTTTTGCTCTGGATCAAGCCAATAGTTTGTCCAGCGAAAACCTCTCATACTGATTCTCGAGTAGGCCCTCTTGGGGCACTACTTCTTTCAAAGCAAGAGGCTCGGCCTAATAACTACCCGTCGGTGTTATTAGATCACGATGCTCAGGTTGTTATCTAGTTGGTAGAAAATATCTCATACGAGAATGTTTTATTAACTAGAAATAACTATGTCATGTCGGGGATTTGAACACGTGACCCATCCCTAGAATCACGTGATCCACTGCCTAGACTATTCCATATGCCTAACAGTGTGAGCCATGCACTTGCCTCTTTTCTTAATAGGCTGGACATGTATGTGACCTTTTCTTTGTCATGTTCTTGTACCCATCCTACTGCTTGAAAGTAGATTTGCAGTTCTGCAAGCCAGCTCCTAAGCTCTTATCATTCTCCCGTGTAGATACTTGGTGGTTTAACCTTCGGTTTTGGGCTATTCATTGTCTGTAGTATTTGGGCTAGTTGTCTGAGTAGTTCTTCTTCTGCTGGGGGTGGATTTGGTCCTGGATTTGTGGCCTGTCCCAAGCCTTGTGCTTGTCCTGTACCCGACATTCTCTCTTCTCTTTCTTCTTCGCTTGAAGACTCATTATGTTGTGATTCTTCTTCTGGTGTAACTGGACTTGGTGTTCTCCTTCTTTCCAAAGCTGTCCTGGCAAGTTCTTGTGTGACCTCTAGAAGTTCTAAAGACTGATCGTTGTATCTGAAATCTGTATTGTCATTGGGTGTTGCTTGCAGATGCAACCAAATGTTTCGATTGGCTATAAGATCTCTCCTAGCTTATATCTTGCAACAGGCGGTGACTTCTGTTTTTCTTTTATTAGTTGGGGAAATACTTACCTCAACTTTTCTCTCTTCTTGAGAGTTCTAATACTTCATTGTCTTATGCTATGTCTTAGATATTGACCATTGCTAAAACTAAGTCTTTATAGTGCCAACTAGTATTAGTCGTGTTCCTTCTTTATGATAGTTGGTCTTTGTAGATAAAGAGCGTAAAGGTGTTTTATTGATAACTTATAAGATAGGAAATAACTTAAGTGGTTGCGTGAAGAACTAACTATCAGGTCCTATTGATCTCCTTATATAGTTCTTCCAGCAACCTGCTTACAAATCAAATGAGTCACAACTGTGACTCATACACTTGTGTAACATATAACCTCATGACTATACTTGGGTCATGTGTGCAAGTCTCATGACCTTAAAGTGGTCATGTGTGAAACCTCATGACTTATATAAACGAAGTCATGTCTCTTAATCCTTATAACTCATATGCACACATATGAGTCAATGCTCAACATACCAATCAAATTCAAACGAAAAACTATGACTCATAACTGTGAGTTATGTGAAACCTTATGACTCGTATGTGAGTCATCATGTGAAACATAATATTGTATGACTCAACTGAGTCATGTGCGAAACTTTTAACAAATGAAATATTATGACATACAATTATATGTCATGTGAAACCATTACAAACCATGCCAGGTTTGTAATAGTCTAAGTAATATTATGTTATGATAACATGTTGTTTGCCAGGTGGATCCTGACAGTATCTGGACATGGACACATATACCTAGTTTATCTTGACAATACCTGGTACTCGGTGGTTGCATCCTGAGGGCATCTAGTCCTAAGCATGTACATCATGATTGCATCTAATACAAAGTTACCATATTATGACAATATCTGAGGGCAGAGCCTAAAATTCAAAACTCATAATACTAGCATACTAGTAGTGTGACCCATATATAGGACTTTGGTCACAAAGTTTTTTCATTTAAAACTACTGGCACTTCAATTTTATCAATTCTATATAAATTTAGAGCTATTATAAAAGAGCACAACTGATTTAGCATGAGTATCCCTTTAACAGATAAGTAATAGTTTCATAATAGCTAGTAACTCTATGGAGACTGATGTTGGTAGGCTCCAAGAGGCAGCATTGGAAAGCTGACATCGAGTAGATTCAGGAACATGTCTGATGGGTACCAAAGAATATTAGGGTATCAAGATATCTGTCTTCAAAGTTAGCGAAAATTTACCAGTAATGACTATTTTATAGCAGGCTGTAACCTGGCAGCAACTGATGCCAGGTAGATGCAAGAGATACTATTGGAACACTGATATTGAGGGAATTTAGGAACATATCTCATGGGTGCTAGCAGACATTAGGGCATCGAGATACCTGTCTTCAAAGTCAGTAAAAATTTACCAGTAAAAGCTGATTCTATAATAGCCTATAACCTTACAGGAGCAATGTCAGGAGGACATGACAGGCATTGTTGGAAAGCTGACATCAAGAAGATTCAGAATCAGGCTTGAACATAGTGAGCAGATGTCAGATGGCATCAGTATCTCACTTCAAAGTTAGCAGTGATTTACCAGTAATGGTTATTTGTATAATAGCCTGTAACCTCATAGGGGGCAATGTCAAGAGGACATAGGAGGTATCATTGGAAAGCTAACAATGAGGGGATTCAGAATCAGGTATGAACATTGTGAGCAGATGTCAGATGGCATCAGTATCTGTCTTCAAAGTTAGCAGAAATTTAATGGGAAAGGTTATTTTCATAACCTGTAACCTCACAGAGAGCAATATCAGGAAGATAAAGGAGGTATTCTTAGAAAATTGACATTGAGGGAATTCAGAATCAGGCTTGAATGTTACAAGCAGATGCTAGATGACATCGGTATCTATCTTCAAAGCTAGCAGAAATTTACTAGTAAAAGAATTTTTATAACATCCTGTAACCTTACAAGGAGTCATATCGGGAGGATGCAGTAGATGTTTTTGGAAAGCTAATATTGAGCAGATTCATGATCAGACTTGAATGTTGCAAGTAGACATCAGATGGCCTCAGTATCTGTCTTCAAATTTATGAGAAATTTACTGGTAAAAGCTATTTCTATAATAGCCAGTAACCTTACAGAGAGTAGGGGCAGGAGCATACAAGTAGTGCTGTTGGGAAGCTAACATTAAGAGGATTCAGAATCAGGCTTGAACATTATGATCAGACATCAGATAGCATTGGTATCTGTTTTCAAATTCAGCAGAAATCTATTAGTAAAGGCTATTTCTATAATAGCCTGTAACTTTATAGAAAGTGACATCAGGAGTACATGGGAGGCATCAATGAAAAGTTAATATCAAGGAGATTTAGAATTAGGCTTGAATATTGTAAGCAGATGTCATATGGTATTGGTATCTGTCTTCAAAGTTAGCAGAAATTTAGCGGTAAAAGTCATTTCCATAGTAGCCTAGTATGACTCCATGGAGAATTATGTCAGCAAGACATAGAATGATATATTGGATACATAATGTCACATATATACTAGCAGGATTAGAAGGTAGATTAGGAAGAAACTTTTCATCAAACATTGTAAAGAATTGTCATAAGTAGGTGTAGTTGTTAGATGTAACTGTTGATGAAAAAATGCATATAGGAGAAGATAATAATATGCTCACTTAGCTAATATATTACAACTATTACTCATTTTTGCGATCAATACAACTATCATTTTCACTAACTTTATAGTTTTTAAACTAAAATAGATATCTTAGTAAGTTGTCTGTTCTGTTTTCTTTTTTTCATCCAGAATCCAGTTTAGCCTTTTAAAAGAGTAGCTATAATGTGGCTAATATGTGGCCAGCCTGATATCCTGGGTATATTATCATGTATTTTATTACAGATTTGTCTATATGTACTGTAAAGCATATCTTATCAATGTAACATCTCAAAGTACGATCTCAAAGTACGATCTGATGATCAGATAAGGTGCACGGCAACCATTGCACCCCGCAAAATAGAAATAGAAAAAGATATAGAAATAGAAAAAGAAAAAGAAAAAGAAAAAGAAATAGAAATAGAAAAAGGAAAACAAAAAGAAAAAAAAAAACAAAAAGGAAAACAAAAAGAAAAAGAAAAAAACAAAAAAGAAAAAGGAAGAGCAAAGAAAAAAGAAAAAAGAAAAAAGAAGAGTGAATAAGAAAGAAATAAACAGCAAATACTGCACCATTGTGTTGTACAATAAAATAAAGAAACAAATACACCCTGATATGAATACCAAAGTAGGGAAAGATAGAGAATAGGATAAGATTGAAAGAAAATTAGAACAAGCTTAGAATGTAAAGAAAAATGGGGAAAAAAGGAAATGTTTTCTTGGCACTCCTAATATTTTCTTTGCAGTAATCTATCTACACCTCTTTCTCTTCCCTCCCTCAACTACAACAACAGCACAGCTCACTTTTTTTCCTACTTCCTATTTAACACCCCTAGCAAAACCAAAAGAAACACAGCATTCATCAATTATCCCCCACACTATCTTGACTTATTTTTAGATTCACTTTCACAGTTGCTGGTACTGGATTTACGAAGATTCGCCAACACAATGCAGTGGCGTGGCCACTGCAGAACTGACAAACCTGAGGTAGTCAGTTATTTGAATGCAGGTAGTTGTTCAAAAAAATCATGGCAGGAGTACTTGGTGAGCAATTCGATGGTAGTTTTATTGTTACTTGACACTCACTCGTGGTGAAAATGTAGCTCCTCCGCACCCTCAACCTCCTCCACCTCTTCACCATCAACACTTTCTCCATCCTCTCCCTCCACTTCCCTATCTCCCCATTCCCCTTACTGCATTACCGGAAATTTGTTTGCTAATGCTTTTATAGATACCTCGTTATCCTCACTACCATCAATTGGTAATGCGAGACCCACTGTGCCTAACACCCACCAAATGACCTCAACTTCTTGTGCCGGGAACAATTGCTCTCCCTTAACAATTACTCAGATAATCACCACCCT
>ML120435.1:0-104248 GCA_003788595.2 Choiromyces venosus 120613-1
ATGGGGAAGAAGGTGCGACAGAGATGCAGATATCCAGGGGTCGTGAGGAGGTCGACCTAATCTCAGGTAGTGTCCTGACGCCGCAAAACGTTGCTATGTGACACAGGATGCACCAGGCGCAATGTTGTGTTGCAACACACATCATGACGCATAGGGTGCAACAGGGGGTTGCAATGGAACTCAGGACGCACCAGGCGCACCGGGCGCACGAGAAATGCGGCGTGCGTCAGGATGCGACGCCCATACATCAGATGCGGGTTTTTTTTTTGCTGATGTGGGAATGAGGAGAGCAGGAGCAAAGGGCATTTGAAAGTCTTAAGGAAACACTCACCACAACTCCAATACTAAGACACTTTGACCCGAAGGCACCTATTATAATAGAAAAAGATGCATCCAATTATGTCTGTTCTGGAATAATATTGCAACAAGATAAGAAAGGACTGTGGAAACCAATAGCCTACAGGTCAAAGGCAATGACTAAGGTAGAATGCAACTATGATATCCATGACAAAGAACTTCTTGCAATCATACCAGCCCTCAAGGAATAGAGGAAATATGCACAAGGGAGCCCACACACAGTCAAGATTCTTACAGACTACAAGAACCTTGTCCCATTCACAACTACTAAGGCCCTAAATGGACGATAAATACTATAGAGTGAGGAGCTCAGCCAATACAACATCAAAATCGAATATAGACGAGGCAAGAAAGGGGCAAAACCGGATGCTCTCACCTGAAGAACAAATGATATAGCAACAAAAGAAGATGATTGCATTATACAAAGGCAAAAGATTCTTTTACCCAAAGAACAATTCTTCAAGGATGAAGGGTATACTTCAGGTTCAGAAGAAATCAACACTATGGAACTATGGACAATGGAAGATCAAGGAACAGAAAAGAATATCAAGGAAGAAATATCACAAGATGCTTTAATTCAAGACATCTGAAAAGCCATTGAAGGGAAAGATAAGGAATATCTGAAGGTTGCATTAGGGTCATGCGACTGGAAAGAAGGATACATGTAGTATGAAGGAAAAATCTGGTTACCAGAAGACGAACTGATAAGAACCGAAGCAATCACAAGAAATCACAACACACCACAAAATGGACATGGAGGAATGGCCATGACATTAGAATTAACACAATGAACATACTACTAGCCAAGCATGTGCCAAGACATTAAGCAAAATGTCAAAAACTGTGACATGTGTCAACAGATAAAATCAAGTTGTCACACACCCTATGGACTACTGCAACTACTACAAATACCAGAAAAACCATGGAAGTCTATTAGTATGGATTTCATTACAGACCTACCATTATCAAACAACTATGACACCATATAGGTCATTATAGATCGTCTGACCAAGATAACTTATTTTATACCTTATCGGAAGAATATGAAAACCAAACAATTAATGCAGCTGTTTATGAAAAATGTTTTCAAACTGCATAGATTACCAAAAGATATCATCAGCGATAGAGGTTTAATATTCACATTGAACCTATGGAAGGAGATGACCGAAGGATTGGACATCACACAAAAGATAAGCACGGTATTTCATCCTCAGATGGATGGTCAAACAGAATGAACAAATGCCTGACTGGAACAATTCCTAAGGGCATATGTGGAATATTCCCAACAGGATTGGGAAGAATGGCTACCATTTGCAGAATTTGCATACAACAACACATGACAGGATATTATCAAGATGATATCCTTCTATGTGAATTATGGACATCACCCTATCAACGAACTGATGGGACACACAGGTTTACCAGAAATATTGGAAAAGGATGACATCAGCTGACTACATGAACTCATCCAGACAGAAATATGGATAGCACAAGACAAAATGAGAGAAAACAATAATCGACATAAAAAACCCAATCCAAGATTGGAATCAGGAGATAAAGTCTGGTTAATTATGAAAGACATTCAGACCATGAGACCATCAAAGAAACTGGACTACCAGAAGATTGGACCATATAAAATTATCAAAAAATTGGAGAAAAAGCTTATAAGCTAGACCTCCCAGCCTCGATGAAAACAAAACATCTAGTCTTCTACATCAGCAAACTCAAACTCTACTCAGATAATTGTCTACCTTCACAAAAGAAACTTCGCCCTCCTCCTATCGAGATAAAAGGAGAAGACAAATACGAACTTGATAAAATCATTGATTCAAGACTACATTATGGAAAACTACAATACTGAGCCAAGTAGACTGATTACCTCATACAACACAACCAAGAGTGGTACCCAGCCACCAACTTCACCAACACCCAAAATGCAGTCTCCACCTTCCACCAATGACATCTGCATAAGCCAGGACCCAGAAAATGAGGACTGGAGTAAAATATTCTTCAAAGAAATGAAAGATGAGCATGCGGCATACCATTTCACAGCATGCATGGATGATGAATGCCCTATCTACAAAGATGCAAAAGAAAGACATGACTTCTGGCCCACGACCAGAACAGTAACTACTAGCAGGAATGGATCCAGTGATGCCAACAGCTGGGAAAAGAACTGGGAATCATTCTCACCATTCATACCCAAAGAACCAAAACATGAAAGGATTGAGGTGAAGGATAGCATGCAGGACCAATGCTCTTTCCACAAGAGAGGAAAGAAAAAATGAGATGGGGAGAAAAACTTATTTCAGGGATGAAACCAGAGGAAAAAGAGGGGGATAAAAAGGTTATATCAAAGGAAGACCTATGGAAAATGATCAAAGACCAGCGAAAGAGGCTGGAACAACTACAAAGAATGGTAGATGGAGCAGGAAGGTCCATCGAATATCTAAGAGGGGAAGAAAAAGACCTGAGACTCAGGGATAAGGCTTTGGAAAAAGAGGTGGGGAGGGAAAGATATGCAAGGAGAGAGCTGGAAAAAAGGATTAGGAGAATTTCCCATGAAGTGGGAAGATTGCAGGAGAATGTAGATCGAGATGTATACTATGAAAGGTACCTTCCCAGATCCTCAAGGGACTCAGGATTTAGGAAAAGGGGAGCTAGTATTACAAACCTGGCATGGTTTGTAATGGTTTCACATAACATACAATTGTATGTCATAATATTTCATTTGTTAAAGGTTTTGCTTGACTTAGTTGAGTCATATGATGTTATGTTTTCACACTATGACTCACATAAGAGTTATATGGTTTTACATGACTCACAGTGGTGAGTCATAGTTGTTTATATTTGGATTTGATTGGTATGTTGAGCGTTGACTCATAAGTGCGCCTATGAGTCATGAGGATTAAGAGGCATGACTTCATTTATACGAGTCATGAGGTTTCGCACATGACCCCTTTAAGGTCATGGCACTTTCACACATGACCAAGTATGGTCATGAGGTTATATGTTATGTGAGTGTATGAGTCACAGTTGTGATTCATTTAATTTGTAAGCAGGTTGCTGGAAGAACTATATAAGGAGGTCAATAGGACCTGATAGTTAGTTCTTCACGCAACCACCTAAGTTATTTCCTATCTTATAAGTTATCAATAAAACACCTTTATGCTCTTTATCTACAAAGAATAACCATCATGAAAAAGGAACAAAGCTAATACCAGTTGGTGCTATAAGGACTTAGTATTGACGAAGGTCGATATCTAAGATGTAGCATAGGACAACAAAGTATTAGAACTCTCTAAGAAGAGAGAGAAGTTGAGGTAAGTATTTCCCTAGCTAACAGAAAGAAAACAGAAGTCATTGCCTGTTGTGAGATATAAGCTAGGAGAAGATCTCATAGCAGATCGTAACAAACAGCTTTTAATAGTAAGTTTGTACCAAAAGTTGATGTTGAATAGCTCAAGAGTCTCATGAAACATGTAAGTTATTCAATTCAGATTCTTTTCAGTGTTATATCTAAGTTACTTAAGATGTACTAATAATTTGTGATATTAGATGAAACAACTATATGAAATATTTCATTATCTTTGTGAGAATTCAGGATTTGGATAGGATGAGGAGAAAAAAACTGTTACTGCAACTGATGATGTTTGGGAAGCATATCTTAAGGTTTGTGAATATTATACTTATTGAGCACTATATCTAATACCAGTGTTAATAAAACACCATACACTTGAGTAATATTTTCTTCCTTCTTAAATAATACTAATTGCACAATGCAATTTAGGCAACCCCTACAGCAAGGCAATTTAAAACGGAAGCTCTTACATATTATTCACAACTGCATGAGTTATTCCAACAAATGACAGCAACAGGTAGTCATGCATCTTCAACTCTTATAAAGAATAAGAAATGACAATATAGTAGTCTTGAAAGCAGTAGCAGCGATGACGATCCTCATAATAACGAAGATGACCATCCTATCCCCTTACCTTCAAGTTCAGGAACAATTATTCTTGATGATTCTGAGAAGGGAGAAAGTGATATTATCCCAACTACTCGAGGGTTGTCACCAAGTCAGAACTTATTAAATCGGAAAATAAGACTGCCTGCCTCATTCACCTTTGACAACAGAAATCACTGGAAATATATACAAGCAAGTGAAAGTTCTAGCAGTATTGTGGCTGAGATCATTGCACAAGGGTTGTCTGATCTAGCAGACTCTGTTCAGAACCAGAAGCCAAATCCTGCAAGTACTGAACCATTTGCTAGTACTCTAAGTGCTAACACTGACCCAAGCCCCCTATCTCCTCTACTGATATTGAATGCAATTACAAGTACTTCTCTCTCACAGACGCTCTATGCTAAAGCATTATCCTTGCTAAATGAGATGCTCGCAGCTGGTGATCTCTTGATTTCAGAGTTCTTGGCTGCCTCCTGCTACTTTGAGAGCAACCCCCAGAAGATAACCTTTTTTATGATTGCACCAATGAATATTATGTTGGCTTGGCTGAAGACATTATCTGAGAGTACTCCTTAAGATACAATCACCAGACAGTATTTGTTGTACTTCTATTGACTCTCTCTTATTCTTAAGTACAAAGACTATGCTTTGTTTTTCTTTCTTTTTCTTCCTATGTTTAAAGGTCAGCAATCTCAAGTTCCTGTTCCTAAGATACATATAATTTACTAATAGGAAATAGAGAATAGTTACTGTATTCCAAGTCAAATAAAGTTTTTTAATTCTATGTATGGGTGCAGTGTCGAAGCTATAAAGTACATACCAACCAGTTGATGTTTTCCTTATAATTTTCAATGACTCTCTGACTTGTTCTACTAATGCCTTACAATATGTCTTTGATAATCATGTCACATTGCTCTTGCAATTCCTTTTCTCAATTTATTGACTCTTTTTTTTCCTTGCCTTACTTGCAGTGAGCTAGAATGCCCTTCAGGGTCTGGAGATGGGCAAGTAACTCCTTGATGTGTAGAAGACAAAGAGATCATGGGTTCATGGACTTTGTCCATCTCTGTAATTTCTGGACTCAATTGAGTATCTGTTCTCCCCATTTAAAAGTTAGTTTGCTAATAATATTACTTTAATTCCTTATGCTTCCAAACTGTAAAATATTTATAGTGAATAGGGTAGCTAATTCAATACCTAAAGGTGAAGACTGTGACTGGGAGGTTGGCTCAAATTGCGCAACAGTTCCATCCTCATGTATTATAAAATTATGGAGGCAACAGAGTGCCTTAACAACTTTGACTTGTACATCAAAGTCAAAGAACATGGATGTCTTGAGAATGGGGAATCATGCTTTTAAATTTCCAAGAATACATTCGACAGTATTTCTGAGAGATGAATGCCTTAGGTTGAATAGTTCTTTAGCATTCTGGAGCCTACAATAAAAGAATCCTATTAGTATGAGCATATTACCTGACTACCAGACTAACAGTTATAGTTATAAACTATTTAGAAATTGAACTTGAATCATACCCAGCAGTTCCTTGTCTGAATTCATTGAGATGATATCTTACATTTCGATAGGGGACAACAAGTGAGGTTGATCCACTATATCCTGCATCTCCAAGATAATATTTTCCAGATGGTATTTCGAATCCTTTTCATTTTGCATCCTCAAGCACTCTCGAATCATGTGTTGACCCTTCCCAGTCAGATTGTACAAATTGGAATATCAGATTAAAAGATGCTGCAACAAATACATTCTATGCAGTAAAGTCCTTTCTGCATCGGTATACTCCAGCATTGGCAGCTGGAACCATTGCTAGAATAAGTTAACCATCCACTGCTCTAAGGCAATCTTTAAAATATGGGTAAAACTTGTAGTTGCTAGTAATTTCCCATGATATATCAAGAGGGGCAGGATGAGCTGATGCTATTGGTAGTTGTATAAAATGATCCTCCAAATTACTAATTGCATTGAGAATATCAAGAAATAAGCATTTTACTGTTTCTGCAGAATGTTGGAAATGCTCTCAGATATTTCTAGTGTTTGCATTGTTTGTAACTTGGTATAAAAACATGTGTACTTGGTGCTCAACAGTTGAGTTTTTAGTATCTTGTACTCTTCCATATTTTTGCAACTTATAGCAAAGCTTTAAAAATATTTTTTTCAACATGTGGAGATTTTCACATATTTGTCCTTCATGTTCGCAAGCCAAGAGCTCATCAGTATAGTTTTGCCCAGATAGTACTGATGTCTAACATAACTTTTTATTACTTATTCTGATTTTAGTTGCCATCAAAAATCCAGAAGCTGCAATTGCCCCCCTGACTGCTGCAATTTGATTGAGGTTTTCACTGTTCATTGTTTGATTTTTTGGGTAGAGTGTTAATTTGAAAGTAAGGTAGAGGGGGGTAATAACTGGGGTAACTGTTGCTGTGATTGAGGTAATGGTACTTAGGAACCAAATGGTAATAGCATTATAGATGCAAGAAAAAAAATATTTACTTTAATCTTCTTTTTATTATTTTACATCAGATACACAGATTATTTTTATGTGATCAAAAGCTAAGTCTAAATCCTGTTGTGTTTACTATGCTCCATTTCCAAAGTCCTGATTTTAAAGCTTGTAGACTTTGGTTTTTAAGTCTGGACTTTAAGTCCAAATCCTAGTCTAATCCAGACTACCAAACAGGGCCTTAGTATCTGAAGGGATTGTGGTTAGTACACTCACCCAGTAGTTTTGCATCCACTCTGGGATAGTGTATGGATTACATAAGCACTAGACCTAAAACTTAACTATCACTTTAAATGACCTCCTCTGATAAGGAATCTACAGAAACTACAATAACATGGTGCATGAGCTTTACACAACCAATATGTAAGTATGCATGCATACACCTCATCTTAATGACCTCTTACTACTACTTGGAGTGACCTTAGGTCCTCTGACCTTGGAGATTGAGTATAACTCACCCAACAGTCTATCATGTATCTTAGGTTAGTGCTTTAAATATCTAGGTACCATACCACATAGGATCAAAGTTAAAACTTGTCTGATGATGAATAAAGGAAGGAGGAATAGTAAAGGATCAATGATACTTTGGAGTAATTCTGGTACCTCATTGTGCAGTGTATCAGACTTTGGAGGATAAATGGAGACCTTGCTTTCCATTGTGTCATAATGTTACCATGAGCTTCAATGTTTGTTGAGAGCTAGGGTAAGCACTAAGCCTTGTACTTTATACTCTGGAGATTATGATAAATGAGCTATCTCCTCTACAGGTATATTGGCTCTGGTCTGATGTATTGCAGGCTCCAGCGGGGTGGATTACTAATAAACATGTCAGTCTACCAGGTAGGTGAACATGATGAGTGATCATAGTATACTACTTGGCATCAAATTAAAAAGAAAAGAAGTGCTCCTGCATGATGCACAATAAACTCACCAGGTAAAGATAATGCTTACATGTTGCTCTACTTTGTAGATTGTTCGAATATAACTCAAACTGAAACTAGACCCTGTGGTGTTACCTGCTATGGTAGGGTAAATTCTTGTAAATAAGGATAAAAAGTAGAAAATACAACCCTTTACCATAACTAACCATACCTGGACCTGTAAACCCTAAAGCCCCTTCACTATTCCCTAAGCACATCCTCCTATATATGTGATATCCCCATTATATATCATTGCAACTCCTATGGCCTGAAATAGCCTATACCTTATTAGCTTTTCATGTGTAAGGGATTCCACTGGATTGAAACATACTTTTAGGCCCTGTCAAGACTCACTGTAGTGACTTAGGAGCAATGGAAGCTTGGCTGCTTAGGGGGATATTACCTTTGTGACCTGCTGCACATACTCCCTCCCTCTTGCTCTAGTCATTAATTGTGCGTGTTCCCTCCTGAGGGAGCTATATTTTAGTATGGGTAGAGAATGGTCCCATTAACTTAATGGGTATATCTCTTGTTCCCCTGTGATATTTTCTTTTGTTGAATGTATGAGATGTATGGTGTACATTAGTGGCCTCATTCCCAATGCATTAGTCCAGACAATCCTGATACATTATATATAGATAGTGTGACATGGCTGTTACAGATATATATTGGATATATTAGAGTTAGCTGCTAGTTGAGGATATGAGACGTTAGTGGATTTCATGTCATTAGTTAATTTCTTTTATGTTTCTCTTGGTTTCATTTTTCCCCAACAATCTCTATAAAGATTCTATGCTTTCCTTTAGTTATTTGCTATCATCAAAATTCCTGTTCTTCATTATCTGATACTTTAATCAATTCATTCATTCTTTGTTATACTTTATCTCTTTCATTTCTACATAGATAGAAACTCAATTGCTATTCCACTATTATTCTTGGTCATCTGCTGCTACTCACCAAAGTGACTATATTGAATGTCAACCACCATAGAACCCTAAATACTTCACACCTTTGTGATAATACTTTCTAAGCACATGCCAATCTCCAGCTTGCACATCTCTCAGATAGAAGCCATGGATATTTCCTTTCCATCAATACATAGAGCTCATATTCTGCAGATCGCTTGATTTCCTATTGGATCTGACTATATGTGCAATCTCATCTACCCAGATTATACTTTTTGTACAGGTTTCCCACCTCTGCCTGTATCTAAGTGCTTTGTGAAGAAGTTACTTAGCTATCTGTAACTGACATTTCAATGGAAGCATTTCCCATTAGGTTTCTCCTCATTTTTAGTTGTGCTAATCCACCTTGTTCTCTGTATAGCTCTGCATCTCTTACCTTTATCTTCTATGCAAGACCTGAACTTTGCCAATGATCTTCCTCCTTGGCCCTTCAGCTACCTGACTATAAACCCAGGTGAGGATATTTAGTATTTACTCAAACACTGTATAATGTGATATCATCTCTATCTAACTACTGTTCCAGGCCTCTTAACCACTATTCATGAAAAGTAGGAAAACCTTTCATCTAATGATAACTATCAACTTACAACGTTGATGCCTACTTTGATATCTGGGCTTATTGCAGCTTATGGTAGGCATATTCAATTTTAGTTTTCCTTAATGTTTTCTTTTCATTTCCTTGTTTATTTGTACCATGTTTTAAGTATTATTATTATTATTATAATTATGATTATGTTTTTCCTTTGTATAACTATGCTAGTGGTTTTGTTCTCCTTTGTTTCTACCTTTTCTCCTCATTACAGAGTACTTGTATGTATTGGACTTAAATTGAAAAATTGTATCTACTTCAAGTTATAGACTAAATTACTCTAAGGAAATCATATATCACAAGAAGCTGTCAAATATCACAGGAGAAGAATGAGGGTATTTCTGTAATCAGAAAATTGTGAAAGAGTATCTAGGGGTAATTAGCCAGATGAGAATGAGGACAGCAATACCCACAATAAGGATATCATTGATACAAAAAAAAAGAGCATCATTTATAGCTACAAATAAAGAGTAAAGGGTGAAGAGACAGGAATAAGTTGGACAATTCAATCCATGTGCTATATATTACTTGATGCATCATATCCTGTTCCTAATATCTAGTTATGAAGTGAAACTTTACAGATACTCTTATCTCCCAATTGCTCAAATCCCTGTTTTGCCACTCTTAGTATCTGATTTTTACAGATATACTCAAGTATAGTTCCTTCCCAGACTAAATCTATGATCAGGTGGAGGGATTCAAGGTTGATGGGCGATCATGAACTTATGATACTATAGTAAAAATCAGAAAGACCAACACCCCAGTCATGAAGGTTAGTAAGCAGAAAACAACAAAATCTGAAAATCTTCAATAGGGATTGGCTATCTAAGAACCCATAGTTTATCAAAGCAGAGAAAAGAGTGTATGGTGGGTGGAATCCAGTCGAGCAAGTAACAGAACATAGGATGCTAGAGTACACTATATCCTCCATTTCTTACTTCCTCTTCTACCCCTTAGTTTGCTTATTATTGGTCTCCTACTTGACATCACCATCATATATCTCAGGCAGTGCAACATCCCTTGTTTAAGATATCTGGTTACAAAATGAAAATGGTTGAGCTTTCCAGGTAACCTTATCTCCTGATCACTCTCATCCTTGTCTTGCCACTGCTAGTTTCTGATTTTTACTGACACCCAAGTACAGTACCAACTCGTCAGGCTTCATTTATGTAAATTTGTTTACAGGGTCATGAGAATATTATTATTCAATGGGTACAGAGAAAGTTAGCATAACAACAAGTAACTCCAGCAGGCCGGTATTCCGCAAGAGAACTGCCCTCCGCACTTTTGTCATCCTATCCATCCACTAACGCCAATCCCTTTTTTGCCCATCTCGTGTATCCACCAAGGCTACTTCCACCATAGCCAGCCAGTTTTGTCTCAGGTAACCGCCACTAACTTTTATCTATCCTGTCTGTCCACCAATGCCACCCAAAAACGCCATGTAAGTAACCATCAAAACGTGAATTGGGAGTCAAAGAGCAGCGAAGGTTGAAGAGATCATAATGAAGTCATGTATAAAGACATAGTACGAAGTTATCATGAAGTTGTAACACGAAATCATGAGAATGAAGACATAATACAATGTCATAACGTGAGGTCGTAATGAGGCTATGGCATGAAGTTATAGTACGAAGTTGTAAGAACGAAGACCTAGCACAAATTTGTACTACAAAGACATAATATGAAGCCATAGCACGAAGTCATAACCCGAAGTCATAGCAAGAAGATGTAGCACAAAGAAGTCATAGCACGTGGTTGTAACGAAGCCATAGCACGAAGTCAGAGCACCATGTCATAAAATGAAGTTGCACAAGTCGAAGACGAATGAACCAAGTCATATAGTGAAGTCTCAACTACGAAACCATAAGGGCAAGTTATGACTACGTAGTCAGAGAGAGGCAGTCAGCGAGATATCGTATACTCAAAGTCCCTACTCACGAGATACTAAGTTCCTCGTAGCTTTCAAGCATTAAGTGACAAGTATCCCACATCTACTTTACCTAAATATCACACTTACGTTCATCGTATATAAATTAGGAAACACAGAATCATGAGTTATGATTCAAGATAAAAAAAGGCAAAGGACGGGTGATACAAGGACGGATGATAAGAGAGTTATATACGTTGCGATTGTCTGAAGTACAAGAGAGGCTACCATAATAAAGACATAGCCGATACTCGCATTGGCCACGACCCTGATGAGACTGAAGGGCTGCACAAGAGAAGAACCCACAAAGTTACCGACAAGCTGGACTGTGAGAAAAGGCGGTCAGTACGTGAAGGGAAGAGGAGAGAAAGGAAACGAGACGAACCCAATCACTGAGTCAACTAGCCAGAGTCCCTCCCCACCTTCACCAATAACCAGCCCGACAATAAAGGAGTGTAGTAAAACAGCAAGACAAGAAGAAAAGGAAGCGAGATGGATCTACCTCTTTCTATCTTGCCGACGTCCTCAGAAAGAAATTTCGGAAAATTTGCTGTAAATGAATTTCGTGTACCCTTCTAGGTGAGAGCCAGGTTGAGGTGGGCATGCTTGAAGAGCCTGGTGTCATGGAGGACCTTCATGATGACCAAAATGGGGGTGACGTAAGTTAGGTCGGCGGAGTAAGTAGCACCGGAACCGGCGGTAAGAATGCCGCCAACGAGGCTATAGGCGTTGGCGATACAAGACCTAGAATCTCCCGGCAGAGAACGTGCCTGAGTACTTGTCGGTAGCAATGACAGGCCACTCTCTCGACTCATGGTACTGCCCCGCAAAATGGTTATGGGTATACGAGGATACATTGTTTGCCCTGCCGATGGTGGTACCAGTCATCTCGCTATTTTTGATGACGGCCAGGCAAAGGTTGCCGTTGGCATCGAACATGGGTGACTTGAAAAGCGTGCTTTTAGGCACCTGGTCTTCGAGCTTCACAAGATGGCTGGGGGGGATTTGAAGGAAGTGGGGCTGGTGGGGTGTAGATAGAGCTTGTCTATGAATTCTTGACGCGAGTACTTTTTGCCTATATTAATGGTATTGCCGCGGTAGTTTTTGGCATCCAGCTTGCCCACATTGATCTTGATGATGGCGAGGTCGAGGGTATACTGACCGGGTTTGATGGAAAGGGTGATGGGAGGCGCTCAGGTGAGCTCGCCGAAAACATGCTTTTCCTTCGCCGTCCAGTGGGTGGCAATTTCGTTGTGTAAGGCCTTGAGTGCCTCCAGCCCCTTCTCTGCCCCCTCCAAATCCTTCTCCGCCTCCTCGCATTCCATGACTGACTCCGGTCGTCCATGCCCTGGACCGACTCGATCCTCCCCTTGGCATAAGTGATCGCGGACAGTGATCCCAAGCGGCCAGTCCGACCCATGGCCTGGCCTGCAGGTCGGCAGTCCGGCCAATCTGGCCATGATTCTGAAGAGCCTGGGTCAGTCGGGCTTAAATTATTTCCGGCCGCCAAAGCCTGGCGGCGCCCAGGCGACCGCCAGGCCGAGAGGCTCGGCAACCCAAGCCGAAGCTGCCAGATGCCCAGGTTAAACCACCAGATGCCCAGGTAAAATCTGCAGATGCCCAGGCTAAGCTTTTCGCATACCACTTATTTTTAATTCGATTGCATAACCCACAGACACCCAGGCCATCCATGGATATCAAGCGGATATGGAATCACAATGTATCAGCCACATACAAAGCCTGAAGGCGACCCAGGCCGGGCCCGGCCTTAGTTTTGAAAAGCCGCTTTCCCACAGTGCGGTCCGGCCATCCCGGAAAAAGCCTGGGTCAGTCCGGCCGTACCCAAAGCCGGACGGACTAGCCGCTTGGGATCACTGCCTGGATCTTGGTGCCGAGGTCGATGACGTTACCCTCAAGTTGGTGCCGTTGATCTTGGAGAGGTCGATCTCGATGACGACAAAGCCCTGGGTGTATTGCTCCGTGCCGAAACCGAACTCGATGTGAGGGGAGTAGACGACGTGGCCCAACACGCGCCTGTCCGGGCTAGCCCAGCGCATCGAGACGTCCCCGTAGAAGGTGTTGAGAGCGTCCATCGCCTCCTTCACCTCAGCCAACTCATCCCCAGCCTTTTTGCGCTCCTTTTCGACCCCATCACCAGCCACGTCCTTGACCTTGGCGATACGCCTCTCCAAGTACGGGATCATAAGCGCCTTTCCTCCGATCTCGACCTGAATGGACTCGAGGAACTTCCTGAACTCTGCATCGCCGAGGAGGATGACCTCACGACGGGGCGCACTGGGTGACTTGTGTTCGAAGGTCTTGTTGTCGTCTCTGTTCAGTTTAAAGACAACATGACGAGTTGTGGCGAGGAAGAGCCTCTTACTGCCGCCGCCTTCGGCGATAAAAAAGCCGCCGGAACCCTCAGAGCAAGGTGTGAGCTTGCCAGAGATGGGGAGACAGAGCGTGGGAGTGAGAGGGTTGCGAACGTCTACGGTTGGGTCGGAGGAGGAGGTGGGCGCGAGGAGCTTGTGACCTTCCAAGGGGGTCACGAGGGACTCGCGGATCTCGACGTCGACGTTGATGATGCCGGACTGTACGAGAATCTCCTGGCAACTGCGGGCCACTTTGGTGCCGTCCTGGACGGAGAGAGATTCGGGCTGCACGCCAACCGAGAGGATGACTGGGCGGAAGGACTCTTTCACGTAGCTGATGCGAACTACCGTATAAACTCGAGTTATCCACTATCTCCGTCATCCCCTATAATCTCAGGATTCAGAGACAAAGGCTCCTAAGAAGGACTAGCTCCTTTCTAGAAGCGGTATAGGATCAGCCCTCACGCCATGTTGGATCTCATTAACTGGTATTCGCAATTCCCTTAACCTGTCAATCTAAACCAATCGTGGGGTGACGGAGATAGTGGATAACTCTAGTTTATACGGTACATCAATGCTGGTCCAAGCCACCTTCTTCGAATCCAGGTGTTCGACGACCTTGCGAGACAAGTTGCCCTCCCAGACATCCTTGATCGCATGCCTGCCGACGTTCCCGAGCACCTTGGGCTTGTTGTACGCCTCCGGGCCGCTGGGCGCCTCCCACAGAATGGTGCTGGAGCGGCCGACCAAGGGCGGGCCGGATGGCAGGCCAGCATAGGAGAACTGGGCCTCCTTGGACAGAGGGGCCCGCTGCGAAGAAGCGCTCTCTGATGGAGAGAAATCGATGGTGGAGGCACTACCGTCGCTGAGGCTCGAGAATTCGCTCGTAGGAGAGGCGGTGATCCTAAGCGGCTAGACCGACCCATGGTCCGGCTAGTCTGGCCATGATTCTGAAGAGCCTGGGTCAGTCCGGCTTAAATTATTTCCGGCCGCCAAGGCCTGGCGGCGCCCAGGCGACCGCCAGGCCGAGAGGCTCGGCAACCCAAGCCGAAGCTGCTAGATGCCCAGGTTAAACCGCCAGGTGCCCAGGTAAAACCCGCAGATGCCCAGGCTAAGCTTTTCGCATACCACTTATTTTTAATTCGACTGCATAACCCACAGATACCCAGGCCATCCATGGATATCCAGCGGATATGGAATCACAATGTATCGGCCACATACAATGCCTGCAGGCGACCCAGGCCGGGCCCGGCTTTAGTTTTGAAAAGCCGCTTTCCCACAGCCCGGCCCGGCCATCCTGGAAAAAGCCTCGGTCAGTCCGGCCGTACCCAAAGCCGGACGGACTGGCCGCTTGGGATCACTAATCGCGGACTCATGGCCCCTGATCTCGTAATCGATGGTGGTGAGTTTGTTGTTGAAAGCGCAAGTGCCGAGGATGATGACCTCTCCACGTGGCATGCTGTCATTCTGAAGGTAATATTCCTTGTTATCGTCCTTGTCGAGGGGTAGGACAACGTGCCGGACAGTGACGAGGTAGATCTTCTTGTCATTCCCGCCGGTGCTGAGATAGAAGCCGCCGGTTCCCTCAGCCCAGGATCTATCCTTGGCAGAGATCAGGATGCCGAGGGTCGCAGTGTATGGGTCCCAAGCAGTGAAAATCGAGTTGGACAAGGGGACGGGATCGAAGAACCTGTTGCCCGCCTATCTCATGACGCGAGACTCCCTAACTTTGACGCGGTAGTCACAGATACCACGACTATCAATGAGCGTGTTGCAGTTGATGGCAACTTTGCTACCCTCCTCAAAGCTGAGTGCCCCAAACTCAACCCCAATCCAGACAATGGCTGGGTCGGAGGGCTCTCTAACATTGGCGATATGGCGTGTGTCGAGACAAGACCAGTTGACGCCCATCATGGTCAGGTTACGGCAAAGCTGGATGACAAGAGCGGAGTCCCACACAGTCGCGAGGGGATAGTCGCCCAGATACTGAGCTCCTTGGGGACAGAGTAGGCCTCGGGGCCAGTTAGATCCTCAAAGGGGCCGGGTTTGGTGGTAGCGATGAGGGGTGGTTGGGAGGGCAAGCCCTTATAGTAGACCTTGGACAAGGCCTTGGTGACCACGAAGGGGGGCGTAGAGATGGGGTCTGACATGGTAAGATGTCCGGAGGCAGATGAAAGGTTGCTGAAAGTACGCCCGCCAGATGAAACAGTAGCCGTGGGAGAGAGGGGGGGCTCCACAGCAGCTTGACTTCGCCCACAGTCTGGAAGGCAACGGGGAGGTTGAAAGGATCCACTGAAAGAAAAAAGGGCAAACAAGTATTAGTATTGGAAAACAGTGAAAGAGTGAATAACAAACACACTCGCAACGAAGGAAGATGAGTTAGGAAGAGTGATATGGTAGCTGTGGGAGAGAGGGGGGACTCCACAGCAATTCATCTTCGCCCACAGTCTGGAAGGCAAAGGCGAGGTTGGAAGGGTCAACTGAAAGAAAAAAGGTCAAACAGGTATTAGTATGGGAAAACAGTGAAAGAGCGAAAATCAAACACACTGGCGATAAATGAAGATGAGTTGAGAAGAGCAATATGAGTGTGTAGAGTCAAGTAGCGGTGGGTGAGAGAAAAGAACGTGGGCAAACAAGCCTCCTTATACGAGTGCGTCTGATAGATATATTTGTCACATTGGTCTGATAAAAAAAGGTTTGGTGAGAAAGCCTCGCCAAAAACCTCTTATCAGACCGATGTGACAAATATATCTATCGGCCGCACTCGTATAAAGTATGATATCATTAATGTGCACTAATCAGGAATTTTTAATTTAACAGTAAAGGTCTCCAATGCCACGGAGTTTTATGTTTTATCCCTCCAATGCCACAGCGCCCTCCAATGCCATAAGATCTTATAAGATTGAACGCTGATCTGATAACAAAATATATTGTGGGGGTTTTTTCTTCTATAGTGTTAGATCTATGATATAGGAAAGTAGGTATAGAAGATAGGAACTTTACTGCTAAGGGCTTGTTTGGCAAAAAAAGAGACCGTTCCTTTGGGTGACTGTACCTGCTGTGAAAATAGCCTTCTCTCAGTTTCGAAATGGATGGAAAAAGGTGATATGTCTGGAAGAACAGCCCTAAGAGTGCTATTCACATTCAGGGACCACACGGGTATAGATCACCTGCTCATCATCTTTATCAGCAATCTTGAATGAAAACTTTTCTTTTGCAGACCAATCCTCCACTAACTCCTTAAGGTCGGTAAATGCATGGAATAATTGCCCCAGTGCTGACGAAATGGGGAGTTGTCCAAGAGCAGACATTTCAGGTAATATGATTGGAACTTTGGTGGAAGGTGTAGTTATTGTCAAGATAGCCTACCGAATGGCTAGCATTTACACTATTAAAAAAAAAAAAAAAAGCACAATATATTTTGTTATTAGATCAGCATTCCATCTTATAAGATCTTGTGGTATTGGAGGGCACTGTGCTATTGGAGGGATAAAACATAAAACTCCATGGTGTTGGAGACCTTTACTGTTAATTTAAGTATGGGTAAAATCCGGCGTATCATAGTAGAGTGGTCTAATATACTCACCCAGCAGTCAGGTCATCTACTCTGGATTAGTGCATAAATTACATAAGCACAATACTAGAGGGGAAGTGCTGTGGGGAAGGAAAATGGTCTGCAAGGTTTTAGCTAGAAGTTGTGTTTTATTTTGATTGGATAAGCTAGTTGTTATGAGGGTCAGGATTTGGACATTTAGTGGAAGAGGGGAAATGTTTGTTTGCTCATTACCTGGGTTTTGTTTGCTAGTTAGCTCAGTTGATGGCTTGGCAAGGGAATTGGTAGTTAGGCAGTGCAAGCATTAGGAGGAGGAACAAAGAAAAAACAAGGAGAAAGAGGAGAAAGAGGAGCAGCGGACAACAGATGAACATTGTGACATCAGGATCGGGAACACGGGTTTATTTTCTCTTTTATGAATTTCTTTTTGTTTTTCCTTCAGTAGTAATTCCAGTGATGGAATTATATTTTCACTTTGGACGAATAAATTTGACCTCTGGTCATGCATGCAGTGATTGCCCCTTCTAGTAGTGTTTGTTCTCCCTTGCCTTTACGATTCTCCTTTTTCCAGCCTGTTTGTTGAAGAAGTGAACTTCTTCCCCTCTGCTTGACTGCCCTGCAAGTATTTTTCCTTTGCTGTCTGTTCCATTTCCTATAGGTGCCTTGAAACGGATCCACCCCGTATTTTTGTTTCTCAGTGGTGCTCTGAAACAGATCATCAAAGTTACCTTACCGGGACACTATTGACCTCATCATTACCATTGACAAGACAGAATTTCTGGTTTCTATACTGGGAGGACTTTTTGCTTTTCTCACTTGAGTTCTTTCAGAAGTGGGCATAATCTTTTTTATTTCTGCACATTCCACTTTATCAATCTGGAGGATGGTACACCTCTATCATATAGCAAGACCATCAATACTAACAAAGATCTCCTTCGATGATACTGCGAACTTTGCAGTTCCCTTTTTTTAACCTTCTCTTCCATTTCATCAAATTCTACCTGCGTTCCTATTTGTGGTCCTTTATCATCCCCATGCTATTTGTCAACTATTAGAATGTCTACTTTTATCAGGATCTCACCATTCAATGGGTGAAATATGGACATGAGTGAGGTGTAGAGGAATATCTGGATGATATTACAAGGGTCGCTCCATCTTGGGATAAGACGATAATACCTGAAATAAAGGAATCTACTGATGAGTTGAAGATTTGGCTCTTCTATTAGAAACTAGAGTGGAATGGAGATGCTTGGCACTGGTAGTACTACGTCTTTCCAGAGAGTGATAAGAAGGACTACAGTAAGATCGTCAAGGGGTTCAAGGAATGGTATGGGGTGAAGGCTGCCCTAGCTTCCTCTCTCTTTTCTGTTAATAATGAGATACTTTCTTTGCATCAGAGGGAGAATGAACACATTTGAGATTACATGCATTGTGTGGAAATGTTGTCACAAAAGGTCCCTAAGGAGAAGGATTTCCTGTTTGTGATTGCTTTCATCAAAGGCATAAGGGATCAGGAAGGATGCAAACAAGTCACCTTTGATTTGAAGGATTCACCAAACTTTTCCTATGCCAAAACCCTTACCATGGTCAAGTTTGCATATCAGGAAAGAGGAGAGCCAGATCCTTTCGGACCTGTCCAAAAGTCTCATGAACTAGCAGGATCGACAAATATCCACTATGCTGCTCCCACTGTCCCTCAGGTGAACACAGTTGGAAAGGCTACTGTTCTCTAGCCCCCAGTTTGTAGTTCCACACAGGCAGTGGTTCTCACTCAAGAACAATTTAACGCCTTCATGTCTTCATATGAGACTTTCATGGGTCATGGATGGAGGCCATCATATGGAGTATCAGGAATAGGTTCTAGCAATCGTTGAGCTAATTGACAAGTTACTTGCTTCACTTGGGGGATAAGGGGACATTATTTGGACATGTGTCCCAATCCTCCTATCACTGCCTTTGAGCAGCAACAGATCCGAGAGGAGGTTCAACATGAATGGGAAGTCCAGGTGCAAAGCTTTCGCAGATGGGAGGATCAGTTAAATCCCCCCCTCTCAGGTGTGAATATGATTGAAGTTGCTCCACGAGCAATTCTGCGACATCCAGTTCCCAAATGTCAAAATGATAGTACTGTGTCTTCAGCTCTTGTCTCTTGTATCTAGTCATGTTCTGTCCAGAGGAAGGATCTTGAAAATGCTTGTGTTGTCCTTGACAAATCTTTTTTTTTTTTATCTGTTTTTATTTTCATTCAAGGTACAAAAAATATGCATGCAGCCTACAGGGGTATCATGTAAAAGAACCTCCAACGTAGGTCAGGCTCCGGAAAGCTATAGAAAAACTATGGCCTGAAGACGTGGTCAAAAAAACTATCCTAACAAGCAACCACTCCTGTGAACTACAAAAATATAAGATCCCACCAAAATCGCGCAGTAACTAGGAAAACCAAAATCATGACAGTGCACCTAATAAAGAAATCTTAAAACCCAAAACCTAAGGAAAACCAAACCTGCAATGTTGCAGCCAGCCCCGGCAAAAGTTGAATAATCGTACCCGTGGGTGTATAGCCCAAGCCAGGGAGTCGAGAGGGAGCCAGGCACTTGATAGGGGTGTGGCAGAAGTAAGGAACCCCAGAAACCCACCTGAATAGAGGGGGTGGAGTTGGTAGCATAAGGGTGCCAGCTGAGGATAGGATAGGTGGTAGCAAGGTACCAGCTGAAGTAGATTCGAAGCCGACCGACTGTATTACCACATCTCTCATGTAGTCCCTTGTGATATGAGAGATGGCGTCACTTCTGGAGGGGATCACAGTGGCAGGAAGGCATTGGGGAGGTGGATAGGGGGGCAGTAGGGTGCTAGCCAATTGTCCAGGAGGGGGGAGGTCTAAGAGGGGACCATTCACTGGGCGGGACATATTATCGGTTATCACATTCATGTCTGACAAGGCAGCCTCCTGCGAAAAAGGAGAATGGAGAAATTGATCGTGGCCTGTTGAAAAGTTTCCTCCTACTGCTAACTGTGTTCCCGGCCATCTGTCGAAAGACCGAATAAAAAAACCTGACTGTAGAAATCACTAAGTGAGGCGAAGCGAAAGTGGGGTAAGGGAAGTAACCAACATCGTGAGATGCTAGGAGGGAGGAAAGAACATCCTCAGGAGGGTAGACCTCAAGAGGGAAGCGAGGAGGGGATACTGAAGTGCAAACAGAGGATGGAGGGAGTGGTGATGATTTCGCTCTCAGCCATGGTATTGAGTCGTTCCCAAGTAGGAAATAAATTTCAATGACTGGAGGTGTAGCAGAGATGGAAGATCTGTTGTCCTTGCTAAGATTCCAGCTATTTGGACTATTTTCAAAAATGCACTGGCAGAGAAGAGAGCCAGAGTGGAAGAAGAAGATAGTGAGAGTTTGAGTGGTCAGAGAGTGTAGAAGGTGATGAGAAGAGTAGTGGAGCCAAGTAGTATTTTGTGACTTTGCAGATCTCATCGAGTCACGAATAGTCCATTGGCCAATGGGAGAGGTCCAGAGGTAGAAGTAGTAGTAGAAGAGGAAGAAGAGGATCAACAGGATATTGCCACTGGAAGAGAAAAGGAAATTGAGACAAGTGATGATATTGGGCAAGTTCAAACCAGGGCTCAACAGGTCCATACACCGGCCAACTCCTTGTGGAGGGCAAAGAGGTGAGTAGTGATTGCACTGATTAACTAGATGAGGAATCAGATGCTATTTACTATCTATGATACCCTGAATGAACCAAATCCAAGCTTGCAGATTACACTTCCACAACTTCTAGACTGCTTACCTTGTCTTCATCAGGACCTTGCAGAGCTTTTACAGTCTTCTGTTCCCAGGGCAAGGAAGAAGAAACTGCCCAGTGCTGCACAAGTTTTACCATCAGTGACTTTACGTTCATCTAAAGTACTAGTTGGGAACAAAGTCATGAGTGAAGTATCTCCAGGGCAGGATGAAAATATTGAATGTCTATATATTGAGGCATAGACTAGCAACACTCAGCTGCCTGATGTGCTAGTAGATACTGGTGCAATGCTAGATTTGATCTCATCTCAGCTGGTCGAGAGACTTCATCTTCAAAGGTTTCCTGTTTCTGGTCTTGGGATGTAATTGGCAGATCACCCATCGGTGGTTCTTAGGAACTATATTTGATACAATATGGTGGTAGCAGGAGTTCTTGCGAGGATTAAGGCTTACGAGGTAGCAGTTTCACAAACCTAGCAGTTACTTTTATCATGCCATTAGTTGAAGCATGTGCGAGCTGTCAAATATCATGATTCATGTAACCTGTTCATTGAAGAAAGCGACAGGGTTCGGAGAAAGGTCCCTGGCATTCCTATCAGTGGTATTCATATTAAGATAGAAAAGTCAGATTCTGAGCCCCTCCTTGACGTAGATAATGACAAGGCTGAGGATGGTATCAAGACGCTTTTGAATGAGCTTGACCATTGGAAGGAGGGAAAAGTCGAAGCTCAGGGTTCGGAAAACTAGTAGCATCACTCTGGCATCAAGGGAATAAGCGACGCATGTGTGACCCTGGAGGGATGAATGAAGATGATGGAGTTTTAGTAACTGATTGGATGTTTGAAGGGGGGATAGATGAGGAGGCAGCATTAGATGAGAAAGTAGAGGGAAGGAAGTTTGGGAGGAAGAAGGAGGAAAAAAAGAAAATGGAAGGAGGTAGTGGGGGAAAGAGAGGTGAGGTGGAGTTAGAAGAAGTAGATTAGGGAGTGAGGCTGATGGTGAGTAGTGAGGAGGAGAGAAGAGTAGGAATAGAGAATGAAAAGGCTGTTGAGAAGAATTTAAAAGAGGTGAAGGTGATGGGTGCGATGGCATTGACCCGAAATGGGGCCCAATTATTTCTGACTACTCGTTGATCAGTCAAGTGTGATCTCATCAGCCAAAATGTGGTAACTTCTGAGGAGATCAATGAGTAGTTCCAGTCGACGAAGTTACACCTGGGACAGCACCTTACTGCCACAGAGTTAGTGAAAGCCAAGAGGATGTTGTTTATGTGGAAGGATGTTTTCGAAACAGATGGTTTGAAAATTCGAAAAACAGACCTTATGGAGCATACGATAATCCTGATGCCTGGAGCAAAGCCTCATCAGGCACATATACCACATTACACGGAGGAAGAGATCCCATTTTGTCATGGCCTCATACTGAAAATAGAGGAAGTGGGGTTGATCAATTGGTGTGATTCTGAATGGGGAGCAGGAACCAAGTTTCCGCCAAAGCCTAGAGCGGAAACCCTCCCAAAGGATAATTGATTGAGAATAGTTCACAATTTTATCCCATTGAACCGTGTCACTGTGAAGTCTCATTATCCTTGTTCGCAACTCGAACAGATTATTTACACTGTTTTGTAGAAGAGGAAAAGGTTTTTCTTCACCACCGATGCAGCTAATGCCTGCTGGGCCATTCCAGTTAGACCAAGTGATGAGGCTTCATTACTCCATATGGCATGTATTGCTATAATGTCATGGGTCAAGGGTTAACTGGTGGGAATCCATAGTATAGCCAATTCAGAGATCTCGTGTTCAGTGCAATTCCCCAAGGCCATGATGATTATCAAGGGATGCAAAGATTGTTGGAAGGATTTGAGTCACTGTTTGGGGACAGCAGTGATGTAGCATTTGATGAGATGATTGATGATGGCTATGGGAGCTCAACAACCTTTGAGGAGATGCATTGATTCCTGCACGAAAAGTTTTTTCTGAGATATGCTTGGGGCCCTATGTATCTGAAGGATTCCAAGTCCTATTTCTTCTGCAATTCCCTAGATTTCATTGGCCTAGAGGCAGGTCCGAATGGATTGTGTCCCTCATTACAAAAACAGTAAATGATTCTTGAATGGCCAACTTCGTCAAACCAGGCTGAAGTCGAAGCCTTTTGCTATCTCACACTGTTCCTTAGATGCTTTATTCCAGGTTGAGCAGAGCTGTTAAGGGTAATGAAATAGGGAGTCAACAATGTACAGGTAGAAAGAAGGGAAGATGACAGGACAGCAACGAAGAGAGCATATGAAGAAGAATTTGTCTGGAACAAGGAGAGAGAGGTCACTTTTCACACGATAAAACATGCAATCATGAACAATGCCATGGCTTCACCTGATCTGAATGAGCAATACCATCTGGCCGTGGATGCGAGTAAACGTAGTATCGGCGGAGTTTTATTCCAACTGGAAGGCTTTGAGGCTGGAGTGGAGGCGACGAACTCTGAATCCTGCTGGAAAGCCGAATGAATAATCATGTTCATGTTGTTTAAGCTGATAGATGCAGAAACAAGATACTCCAATTCAGAATGAGAAGTATTGACTGTAGTTCACTGCTTGGCTGAGATTCAATGGATGGTGATGGCCCCGAGACATCCTACTTTCATGTACATAGACCATGAAGTCCTGAAGACACTTCTGACTGGGGCTGACGATGGTGCTCATGGAAGGATTGTCAGATGGCAAGAAAGGTTGGGTGAGTATATATACGACTTCTGCACAGATCTGTGAAGACACATTTTATTGGGATCGCAGATGGTCTTTCTCAACTGCCAACCCGACTACTCTCAGATCATATTGCGGAGGATACAGAGGGGTGAAGGCCAGCAATTGGAGTCGTTGTTCCAGTAAAAAGGCTACCTACAGATGTCATGATTGACTCATCTCTGGCCGTGGTACTATGACAGAATAGGAAGTTCTGGGGAGCAGGGTTAGTGGAGAAGGCTAGGTGCAGAGGGGGGAGAGATTGGGGTGGTACATTTTCGAGACTTATGCAGGTAGTTTCTGGGATGGTGAGTTTGCAGGAGAATGAGTAGGTGAAGGTAGAGAAGGGTACTTGAGAGGACTATGAGGAGATATGTTATGGTGGATGGACCGGACCTAAAGCTTTTCTTTAGGGAGAAGAACAGAGAACTAGCCAGTTGTGTTCTTGAGGAGGATGTTGAGAAGTTGTTAACCAGTCTTCATGAGGCACATGGGCACTTTGTGACAAATATCACTCTGGGACGTGTGCACGGTGAGGTTTACTGGCCTTTGAGAGCACACAATATTGGCCAATGGGTATATTCTTGTGAGCCCTGTCAGAGAGTCATGAAGATTCAGAAGGCCAGACAACTTTGCTCTATCATCCAGTTCAGTCCAATGGATATGATAGGAATGGATTTCCTGGGGCCTATAAACCCTCCCTGTGAGGCAACTGGGTATGTTTACATTCTCATCATTATTGACTACTTCTCTCGGTTTCTTTAGGCAATTGGAGTCCAAAAGACAGATCAGATGTCAACAATGAAGGCACTCTTGTATCACGTTTTCCTAGTTGTTGGATGGCCTCTCACTGCATATACCGATAATGGCAGCCATTTTACCAGTGTGATGATAACCCAGATTTGGGAAGACCATGGAGTTATGGATTTTCCCTTGGCGATATCACATCCGTAGTCAGTCAGGTTAAGTGAGCGTTATGTCCGGGTGTTGATGGGGTGGATAAGGCTACATTGTGTATCCTCAGGGTCAGCATGCTATTGCGATCTGGAGATATGAAGCACTGTTCTTAGTATCAACTAGAGATGTCTCCAGGTTCACAGATATACACCAGCTGAGATCCTTCTGGGGTTCAATCCCAAGCTTACAAGAACCGAAGAATCTGGACTTTCCGACTGGCTTAAGCAATCCATATTACCGGGCCTCTATCTTCCAGAGTCACAAGAAATTGACATTTACACTTACATCAACCTCCAAGAAGAGTGAGGACAAGTTGTGAGTCAGCATCTGGCCAAGAAGCAGGACAACACGAGACCTAGAGCAACAATTGGATATCGCAAACCCGAAGTCGGTGACCTAGTTCTCTTGCATGATTTTCAGCTAGCAAAGGACAAGGGCAGGAAGTTGGAACCCTGTTGGTCTACACCTCGTGTGCTAGTAAAAGTTTCAATGTCTAGTGTTTCAGCACATGTTCGGCAACTGCATGATCCTCCTGGAGTTACCAAGTGTTATAACTTTGATGATCTACTAGTCTACGTTCTACGAACCAAGGACTATGTATCTTCAGGTGAGTTAGGGAGAGTGCCAAGAGCGGTGGAGTATGTGAGAGGTGCAATGGGGGACATTCAAGGGGTTTGGTAGGTTGGTCAATGGTTGTTCGATATATTGGACTTGTACCTTGGAGAAGGAGGAGTTACATAGACTAGGTAGACTAGATTAGATCATAGGGATAAGGGGAGAAATTTAGATGTCTGAGTCGATGTCTTCAGCAGCTGGGGTGCATCTGTGGGGAAGGAAAATGGTCTGCAAGGTTTTAGCTAGAAGTTGTGTTTTATTTTGATCGGATAAGCTAGTTGTTATGAGCATCAGGGTTTGGACATTTAGTGGAAGAGGGGAAATGTTTGTTTGCTAGTTACCTCAGTTTTGTTTGCTAGTTAGCTCAGTTGATGGCTTGGCAAGGGAATTGGTAGTTAGGCGGGGCAAGCATTAGGAGGAGGAACGAAGAAAAAACAAGGAGAAAAAGGAGAAAGAGGAGCAGCAGACAACGGACGAACATCGGGACATCGGGATCGGGAACACGGGTTTATTTTCTCTTTTACGAATTTCTTTTTGTTTTTCCTTCAGTAGCAATTCCAGTGACGGAATTATATTTTCACTTCGGACGAATAAATTTGACCTCTAGTCGTGCGTGCGGCGATTGCCCCTTCTAGTAGTGTTTGTTCTCCCTTGCCTTTACGATTCCCCTTTTTCCGGCCTGTTTGTTGGAGAAGTGAACTTCTTCCCCTCTGCTCGACTGCCCTGCGAGTATTTTTCCTTCGCTGTCCGTTCCATTTCCTATAGGTGCCTTGAAACGGATCCACCCCGTTTTTTTGTTTCTCAGTGCCCTGAAGAGTACTCGAGTAGTTCGTATAGAAAGTGGTCATGTTCACAAAGGTCACCCCATTACAAGTAGACTGGTAGGTGTGCAAGGCAACAGAGAGGTTCTCTATATAACTGACGCAGGAACCCCTCCGAACCCGAACACCACCATCACCTCAACATCCTCCTCCTCTCGCATCTTCATCCCAACACTTTTACCACGCCAGTCCCAAGGCTTGTTTGTAGAGCCGTCAACATCACAAGTACCGTATTTATTCTTGCGATTCGCCATCTCCGCCAGGCCTCAGATCGCAGCATTTGCCCACAATAGGTTTGGTTTGGCAAATTAACAGAATTACGAAAACCAGTTAATGAGATCCAACACGTCTAAATGACTCATGCCATACTGTGAGGGGAAAGTACTAATCCTTCTCGGGAGCATCCGTCTCTGAATCCGGAGATCAGAGGCCTAGCGGAGATGGCGAATCCCAAGAGCAAATACGGTACACACTGCCTACTTCCCCCCGTCAGGTGTTTCCATGTGCTTTCGGTAAGTTTTCAAATTTGCTAACCGGGATTGCTCGCGTATACTAATATGGGAAGTTAGTCTAAATGGAATCATTCTAAGGCTGGTGCCACAACGCCGTCCACCAACAACCCCCCTCGGAAATTCCACTCCCGGGCTCTGCCGGTTCGAAGATATATCAGTTTAAGAAAGTTAGAAGCAGTCCCATCCTACTTTTACAGAAATCTTTACTAATCGGCTATTAGGACTGTGAAGTTTTCAAAATTCAACTTGCCCATCTGGGCGACAAGGTAGACAGTGGATTTGACCTACTTCGCGAGGACGTCAAAACCCTACGCTCTAGAATTCACGATGCAGTCACCGCGATGCATGCAGAGGTCAGAACTTCCTCCGACAGGACTAATCGCAGGTTTGCGAGAACAGACCAATGGGTCTTTTTTTCTCCCCGGCATGGTGAGAGCTTTTCTTACAAAAGGTCCTCAAGTTTATGAATGGTAACTAACAAATGTGCTACATCTAGATTATATTTAAAGGAGGCTTCGACATGGAGAAGGATAGTGGCATTCTGGGTGCTCCGGGACCCCCCCCGGTCGTGGAAAAGGGTAGTGGCATTCTGGGCGCTAAGGAACCCCCCTGTCGTGGAAAAGTGAACAGCTCGGGTGCACTTTATTTTTTTATTTTCTTCGGTTCCTTAAAAAAAAAAAAAAAAGTTAGAACAGTCTTAATAGACAAAACCTTTTTGATACTGGTACTGTGGGAACGAAAAAAGGGTTTGGGATAGTGGCGGAAAAGTTAGCTTTTAGTTCATAGACCTAGGAAATTGTAGCTAGGTTTTCGTTGGTGGGACGGTGTTTAGTGTTTGTGGGTTGTTGTATGGTAGATTCCTTTATAAGGAACGACCACTCATTAGTTTTTACATAGAGGAAGGACGACGAAGACGATGACGACAATGTGAGGAGACGGACATCAGACAGAGCGACGACCAATGAGAATTTATTTTGTTTCCCCTTTTCCAATTTTACTTTCTTTTTCGACTTGAGTGTGATTCCCTTCGACGGATTTGTTTTTCAAAGGAGAATTCGATTCCCAGCTGTGAGAGCGGCGTTTTGCCCACACCGGGTAGTGTTTGTTCCTCCTTCGAACGACGATTCCTCTTTCTTCCTGTTGTTTACCTTTTCAAGAAGTGAACCTTCTCGACCTTGTGTGTTTTTGTCCGGGACCTGTTTTGTCCTTTCAGTACTACTAGCTAGTTTTTAAAGTCTTGGAATGTGAGTTACATTTCTTGAGACTGGATTACTGTAGTTCACGCAAATTCCGGTGCCTGTGCTTGTCCCCATATTCCCCCTTCACCCAAGTACGGAGAAAACCTATTCAATACCAGCAAAACACGGACCCTCACTACACAATATGATACCATCCAAGTTTTTCTATGCCTGCAAAAACGGAATGTTTCATCCCACAATTTCTTGGGGCGCCGCCAAAAAAGGCACAGTGCAAAGCATTGAGAAGGTATACCACAGCCGTTGCATTCTGTAATGCTTTTATTTCGCAGGGTAAGTAACTCGAAAATCATAGCAAATATTGTAGAAGGTCCTATGTTCAATACATGTGTATATCAGATATATTTAATAATATTATAGTCAAATCTTTTTAGCTGAATGATATCTTCAGTATCTAAACTATTCTTTACTCCAACTAAATTCATTAGTAAACCATATGTCATCGCTGTTGTTATTTAAATAAATATTTCAAAATAACTGCAGTAATAGGTGAATTGAACCAAGGATCTTCTACAATACCGTATTAACTCAGTAAGAGAACCGTGTGCTAGTAGGTCTATTTAAAGTGTGGCAGATGTTGCGTGAACTGAATCATGCCAAGTACCAAGAGAAGAGTGGCTGAGGCAAGCCAAAATGAACATCAATTGTTAGTCTGTAAGGCAGAAAAGCAAGGTAGGAGTATATGTGGTACAGGTAGAATGGTAGAAATTGTGAGAAATTTCACAACTATCATGACTCCATCTTCCAGTAACTTTGTTGAGTCTATAGACTCAGATACACTCCACCCACCTCAAAAAAGAAAACGGCCTAGACAACAGAAAATAGAAATTGCCAAAAAGCCATTAGCGTTTCCTCCACCAGTATCAAAAATAAAAAGGCAATATACTGTACGATATAAGCTGCGAATTCTCTCCTACCTGGAACATGCACGAGTACCACAGGGTCCAACACATACCAGAGAGGTTATTGTTGAAGATTGAGGGTGATGAGGTACTTTCCCTCTGCTAAAATAGCGCAATAGTTAGTTAGAACTTGGGATAGTTATTTGGTTGTAATTGCGACACTCTTCCGACTATTATAGTCACATCATTTCTATTTTCAGATAACTTAGCTTTTGCATATACTTTCCTTTTATGAGTTTTATTTATAATAAGTGATGGACATAAGTGTCGTTGATTGTTAGAGTGTATCACAGTTACGTTTATGTTTTCACATCTTTCAGTCATAACTGTTTCTCGTTTCTGTGTATTTAAACACCGGGATATCGCACATAGTTCAATAAGAATAACAAGGATTACTCTTCGCTACGCTCTTTACCTATCTTAACCACTCTCTTTTCTACGCCCTGGTAATCATCTCAAAGTTGTTTCTCCATCGAGTTTTACCGCTCTTGCTTTCTTCCAGTCAGCCCCACGCACCATTATGGATTAGTTATGGCAGCTGAAACAGCCAGAAGGTTTAAAATACCTCTAACAAATATTGCCCAGTGGAAGAAGCAGGAGAAGGAACTTTTGACTTCTTTGGATTCACAGCAGCAGAACTGAGTTGGTAAACAAAAGTGTCCACTAATTGAGAGGCTGCTCTATGATCAGTTTATGGAGCATAGGAAGGAAGGAAAGATTGTCTGGCAGGGCTAGTTTTGTGTTACATCAAAAGTTTTAATGTTAATTCACTATCCAAATAAAATCTTTCATTTTTCTAATAGATGGTTTAATGGTAATGTAACAATTTATTTTTAATATATATATATTTTATACTACTGTATGTGGACAAAATTAATTGAACAACAATGAACACTAATGATTTCTGCCATGATGACAACCTCTTCAATAAATCCAACCACTCCAACATCAACTAAGGAAAATAAATAAAAAATAATTTAAATACATAGCAGTAATCAGTACTTAGTATACCATCCAGCTGCCTTCATAATAGCTTTTATCCTATCTACCATAGATCCTGCTAGAGTATCAAAAACTTTTGGGTCAAGAAGCTCACCATAATAACTAATGGCCTCCTCAATTGCTTTTTTGACCATATCTTCAGGACCTTTCATGAGATGGAACTCAGGATACTACTTAGAAAGCTTATCCTTAATCAGAGACTAGATCTTCTCAATTGGATTGATATCTGGTGAATAGGGAAGAATTTCCAATAAGGTAATTCCATGCTTCCTTTGTTACTTCATGAAGGGCAAGTGAATCTTAGCATTATCAATGATTAAGAAGACCTCCTCTTCTCCTAATTCTCTCTTAATATCCTCCCACATCTTTACAAAGTCATAATGATCATAAACATTAATAATGGACTTTCCAGTAACTCCACCAATAGCAGAAGAAGGATCAGAGAAAACAGGAAGAAATAGACCATGCCTTTGAACATGAAAAAACTGAGTCATTATTTGGCTAACCTTTCTCTCTCCTACCCTAGTACTAGGCTCAACACAGTCCTTATTCTACTTCTCCTTTGGATATCTGATTATCTATTTCCTCCTCTTTCCTCCCCCCCTCTCAATGGTAACCTCATGTACCCACATTGCACTTCTCCTCCACATCTCCTTAGTCCAATGCCTATAAACCAATGCCTATTCCAATCTCTTCTAAGCAAGAGCCTCATTAATATGTACACTCTCTTGAGCCATCCACTTTTTAAGATTTTTGTCTGCCAGTCTGCACTTTATAGTCTTCTCAGAGACTTCTGGTACAATTTTCTTGGCAATGTCTTTGTAGGTGGTATTACTATTTTTAAGGGCTTCCTCAACTGTAGCATTATTCTGAGGCTAGGAAGTCTTAGGATATCTTCCTCTACACTTTCTCTCTTTCCCCTCATGGTCTCCTGCAACTAAGGGGGATGTTGAGATGGTTGGAAATTTCTCTCAAGGGCATGCCTCTCTCATACAACCCATATATCCTCCCTCTTATTCATTCAGTGAGATGCTTAGAAGGAATAGGTTTATAGGTGCAGCTGCGAAGAATAGGAGCTATTATTTCTTAGAATAAAAAAAAGTATGATATTATGAGGTTCTAGTTCAGAGGTAATGATTTTTCTGAGAGGGTTTGTTGTGCAGAGTTGTTGCGAAGTAATAGTTACCACACTCACATGCAGTGTTCAGTTAATTTTGTACACATACAATACTATCATATATTGTATTTATAGAGTAATATTTATTAATAAAATTAATTCAATAAGGATTTTTAAACTGGTACAATCTATCACTATGGGTTCCAATGAATAAAGCAAGCAAAATTCCAGCTGATTCATATCCAGAAATTCTGTCATGGGTTTGGTTTAATCATAGAAACTCACAAGTGAGGCCACATAATGAAAATAGACTTGGTAATACAGTAGAAGAGGTGGGAAGGTGTCAGTGGGCTCAAATATGCAACATGGATCAAACACTGCTGCCATTTGAGTTTATATCAGGATAGACATATGAGCCAGTAGGGTCAAAAACAGTATGGGCAAAAGGTTCTACAAATGAGTGGAATAAGAGGCAGGCTACACTGCAGCTCACTATTTTTGGTGATGGTTAAATGTGAGTTCTGCTATTAATTAATTTAGAGGCAAGGGAACAGGAGGGAGTATTTTACAGGAGATGAAGCTATATGACATACAGGTTAAAGTAAAATTTAACCCAACAGTATATGCTAACTCTCAAAATATTGAAGAGTTGGTAGAGGAACAGTTGGTACCAGCCCAAGATGAGAATCCCAGACTGCTTGCTCTGGATCTCTTTGGTGGACACAAAACAGATAATGTATTGGATATGCTTAAAGTACATTGTATTATATTATCAGTTAAACGTGTTGGCTGTACTAGTATAGTACAGCCACTTGATATATCAATTAACTGTCCTTTCAAAGATATTCTGATGGTAATTCAGCTCTGTTTTTATTTAATATTTAATGTTTTTCTTTATATTTATGTTAATTATAATAATAATATATGGGAAATAATTGATGAGAAGGAAATTGAGTTGGAGGCTATACTGGAGAAGGAGTGGCCAGGAGAGAGCAAAATTGAGCAATGGCGAGTAATGATAACCTGGACCATTGGTGAAGCATGGGAGAGGTTTTGCCTAATGAGGCAAGTGGTTATTATATGATCCTTTTTTGTGGTTGGCCTTTCCTTGCCAATAGATGGCAGTTGGGATTCTGAAATGTCGTTTAAGGGTATCGATATGGGTACACTCATAGAGGACTTAAAGGATTGGAGGATTGGAGGATTGGAACAGCCTACGTTTGATATTCCTACAGGGCAACGGCTATATAAGTCTGACAAGATCGAGGATTTGGGTACAGAGCAGTTTGAGAACAAATAGATCTTTTTTCTTTTGATTTTTTTCTAATTATTTTGTACCTGTTTTCTAATTTCCAATACCTTCTTATGCTCTATTTGATATTGCACAGACCATGTGTGCTATTGGGACATCAATGAGGTGATGTTTCACCTTAAATTAACCTCCTAGCACACGGTTCTCTTACATGAGTTAATATGGTATTTGTTGCTATGATTTTTGAGTTACCCTACCAAATAAAAGCATTACAGAATGTAACGGCTCAGGTATACTTTCTAAATGCTTTGCACCATATAACAGTATGGTCAACACAGCTTGGCAGGATGTCTACCATGGCATTGCCCCGGAAAGGAAATCTATGGCGAATTTTAAGAGACACAGGCCATCTGCATAGTTGTCCTGTGAGATGAAAGAAAATTTTAAAATTAAGCAGTGTTTCTGGCCTGTTTTTAAAGAAATATTTAGAATTTTTATGATTTTTTGTGATTGTGTTTTCTTGCTTAGAAGTTGAAGTATTATTTTCATGGCTGTGGGTGAAACATTGTGTTTCTGCTGGCATAAAAAAACTTGGATGGCATCTTGTAGGGGTCCGAGTTTCGCTGGTATTGAAGAGGTTTCCTCCATGGAAATCTGACGAAACCGGGATTGATATTAGTGGGGCACTAGACCTGGATTGGGTGAAGTGTGCGGCGAGTGGTTGTTAAATTAAGCTCACCCCTGTTCCCGTAACATTTTTGGTTAATCAAACTTAGGGGTGGAGTCACCAGCCACACATTAGCCAAACACTGGTTCAACTTTGATATGATTATGGTATTATGTATGGGCGTTCAAAAAAAAAAACTGAGGAACAGGAACACCCCTTGAGCTCAATAGCATTTGAAAAGATCAATGGTGAGTTATAAGTGAAAGAGCGACTTCGACCATTGACTTGCTAAACCAAAATATTCTCGACAGGAATGTTTTCAGGGGGCCTTTGGCCAGTGGAGACTCCAGAGCTCAGCAGGCGGTATTCTATAGGAATTACAGCAACCATACAGTAGAGACTCGCATTGTTGACCTGACGTGATCAGGTGGGATTGGGCAATAGAATGCTGAGGGGGTCACAAAGCGACCATAGAAAAGTGGGTTGGTACATAAATTTGATGAGTCTATTTACCCAACAGCCCCCACAGATATCGAGAGGTGTCAAAAAAAACCCCCCCAAACTCATAGCAGCAAAAACTGTTGCAAGATACATTTGCCATGTCTAAGACAGGTTTGGCACTGTGTAGCCTCCCTTACCCTGGTTGCCAATCTACTTGGTATCCGCATTTCTTTTGGCACCCTGCGATAGAGCTTGAGTCCTCTGGATAATAAGAACAGATTTTCTCAGGCCTTTGAATATCTGGAAAGTGCTATTTTTGTTCTCCACACTATTGGTGTTCTTTGTCCCATCGCTCTGGCTGGCTCATCTAACATTTCAGTATTGTGAGAGCGTTCGATAGACAGTACAATATGAACTCGGAACTTAACCTCCCTGAGTTAGAATCAGTCTACCGTATTCCAGGCCATAGCTAGCCATCTGCCAATCTGGGCAAAGTAATTTGCTGAACCTCAGTTGAGATTTAAATAGTGGCTAGTATTTGGATGAATGGCTCGCTATGGCGTGGAATACCTTAATGTTGGTTAGTTTTATTAGTTGAGCTCTGGCGTGTATACACATACGCTCTTACAACAGACGCAAAATTTGACATTCTCAAATATCTTCGAGAGTTGCTGGTACACGAACTTGTCTTGGAGAAAAGTTTCTCATGTCAAGCTGTCTGGAATGAGCTGGTTTGGCACTGCTGAAATTTCAACTTGACAATATCATAAATTATGGTTCCATATCTTCGTGAACATACAGTCTTAACCGTTGTCGCAACGAAACTGGTCTGGTAACGAAGAGGAGTATTTGACGGACAAGAAGAGAATTCGCCAAAGCAGGGTAACAAAAAATTGCTGGTGACTGACCCCTGTTCGTCACGACGATGGTGAAGACTGGCCTGAACTAGGCCAGATGGCAATGAACAAGTTTTCCAGGGCTAAGGATCGGTGAAACCTCGGGAATGATTAACAATTGATAAAGATTGCTTTCGCCGTAACTAGGTATTGCAAATCGGACCAGTCCAGGTCGTTTCATTGTGCTAGAGATTATATGGGTATTGCGATCCAATCTCTGATAGCAAATAGAGTTTCAGTAACTTCTGCACTGCAATGGAAATATTTGCAAGAATTTTCAGACTACCATATCGTGCGATACCTGTGTAAGAGGTTTTTTTTAAATTCTTCATTGCTACAGAATGTATTGAACCAAAGACATGGAGTAACATTATTTGGCTGATTACCGGGCCTGTTCACCATTTTGGGCGCCATACTCGTGTGACATAGTGTACTGTCGAGCACAAATCGTTCAATATTTATTGGCAATCCTTCAAATGCGCCCTCATGCACAGCGCTGAAAGACGCACAACGCCTCCTGTATTTTCTTCTCTATTCTCTGTTTTATGCACCATCGTGCATCAACTCTAAGGTAAGGCTGTCTCATTGTTTCAACATGAGGGTATGGCAGTCTCCTGTTGACAGAAAGGTAAATGATGCGAAAAGCTCTCTATCCCGGGTGCGGTTGAACAGGAGAATTCGCTTAGTGGACCAGTGTTATTCGGAAACTCAATTCTTGTATTTTCAGAGATTCCGGCTGATTTGTTGACCGAAAATGTGCACCTGATGTCGGTTGCAGGAGAATACAATTGGAGGATGTTGCTCTTGTGTCACTTGTGCCATTGTAAAGCAGGCCATCCACACCCAATCAAGCCGCTATCTTATAAAGTACCCTCCGCAAAAGTCCTGGTGAAATGAGCTTTTTACAGCAAAATCAGCCAATTTCAGCTGCTCGCAGTTAAGGAACTACAAAGTATTTTTCCGGCCTGACTTTGGACATCTAGTTATTATAGCTTTTCCTTACTCTCATGCAAATTTTAATCAATCTGGTGAAGATTTAGCAAAGTTATGTAGTGTAAGGGCCCGTCTGGTTGCCACCTCAACCCATCATTTTGACCGCGATTATACAGGTTTACCGCAAAACTCTATTCCCCTTTTGAGTAGCATGTCTGGTTGACACCAAAACTCAACAATCAAGATGCAATAATGATGTCAAAATGAAGCTCTCTGAAATACTGATCTGACCAATATTTCACAAACTGTCATTTTGGAACAGTGTGCACAGGCTACAATAACCCACTACAACTCACAATTTTTGGAATAAAAAAATAAAAAAAATAAGTATTGAAATACAGGTACCCATATGTTTCTCGTAATAATTATTCTAGGTTTTTTGAGTGACCTTTTTGGAATTGATTTTCATGACCGCCGGACACACTTCTTGGGGCTCGGAAATGCCCAATTATGACAACTTGCGATTATTTCAGTTGCCAGCTGCAACTCATGTTTGTGATTATCAGGGTTTGAAAAGCCCGGGACGACCAGACGCACCCTTAATGTTTTTGATGTGTCAAAAACTACCATTTTACATGCAAAATAGCCATTGCAACAGGTAGTGTCAACTTTGAAGACTGATAACTAAACCCCATAAAGTAAATTGACTTGAAAAGTGGTGTCTGGTGGAAGCTACAATGAATGTGAAAATAATTGAGTAGGTTGTGTGCATGTTTTGAATCAATTCCACACGCGGGGGGTGATTAAAAGTGGCAACTTTTGGTGCAAGAAAGCCATTTCACCAAGACTTCTGCCTAGGTACTGTATCCCGACTGCAATAGCCAATTACATTGCCCGAGCCTGCAACGAACAGAATATGGTATTCTTTTCCAATCCTCCGGCCCTTTCATCAGCCGGACAGCCAAGACTGCCGATTTCTGATCTCTAAAGTTTAACTTTCGTTGCCCTTTTACTCATACACATCACAGAAAATCCTTGATCACCACTGTACTCGAGCACTGCTACAAGGGATCCTACTTTACCCTCCAACTGTCGCGAAATAAGAGATTGATTTATTCATTTCAGTATCCAAGGTTGGATCCCATTCCATCATACCCCGTGTTGTTGACTTATCCCAGGACATGCGAAAGGATAGCTTTCAAAGATTACGATAAGCAATGAGTAAGCGATCATTATCGAGCAAGCTCGCTCCACCGGGGTTATTATCAAATCCAACCCCCGAAAAAAAAACATAGATATACTGCCAGCTAAATAGAGCGTCGTTTGAGATGGACAAGTGCGTATCCCGATTAATCTACCCTTTCATTTTTAAACCCGATCTGCACCTATCCAACAAGCTTGTCAGAATTACCGAAATCCAATCCAATAACCACAGAAGCTTCAACGTCAATAGGGGGGGTCATAACGTCTTCGCTAATGGTGATGTTGTCGGGAAGACTCACACGCACTACCATATCAACAATTTCCGAGTCATAAATCAAGGGGAACCTTTGAGAGCTAGAGCCGGAGGCATCGTCACCTTTCGTCCCTGGATGCTAGCACAGATCTAACATGTTAGTAGGGTCGAGAGACGCATCTAGGCTGTATTGGATAGTTCCTTACAGCAAAAACAGAAGGTTTACTGGCCGTAACAGTACCATTGAGTCGGCAAAGGGGTATTGCAGAAGTAGCGATCATAACCGGATCGCGCTCCAGGGATTAGGGGGTTCTGGGTATGTATTTATTTCTTTGACACAGGGAAGATGTACCAACGTCGCTTAGAAAAACTCAGGTTGCCCTCGAATACGTTTAGCAGCGTGCCCAGCTGTCTGGGTATGATGTTTTCTGGGTAAACGGGAGTAGGCAATTAAAGTTCAGTCAGGGCTTTTGGACTATTGCACAACGTGTTTACATTCCTCGGGCCAGTGCTGAAAAAAATGAAGAGGGATTCTTGTCGAGTATGAAGGCATGATTTGGAGGTCCCCATAGCGGCGACTGGATCCTAGTTATCGACAATGCCAACAAGGAGGACGACTTGATTAGCAATGGGAGCCCTATCGCGAAGTTTGTACCGCAGGGTCACAAGGGGACTGTGATATTTACCACCAGATCTCTGCTGGTTGCAAGTTGGCAGGAGTGTACAGTTATCGAGGTTGGGCAAATGTCGGGGGAAGAAGCACTGGAGTTGTTTTCAAAATGCTTTCGCGACTGGGATAGTTTGGAAGATGAGGACCGCAAAGTTGTCCCCGTGATCCTGGACTCACTGGATTATCTACCACTGGCTGTCATGGGTGCAGCAGCCTTCATGACTGAGACAAAGACACCCTTCCAATTACTGGTCCATTTTCCAGGACAACTATGAAGGAAAGACAATGCTACTTTTGCAAAACTCTGGCGACATCCGACGAGAGGGCGATATGACCAAGGGTATCCTGGGCACATACTTTATCACTTTTGACCGAATAACAAAACAGATGCCCACAGCGGTAAGTCTTCTCCGCTTGATTGCCTTCTTCGATCGTCAAAATATACCAGAGGAGCTACTGAGCCAATGTGGCTTGGAAGGGATCGATGCTTCGCTTGAGTTTCGTCAGGGTATTGGAAAGTTATTGGGGTTCTCGTTGGTTACGGATGTCAGGTGTGAAGGCAAGAGATTTTACGAACTTGATCGCTTGGTCCAACTTTCTACACGTGTGTACTTATCAACGGAGGAACTGCTTCAATGCAAGGCCACCGCACTACAAGTACTTTCACGATAGTTCCCCAGAGATAGAATTCAGTGGTTGTATGGTGGCACTGCTGCTCCATACATTCCACATGCACTTGCGGTCTCCAAAGATTCAACTGATTCCGTGGCCGAAAGCCTTAGTTTTTGGATGGGAAAGTGCTTTCTAGCTACCGGTTCCTACGATGAGGCAGAGATACTGGCCCGCAATTGCATCAGACTCCGAGATGCAGATCAGAATGATCACTGGAATGAGGAATGTTGCGAAAGGATTCTGCTATTGGCGAGAGTGAGAAAGCACCAGGGACGGCCGAGGGAGGCAGAAGATCTGCTGCGCAAAGAACTCAGCAATATTGAGAAGTCATTCGCGCAAGAGCAGTCATCCCAAGCGGCCAGTCCATCCAGCTTTGGGTATGGCAGGACTGACCCAGGCTTCTTCCGGGACGGCCGGGCCTGACTGTGCCAAAGCGGCTTTTCAAAACCAAAGCCGAGCCCGGCCTGGGTCGCCTGCAGGCTTTGTATGTGGCCGAGACATTGTGATTCCATATCCGCCGGATATCCATGGATGGCCTGGGTATCTGTGGGTTATACAGTCGAATTTAAAATATGTGGTATGCGAACAGCTTAGCCCGGGCATCTGCGGGTTTATCTCGGCATCTGGCGGTTTAGCCTGGGCATCTGGCAGCTTTGGCCTGGTTGTCTAACCTCTGGACCTGGCGGTTGCCTGGGCGCCGCCAGGCTTTGGCGGCCGGAAATAACTTAAACCGGACTGACCTTGGCTCTTTAGAATCATGGCCGGATTGGCCGGACTGCCGACCTGCAGGCCGGACCATGGGTCGGCTGGCCGCTTGGGATCACTGGCTACAAGGGCTAATAGAGGAGACGAGAGGTCTCGGGGAGGAGAGACGAGGCCTCAGGGAGGAAGTTACCCTCCTCTGTCCCCTGAAGAATACTGCAGTTGGTATCTGAACAAGACTTTTCGCAAATTTTCGCAGGAGCCAGCGGTGGGGTGGAATGGGGAATCCTTCAGCGATGCATGCAGGAAATGATATTGCCCATGCCGGTGATGTTATAACCGATGTTTGCCTTTTCCAGACTGGATTAATACACTACCATGAGACCTTCACAACTTTGTATGGTCTGGCTTGGCGGGCAGCAAAGGAATTTATAGGTACGCTGATTGATTTCTATGAGCCTCCCTTAACTAACACTATTTCTGACAGAAGATACCAATAGTACACCTACATATAGTCACTGCAATGGACCGAAGGGCAACTGTACTTGCTAAGGTGGACAAGAACTGGACGAAAGAGGGGGAGTTCAATGAACTGGTATGCTGGACGCGAGGTGCTACTCCGGAGGACCTTGCACACTTCACAGCGGATACAGTGGGAAAACCCCACCCCAAATGGCTGCTTTTAAGCCTCTTACATAATAATTAGGAAGGGCTCTTGGGGCTTGGGCTGTTGTTAGGCTGGCGTGGGTACGGGGATTAGTTAATAATAGGGGGATTTGTTGGATCCCCCCTTTGCTAGGATTGTCGGGTGCTGGCCACGTTATATTCCCGCTAGAAAGTCCTTGTTTCATCGCCACTTGTATTGTAATTAGAAATACTTTATCAAGGAGATCGGGTGTATTCCTGCGATAGTCTGGCCCAAAAAAAGATAAGGCCTTGACATTCAATAGGCACTAGGTACCTATATCGCTATTTAATGGCCAAAGTCTAGAAATAATGATCCCTGGTGCCACAGTTGTACTCCTCAAATTATATGACATTCATGCACTCAAGAAGCATCTGTACGGCTCCACCACGGCGGCCGCAGCGAGCTATGAATAGTGGTGTTTGGTCATGTCTCACGAGCATCTCTATGACTCCCTCATGACCTCCCAAAGAGGGGAAGAACCCAGAAATGGGGATTCACGGAAATTGTTTTAGGAGAAGTTTGAATGTTCCAGTGTGCATTGGAGTCTAAAGAGAAGGTTCTCGGACCAGATCACCGATCCACCCTAGCCAGTGTCAACAACCTGGCTACGGTGCTACGAGGCCTAGGGAGTTACACCGAATCAGAGAGATTGTCTCGGCGTGCACTAGAGGGGAGTGAAAAGGTTCTGGGAGCAGGCCGCCCATATACCCAAGGACGCGTTAATAACCTGGCCCAGGCTCCGGAGGACCAGGGAAGGTACGATGAATCAGAGACACTGAGGCTATGCGCACTGGGAGCATTTGGTCGGGAGCACTTGGTCGGGAGCACTATAATTCTGTGAAATCCTCGCGCGTCATGCTCGTCTACATGAAAAACAGAGTACATATCCTGATGATGCCGAAGAAGCTTGTGAGCGGGCCTCCACGATATTCTCCAAAAGCCTCGTCAGACAACATCCCACCACTTTGGAATGTAACAGGAAGTTGATGGAACTACGAGAGAGAAAGTCAGCTCCTGAGAGGACTAGCGGGGTGGGGGCGGAAGTGGAAGTGCTTCTCGACGATGTATATAACCGGGAATCACTGCATGATCGTGTGAAGAAATTCACAGGTCTTCGTGGGCGAAGAGGCATTGGTGGTGGGAAATCGGGAGAATGGCTATAGGTTGTAGCGATAATGATTAAGTCACGGGCGATCGATGCCGGTCGAGTCCATAAAGCAAAGATGAAGTGGCGGTTCCCGGGGGGCTTCGCACCAGTTGGAATGTTTGGTAAAGTTTGAGAAAGTCTGTGAAGATTTTGTAAAAATTAGTTATTATTTGGCAAGGTTGGCTGATTTAGAGTGTTTACTTGTTGGGAATTTCTATCACCCGCTTGCGAGGCGTCGAGTCATGTATATAACGGAGCCACTTCTTACACTTGTTACAAGCATTCCTACCTTGACCTACCCAATAGAATTTGTGACCGCAAGGAGTTAATCGACCTCTCCCTCCAGTGGCCACACTATCGCTTCAATCAGCCGTAGAGTGAGGTCTTGCAAACTTATCAAGGGATAGGTCAGTGGGGGAAATTCCAACAAGATTGCCAAATCTTGGAGGAGAAAGATAAGGACTTTTTTTTTGGGCACTCCTGTACCAGTATTTCGTAAGGAGGTAAGAGTGAACCCCATTAACATTCCTATCGGACATCGCATATCCCCAAATACGGATATGGAAAAGGAAAGGAAAAGCATAACATCTGTCTAGCATAAATGATAATTAGAGTAGCTTAGATAATAAAGTTGTTGTGTCCGTGATATACAAAATGACCTTCGAGAGTACTCAACGAAGGAGCCAAAGTTTATCACTTCACTCCCTCTATTCAAGACTCACCTGTGACGAAAATTACGGCGCCTTATGGAAGGTGATTTCTTTTCCCCTTGTTCCAATGACTTGTGCACTCAAGCTAATAATGTCCCTGTGTCTGTGGCATGTATTTTGTCTACGGGATTGTGGCAAAGCTTCGCATGAATGCCTAACCCTTAGCGCAGGGAGGTTAGCCATAGTAGACCGCCCTGACCAGAACAAAAATGTGCAGAAATAGGACTGCCAAACGATTACAGTACTGTGCTCGCGGGCCTTTATTTTATTGTAGAATCTTGGCAGCGTATCGTGAATGATGCAGGGAATGATTACTCGAGATGCGAGTGATAACTTCCTCTCAAATGGCTAATCGTAAAGCCACCATAAAGAAGAAAAACATATCACACCGTAGAGGACTGGATAGGTTATGTGCTAAACCAACCACTATCTTCAGTCCTGGACAAGCGAGCGCCAGATATACTGACCGGTGGAAAAATTGATTCACCTATTTATGTTGCAAATCACTGGCAATCACTCATTTACTCTGGCGGACTTACATGTATTGGAAATTGGATATGATGCACTAGGATAAGGACATAGAGCATAGGAGCTATGGGACGACAGGGGATGGGATTTAGGTTGTAGGTTGTTCGGAGGATAGAATTCAGGATTTTAGAGAAATTGTCTTCGGCGATATTAGGACATGTCACAGAATGTTGCGGATTGTTGAGGAAAGCTGTGGGAAGTTTGCACAGGTTTCGGGTATGTTTGTTACTTTTTCATGTTGTATTGTTCACTCATTATGCTGGAATTTTGTCTATATGTATGTAGATTCCCCACACTTGTTTCCGGGGAATCAGCCCTTCAATAAACTTCTTTGCCCTCTATAAAGATACTTTGATATCCATATCTGCTGCACATAATTTCAATTTACTCTATTGTTTCGACAGAATAGCCTGGGAATATTGGAATAACGAATGTTTTCTCAGGGTTTCTATTTATTTTTGTCCACGTTGATGTAGTTAGTTAAACCAAGTAGATGCCCAAATTACCTGCTAGGTTAGAATCTGACCCTTCTGAATCCTTGATAGGGGGTGCATCGGGGTTTACTAAAATGTGAACGTATTTTTTCCCCCTGCTGTATTAAAAACAGGGTTTCTCTATCCGCTCAATGCCCTCGTTCAGAACCTATGATCGGTTGAATGCTAGGTCTTTATTATGGTAGGAGTGATATTATATAGTTGAATCTTGATTGCTCTCTTTGGATGTTTCCATCTTCATCGTTGTTTCTTGCTTTGTTGAGAGTGACCGAGAATGGCGGCAGAGATAGACTTTAAGCCCAGACTATTGTCCCTTGATATATTGCTGGACTGTTTTCCTTCCTGTTGTCCTGTATGTTTTGTAACAAGTATATTATCCCAATGTACTCACCATATATCTCTGTGGCTAGCACTAACTAGTCTTAACCCGCGGGTACTAGAAAAATAATATCTGTTTTTTCTTTTTTTTTTTTCTTTCCCTGTTATGCAGTTGCTTCCCGTAGGCTGTTAAAGAGAGGGATCATTCACAACATCACTTGCGTCATTTGACATTGGAATGACTTGATTGACAATAGCTTTGTAAATCAACCACAGGTACATGCTCTCTGACCGGAGGTTCTCATTTATCATTCAATTATTAATATTCTTCCACCCACCCACAGGAGTTTCATCACCAATATGTTTCCTGTCATGAGATCCATCCAGGTCTCCAGCGAAGAACAAAAGAGAACAAAAAATTTCATTGCTGCTGATAACATACTGGTACTTGTGTAATAAGGATGATCCATGATTATACAAGTAACAACAGAGCAAGATATAGAAGCAATTGAGAAACCTCATTAAATTATTATGGTACTTCGTTTGCTTCTATGCAACATCATAGTATATTTGAGCACTTATAATTGAACAATGTTTATCAATATGACTGCTATTGTATACTGCCAAGTAACTGCAACAGCTAACATCATCAATGTGTACTAAGGATCTAAGAATTTTAACTTTATTTTCTTGTCAATCTGTTTCACTTAGTAGAGTTCATAATCAAAATATGCTTTTAAATTTGAGTAAAACATATGATATAAAGCAAATCATTAAAGTATAGTAGTTAATATACCTTATTGTGGAAACACAACTTCTGATAAGACTCATATTTTATTCCTGGTATGATAGGTCAAGCAAGAACAGTGGTTTATAAGGTATTCACATAGTTGAATAATACTTCTCATGTTTGCTGTAGATACTCTTACTATATGGTCATCCATCAATACATCTGTACTTATAGGATTATGAAGGTCTAGCGAAGTCTTAGCTACCAACAATATAAAGATTATCAACTACATTCACTAGACCTTCTATTCTCCCATAGTACTGTGTCCCTACTAGTATTTTATCTCTTTTCTCCTTACCATACTCCAAACTACTCGTGCTTCTCAGCCAAGAATTGCCTTCCCCATTTGTTGTAGCAAGGTTTGAGGGTTTTTTTCCACCAAAAAGGCATAGTATGTAAGTTGTGCATGACTAGCACATAAGGTAGTATCTGGAAGATCAAGATTCAGTCAACATGTTGCAAGAAAGTCTACTATCACTAAACTCAGTTTGCGATACCTTCTGGCAAGAGCCTTTCGAAGTCAACTAAAGCAGCTATTGTTGTTCTTCATCTGTATGCTCAGATGACCTTTGACCAGCTGTCTATATGCCTTGAGGTTAAGAAAGAAACAGCTCAACAAGTCTTTAAGAAGATTGCGGTAGGTACAAGATATGAGTTATGATGAGACCTTTCAATCAGTTTATGAATAACTAAATTGGTGAATAGGAGTGCTCACTACCTGGCTATCGAATCCAGGATATGGTTGCTACTGTGGAATTGGGTGATAAGATTTGGAAACAGCCAGCCACTCCTGAAAGGTTACCTCAAGGTTCACCTGAATCAAATCGAATGAGAGAACTTGCTTTGGAGTATGTTGAACACTGGCTGATGACATTTCCTGAAATCTCACAAGAGGCAGGAATAGATATTTCGCCTGCTACTGCATACTGCATAATGAACAAGCACCATAATTTGTTTTACTATAAGTGCTGGGCAAAGCCACCTCTCAGTCTACAGGGAAAGCTGGATCGATTGGAGTTAGTGAATTGGGGGCTTGCACAGCCTATAGAGACTTTTGTATTTAGTAATGAGATGACCTTTGAGGTTGGAGGCCCCAGGAGACTCTGGAATACTACAAGAGAAAAAGGTGAAGATCCGTATGCATTGGCAACTCCAGATAAATACAAGTCTAGTCTGAGTATTATAGTTTCTGGTAGCATTGCTTTGGGCTTTAAAGGTCCATTTTGGGTATGGATAAAGGAAACACCAGAAGAACGGAGTGCCAACAATGAGCTGCTACAAATGGAAAATGTAGCTAAAATACAGCAGATGCATCAATAGCGACAGAATGCGACGATTCCTGGTACCCTCGAATATGAGTATTTACAAGCACTTAACTGCATGATGACTGACTACAATGCAAACTGGGGACCTAATGAGCCCCACTGTATGCCTTGACATCCATACTGAGAGTTTACTGAGGAGATACATGGCCGTAGTGCTAGTGGGGGATTGGTTTGGTTTTTATACTGCAAGGAAATTCTTCATGATTTTGTTTATCCTTTTGTTGAGACTATTCCAGCTGAGACTGGAAGATATTACTGGCTAGTAGAGGGTGATGCTGGTAATCATACCACAGCAGCAAGGATGGATAAGGAGGAGGCTGCTGTTCAAGGAATAAACAGAATTCCTAAATGGCCTGCAAACTCCCCAGACTTCAATGAGATCCAGCCCTGCTGGAACTATCTCAAAGATGTGATAATGGAGTATGATTTTACTGGAACAAGTGAACAGACAAGGCAAGAAGTTGTAAATACTCTAAAATTGGAGTGGGCTCACATGCCACAGGAGTTGGTTGACTGCTTTTGTATGAACTTTCACCTCAATCTCTTACAAGTCCGGGCTTAGGGAGGAGACAATAAGTTCAATGCCTAACTTTGTATATTCAACTAGTGTACATATTCCTGGAATCTGCTATAATAAGTAGTTAGAGCTCCCACTAGTCATGCACTACTTATACACTTTACCTTTTTGGTAGAAAAGAACTCTCAAACCTTGCTACAACAAATGGGGAAGGCAATTCTTGGCTGAGAAGCACAAGTAATTAATGATTTGGAGGTTATACTAGTAGTTGCTAGTATACCTCAATTTATTGTCTGTTCTCCTAATTCTCCTACAGAGAGAGAGATTGTAATAAACCTTTTTGTATCGCAAGCTGCATTGTACTTTAAACTTTACACAGTAGTTTAATATAGGCTCTCCTCTGGGTTACTAGACTCTCAAAGGACCAAACATGTATCAGATACTATCCTACAATCATGCACTGAAAATACCTACTACAGATACAGTAAACCTCTTTAACCTGCAGTCAAACTCTTTGAAGAGAGTGAAGGAGAAATCAGCTTTTACTAACCTATGTAATTTTTGCCAATAGGTAAGTCCTTAATAGATGATCTTGAATGACAAATGTTGGCTTTGTCAGAGAGTCTCACATCATTCAAGGTTATAGTATACTAACTAGATCTACTACTTCCTCTAATTATCTTCTATGCCTGAGATATATTATCAGGATAGTTTTTTTCTCTTTTATTAGATAGTGATATAAGATATCTGGTATCAATGTAAGTATAAACCTGATCTTATTTCCTGACAATCTAGTATTATAGTATGCAAAAAAAGTTCTAGTATTTCTCCCCTGAGATTTAGTAACCTTTTCAAAATAGTTGCAGCTAACTCTTATTATGGGTAACTAGATTCCAAGTCTTGACTGAGAAGTACTTACTAACTACCCTGTGAAGAATACTAATATTTAACTTGTAATTTTACTCCCTTTTAGTGCAACAACTATCACTTAAGAAAAATTCCACATAAACCATTGCAGAAAAGGTGAAGATAGAATAGAATAAGTTACAAGGTATAAGTGTAGTTCAGATTATCTTAATTTCTGTAGAGCCTGGTAATGAACTGTGAGACAATTCTTTCTCCTATAACTTATAAAGTATTGGATTGTACAAGACATAAAGAAAAGGCTGATTGGACCTCAGATTATCCAAATTATTATATCTGAATCAAGAGATACTGCCCTGATCTCCCTAATCTTCCATAATCTTTTTTTCTTTTTTTTTTCTTTTTTTTGGTTTGATCTTTCACCTGTAGTGATTATTAGTAACATGAACTCACTAGTAGATAGATGTCTTAAAGTATCACATATAGGGATAAGGGGCCAAATAGAGATACTTCTATATATAAATGATTTCTTACATTGTTCATGATCTCTTGCTGATATACTTAAAGGAAATGAGTATACTATAGTTTAGTAATTGTTTGTGAAGTGATAATTTTACCATTTATGCATATCAGTAAAATCTCCAGTGGCCATGACCTGATGTTGCCAGAAGTTAGAGTTTGTACTGAATATCCTTACCTTGGCTCACAAAGTTGTACTCAAGATATATCTCTGAAGAGTCATGGTATAGCATTTATAGGAGAAATATTTATTCATCTACTGGATCTGTATACCCCACATAGAAAGCCAAGCAGATCACTTGTAACAGGTAACTTTATACTTTTGACTCCTATTTAACATTGGTTTTTAATAGTTTGGTTGGTATTTGAAATAAGTAAGATACTATAATGGTCTGGGTATGACTGCTGGATAATTGTCTTGACAATATTCATCATTGATCATGTAACCATCATGGCAAAACTTTTAGATATGCCTCAGGTATGGTCTAGTAGGTTACTGTTTTAGGATACATTTTACCAACCCCCTTCAACTTTTCTCCTCAATACCTACTCCAATTTAGCTCATCACAAACTTCTACTAGGGTATGAGATCAGTATCTTTTATCTATGCCTTACATGTAGAACTTCTATTATAAGTCATGCAGAAACCAGTTACCCCTCCTTAATGATATCACCCAGTGAGTTTCCCACAATAATTGTGGTTATAATATACTCCCAAAGTGATAGGAAATTAAGCTATTGGTATACAATGCCAATTTACTATAGTGAGGTTAATAGTTGCATAGTTATCTAATATCACATCACTAAGACATAAAACTCAAGTTATTAATGTTAGCAAAAGGGTTTATTATATAAGTACTAACTACTTTTTGTTAAGAAATATACTAGGTGAAGGCAAACTTGAGATTTAATCTTTCTACCTTGCCAAAATTCGGCAGCCGGCATTTTCCTTGCTAAAGCTTGTTAGTTATGTAGATGGCTATCTAAATACACCCTAGAGTGAGGGCTTATAACCCATGAAGAAAGCTCTCTACGCTAGACATTAGTCTATCATAGAGGGATGACTGATCCCTTTTCTGGATCACTCGACTGATTGCTCTTCTTTCTATACTTGTACTGCACCAGTTGCCACAATGTAGATACAGTAAACCATTATCCAACTTCAATATTTCCCCACCGATTCGGGCTACAGATGGGGTAATTCATCTTCCTCAATTGTTTCTAGTGCAGTGGCGGAGATTTTCCACCACGGCTACATTTGAGCTGGTAGATCTGATGTTAACATTTTCCTCCTGTAGTAAACGGCTACAGCATGAGGTGCATGTTAAGGGCCATTTGTTTACATCACTGGAGCAACGCAAGCTATTACTAACAAAAGGATTAGAAACTGACATCCTTGGAAGAGAAAATGAAAAATAGGAGGTACGGGCTTTCAGTGATCCCAAGCGGCCAGCGCATCCGGCTTCGGGTACGGCTTGACTGACCCAGGCTTTTTCCAGGATGCCTGGGCCGGGCTGTGGGAAGTCGGCTTTTCAAAACCAAAGCCGGGCCCGGCCTGGGTCGCCTGCAGGCCTTGTATGTGGTTGATACATTCAGATTCCATACCCACTGGATATCCATGGATGACCTGGTATCTGTAGGTTATGCAGTCGAATTTAAAGTAAGCGCTATGGGAAAAGCTTAACCTGGGCATCTGTCGGCTTCGGCCTGGGTTGCCAAACCTTTCGACATGGCGGTTGCCTGGGCACCTCCAATCTTTGGCGGCCAGAAATAATTTAAGCCGAGCTGACCGAGTCTCTTCAGAATCATGGCCGGACTGGCCACTTGGAATCACTGCGGGCTTTAAACTGTTCAGATCATGTATCCCGTAGAGGAGGGCAGAAGTAAAGCACTTGAAGGAAGTTGGTTATTTGGTATTAGCTCCTGGGAAACAAGAATCTGTGCAAATTGAAAAGAGGGAGTGCAACATACTAGGTGCGCAGAAATATCCAGAACGAAAACAAAAAAAAAGATCTCTTTGGCGGGGAATTGAACCCCGGTCATCCGCGTTCAGTTCAGGGTTAACTGACAGGCGGATATACTAACCACTATACTACCAAAGATTACTGTTTGTTTTTGTTGTCAAGCAGATTTTAAGGCTATTGTAAGTAAGCCTGCGATTCGTGGTACCGACATTGAGCGTTCGCTATTGTCCTCTGGGAGGTTTCTGTCCTTGGTCACGTGAGCTATAGCTGTCTCCCGGCTAATGGTTTTTGGCTGAGCATAATTCCCCAGTTTTCAATTCCATGTTGGATTAAGCCATCCTGACAGGCTTAATTTTGACATCTCCGGTCGCCAACTGCAGCCAATGTTGATTTGGTCTCCGAGTTTCCTTGCAGCAACTCGCCTTTTAAACTTCTACGATCGACTGACCCCCACATATTTTTATCCATATGACACCATGTAGCACCTCCGTCTTAATTTACCGCAAAACCAGCGACACGTTGTAAATGACATTATAATCCTTAAGTAATGTGATGGTGGTCGTTATTTCTCGACACTCCCAGTTGCTGTGATTGTGAAGGTAAAGTGCAGACGAAGAGCTTATAAGGCACGCATAATGTATTACGTGGATGGAGGTGGGGCAATCACGGTTCATCCCTTAGCATATTTTCGAGCACGTGCACAAACACATAGTGAGTTATTAGCTCGGTAATTGCGTTCAATACCAACAGTACATTGCGAATTTCGATCCCACTTTCACTTGATCTGCTCGAATACACATCCCTCTCGACAGATATCTCGAAGCCGATTCGGGCAGGACTAGCACTTCGTGAAGTAATATTTTCTCGACCCCTCCCGATCCCACCTGTCACCTCACCGTCTATCATACTTTCATTGTCCCCGTTCAATCTACTCGTTACCTCAGTGGAACAGATTCTTGGAGATATACCCGTTGGTGAACTGTTTAAATTAAATTGAAGTCGATTCATAAACTAGGAGGGAAAAAACTTGGTTAAAATTTCCACTTAAGGGAAAACAGAGAATGGTGGAATTACAGACTTAAATACAGGAAATAACTAATGATGAAAACTTTACGCACGAACGTGCGAAATAAACATCAAATACATCAAATGTTACTCGCTAACCCGGTATCGGTCCGGTGTCTAACTTTTCAAAGAGTTTCATCCCCAGTGTCTGTGAATTATGAGCTTTCTGTTGCGCTTATTTATCGCAAAGTTACGGGCAATAGCTAAGGTTTATATACCAATGTTCCTAGCTACTTCTTTGCATGCCCGTTGATATTCCCAACAAGTAATAACTTGTGTGCGAACCACACATCGCCGCCAGTGAGTGTCCTTTGCCCTAAAACCGATTCCCCCTTGTTTCCGTTTTTTTTGTTCCGTCCGTTGTTAGGGGGACTCACCATTATAGAATACTATGTCAACCCGAATCTTATATTCTTAAATCCCCTAATACCGAAATCCCTTAATACCGGAATGCCGGTAAGTCCCTTATCTCCCGAGCATCCGCACCTTTTACTAACTGCATTTTCTTATCTCCTGTCGATATTATACCCGTTATATCCTAAACTCCTTTTCCCGTCACTTTGGTCATGAGGTACTATCATATCGACAAGTCACCCATGTCGTTGCTATAGGAGACCACATGACATCTCGTCATCCTCCAACCAATCGATTTCCTCGCCGGCTCGCCCATGACCAGTGTAACAGATAATACAATCTGCCGCATGAACCCCGCGATATTGAACAAAATCTTCGTTGAATGAAGTGAAGCGAGACATCAAGGACCTCGGGAACAAATTGACCGAAAGACTGACAAAACCAATGCGAAAATTGATTCTGCAATTTACTTTTTTTTTATATTGCGGGTCTCATGTTAAAAGGAGACTTCGAGCTGTTTATGAAGTGGGACAAAACAGAAACGAAGACACCACGGGAGTGGGAAAGTGAGGCGGTAAGTGTATCAAATCATTCCGTAAAGTACACCTACTGATTTCACATTCTGTATATATATATAGCCTTATATCATAACCTAATAGATTTCAGTAGTGGCAGTATTACGGGTCGTTTTGCTTCACAGAAGGCGTTATAGCTATAGGTTTGTATTGCAATGGTCTTCGGTCTCTTTTTATTTTTATTTTTTACTTTACATATACAATTTGCATAAATCAGGGTTGCTTATGCATGGCAGAACCAAAGTTTACTCTGCAGGATACATTTAATAGGAAATAAGTCCAATAAAGGAGGTTCCTCCCATTGCATAAATCACCTGATGGACAGAACTCGAATGCCTAATAGTAAATCCAATCACTAACACCTTGTTACTTTGACATATAGGGGAAGTGCCTTCCTACTGTGAGGGTTGAAATCCGGCTCACCGTTGATTTTGTGCACATGTAGCCCTACAATACAGGATAAGTTGAGAAGTTGGAGCTGTTCCCATGAGGCTCGGCCTCTGTGAAGATTTGCTGTTCGGTTTAGTGGGGGTGGGGCGGCACCATGCAAAAGCCCGCGCTAGACAGCGTTTGGAAAAATACAAGGGTTACAAGCACGGGTACGGTATCGATTGTCTTGAGCAACCGGACACTACGATTAGAGCACATGAATCCCATCTTTCATTTTCGGATCTTTTTCTGCCAGGAAAGTATGGTATTAGGGCTTGGGCAGGGTATACCGCAAGGTGGATCAGTGGCGAATTTAATGGAAGAAGGACAACATGTTCAGGGTCAAATTACGTTGAGTAACTTATCTTGGATATATATTATTCCAGCCTTTTCCGTTAGCATTTCCATGAAGTCAGCAATGTTTATGATCCTATCCACACCTCATACGTCGCAGTTGCGGTTTAGTTCTTTTTCCCTACAGGCTACCGCTGCATGCACCATAGACATTAACAGGTGACTTTTATCGAGATGGCTTTCAAATAATGGCTACAGTGAACGGGCGACTGGTATATCGAGGACCGGTTATAAATCAATTCAAAGTTCTTTCTCTGGGAGACAGTGAAGCCTAGCCTTGAATCCCCAATAACCGGGATTTCCAGTACCCGCTACTGGACTAATCTCCGTGTATCTACTTCTCTGGTTACAGATGTGATATTTAAAGCCATTTATATCACTCATTGTTTATTTCCAATATCTATAGGATATGATATGGATACTGTCCAGGACCTTTAGGTTGTATCGCGGGTATCAGAGTACCGTACGGCACTACAAACCATATCGGCATGGTGTATCACTCAGTTTCTGATACTTGGAATCTGGTGGAGATATCTGGCTCAAACTCTCCCCCAGCTAATCACAACCGATCGCAATATGTGCTCACCCAGTGCTTCACGAGACTAGAGTTGGCATCTCCGTCAACAAAACTTTGCTCTCTTCCTCCGGTCTTGGAAACCTTTCTCACGTTTCATAATAGATAGGCTGACCTACGACTGTACTTTTCTTTCCATCTCCACTTTTCTTTTACGCTCGTTTTCTAGCATGCCTACGGAGGAGATATATGCCCTGAGTAACACTTGTGTCACGAACTCAAGCCTAAATTTACTCATCCGATAATCGCTATGACGCCATCCCCCTTCCATCCCTTGATCTGCCGGTCTTCCGTTTCTTCTGTTTTAAGAAGTTGCATTGTTGCAAACCAACCACTATCTTGTTGAATCTATTGTCGAAAGTCTCGATAGTTCTTTAAATCTTCTGTTGCCACTTTTTACAACGATAATCTACTATCCCGTCCGACCGGGCGAGAAGGTGTTTCACTAGGGGGGGTGAGATGGCAGAGATCGGGCATTGCGAGGACTTATTCAAGACAGGATTGCTGTGTCGAGACTACTTTTGTAGGGGGGACTGGAATAGGAATATGATACGCGGACAGAGAGGGGTAATAATATCGTGATTGAGCACTCTCTAAATGAGCGGTCGGCAGAGGATAATCAAATACTAGAGCTATTGCGAGCTAGAAAACTTCTCAAAACTCCACTCTCGTGCTCGCACACCGTTTATGCTTCCCGAGTGTAACGGCATCTCAAGTAACAACCACTCAATTGCACCCTATTCTTCATCCACACTCCGTGACTGTCCCAAAAAGCCCTTGGACACTCCGGAACGGGGTTTGCAATTACGCAGTACTGCCAAGTCGTTGTGATAACTGTTGTTTCAGTATATATGGTTTTCCCGGAGGTGTATTCCCATTATATTACACCACATGACGCCCTTCGCGCACCAGCTTGTAAAGAAGTAAAAATACCATAAACCCTGGAATATGTGCCCGCTACATATCCTCCCATATCCGAAGGGAAAAAGAAGAGTGTAGGGAATTACGAGGAGTCACAGAAAATAAAGAATCTGAAATAACAGCAGAAGGATATAATATAAATGAACATTAATAAGTGCACGGTGAAGTATCGCCTTTGATTTGCCGTACCAACTTAGGTCATGTAGCACCATAGTCAAGTTGGTGAGGCTCGATACTGTGTCGGCATGGTCTGCTCCAAAAACCTTCTGTCTCCCCTCAACTGCATGTGTGACATTATCTCTGATTCGCCGGACCTTCCTAGATCCTGCAGCACCATAGCCAGGTCGTTGACACTTCCCAGGGTGTCAGGGTGGTCAGGTCCAAGAACCTTCTCTCTCACCTCCAGCGCACGCCGAAACATCGTCTCAGATTCGTTGTTCCTTTCCAGGTCTCATAGCATCATACCCAAGTTACTGACACTTCCTAGGGTGTCAGGGTGGTCAAATCCGAGAACCTTCTTTCTCCCCTCCAGTGCCCGTCGTAACATCGTCTCTGATTGACCGTACCTCCCTAGGGCTTGTAGCACGGAAGCTAGGTAATTGACGCTTGTTAGGGTGTAGGGGTGGTCTGGCCCAAGAATCTTCTCGGACCCCTCCACTGCACACTGTAACATCGCTTCTGATTCACCGTACCTCCCTAGGGATTGTAGCATTAAAACCAGGTTGTTGGCACTTCCTAGGGTCTGTGGGTAGTCTGGTCCAAGCACCTCCTCGAACCCCTCCAGTACCCGTCGTAACATCGTTTCTGATTCGCTGTACCTTCCTAGGTCTTAGAGCACTGAAGCCAGGTTGTTGATACATGCTAGGGTTTCGCGGTGGTCAAGTCCAAGAACCTTCTCTCTCCCCTCTACGGCACGCCGAAACATTGACTCTGATTCACCGTACCTACTTAGATCTCGTAGCACCAAAGCCAAGTTGTTTACACTTGTTAGGGTTTCGGCGTGGTGGAGTCCATGAACTTGCTCACTCCCCTTTAATGCACGGCGCAACATCGGCTCTGATTCGCCGTACCTTCTTAGGTCTCGTAGCACCAAAGCTACGAGGTTGGCACATCTGAGCGTACCGGCATCGTCTGCTCCCAGGACCTTTTTGATATGACGTAGTTCTTCTCGAAGCATCTTCTCGGCCTCAGCCAAGTTTCCCTGAAATCTGCTGACCTCCCCCAATAATATAACCCTAGTCCAATATTCGCCATTCCAGTCATGTTTCTTATCCGCGGCTCGAAGGTCGATACATCGGCGCACCTGCATCTCTGCATCACCGTAGAAAGCTATAAATAAAAAGTACTTGCCCATGCAGAAACTAAGCTCTTCAGCAATGGGATCGGTTGAATCTTTAGCTACCGACAGTGCATGGGGAACGTATGCAGCAGCAGTACCACCATTGTGCCACTCGATTTCATTTCGGGGGAAAAATTGTGAAACAACTCTTAGTGCAGTGGCTTTCCATTTAGCTAGCTCTTCGGTTGATAAATACGTACGTATGGCAAGTTGGATCAAACGATGAAGCTCAAAAAACGTCTCGTTTTTTCGCGTGACATCCGTAACCAATGAGAACCCCAGTAATTTGCCAATAGTGAGACAAAACTCAGTCGGATCATTGATCCCTTCCAGGCCACAATGGGTCAGCAGCTTCTCGGGTATGTTTTGACGGTCGAAGAAGGCAATCAACCGAAGAAGACCCGCTGCTGTAGGCATCTGTTTGATTATTTGGTCAAAAGTGATAAAGTATGTGCCCAGGATACCCTTGGTCATATCGCCCTCTCGCCGGATGTTGTCGCCAAAGTTCTGCAAAAGTAGTTTTATCCACCCATTATCGTTGTCCTGGAAAATAGACCAGTATCTAGAGTGAGGTGTCTTGGTCTCAGTCATAAAAGCTGCCTCACCCATGACAGCCAGTTCAGGATCTTCGGGACAACTGCTCGCTGTTTGTCTGCCAAACTGTCCCAGTTCGGAAAGCATTTTGCAAACAATTCCAGCACTTCTTTCTCTCTCATTTTGTCAACCTCGATAACTGCACATCCTTGCCAACTTTGAACCTGACGAGATCGAGCCGTAAATATCATGGTCCCCTTTTGTCCCCGTGGGACGTACTTCGAAACCGGGCTGTCGTTGCTAAGAAAGTCGTTCTCGTTGTTGGCATTGTGGATAACTAGGATCCAGTCGCCACTATCTGGACCTTTAAACTATGCCTTCATACCTGACAAAAATCCCTCTTTATTTGTTTCAGTGGTAGTCTGAGGAATGTAAACACGTTGTGCAATAGTCTGAAAGCCTTGACTAAACTTTAATAGCTCATTCCCGTGTACCCAGAAAACATCACACTTGCTCTCCTTGGCGCGCTGATAAACGTATTCGAGGGCAATCTGAGTTTTTCTAAGTGATGTTAGTACACCCCTCCTATAAGGAAGTAATAGTTACATACCCGGAGCCCCCTAACCCTTGGAGAGTGATCCGGTAATGAGCCTTAGTTTTGGAAAACCCTTTTGCCACCTCAATGATACTGCTACGGCCAGTAAACGTGTTATTCCTGCTGTAGGGAACTATCAAATAAGGCCTAGATGCCTCTCTCAGCTCTAATAGCAGGTTAGATCTTTACTCTCAAAATCTGCCGAGAAACGGGACAATACCACCGGGGCCAGCCCTCACAAGCCCCCCCTGATTGATGGCTACGAAATTAGGACCATTGATGAGCGTATGCGTGTTCCCGATCATATTACCATTACCGAGAAAATTACGATCTCCCATATTCCCGCTGAAGCTGCCGTGGATGTTGGATTGGGTTTCGGTAATTCTGACAAGATTGTTAGCTGGATGCTAATCGGGGGTGACAATAAAAGGGTAGATCCATCGGGAAACTCACTGAGCCATCACAATTAACGCTATATCTAGCTTACTGCACTTCTGTTTTTGAAGGTTGAGTATGATAATAACCAGAGGTATCTAGCTTGTTCGATAATGATGGCTTGCTTGTCGGTTATCGTAATAGTTGAAAGCGATCCTTCCACAAGTCTTAAAATAAGTTGACAACACAAGATATGGTTGAATGAGGATCTCACCTTGGATATCGAGATGAATAATTCCCCTATTCCATGAGAGATGTAGGTAGAATCCTTGAGTCCGGTATGGAATAAGGTTTTGCTGTGGTGTGAATGTGTGAAAGGGTGTAGCAACGAAAGTTAAAATGGAGAAGTAAGAAACCAGCCGCCTTGGTCCCGAGCTGAAAAAACACTTGAGTACTCGTGCCAAGGTTGCGGCGTGTGGCCGCAACCCCCGCATGTTCGCTGGCTCACAACCGGGGGCACTCTAAAGAGTGCCTGCCAGCTCAATGCAACTTTACAGCTCAACGCAACTTTGTGGCTTAGCATAGTAAATTTGTGACACAGCATACCTTTGTGACTCAGCATTGCTTTATGACTCAGCAGAACCTTGTGACTCAGCAGAATTTTGAGGCTTAAAACAAATCATAAAATAGAAGCTTCTCTTATCACCATCCAGAACGACCCATACACCATCAAACAATGTCACAAGTACCAGCCTTTGTCCTACCAAGCCAGCGGGTAGAGCCCTATGAGGATATTGAAATACGGATTCAGGCTGCTGTCACCTTCATTCAAACAAGGCAAAATGAGGACCCCCCAGGCCAGGTGAATATTGCTGAGATTGCACGTACATACGAGGTTCCAGTCACCAGACTTCGAAGACGTCTACAAGGCCGCCAGTCGAAACAAGAGCGTCCAGCAACCAACCGTAAGCTTTCAGATGACCAGGAACTGGCAGTGTGTCAGTACCTTGACCGTCTGGACACAATTGGCACAAGTGCTCGACTACAAATGGTTTCAAGCTGTGCCAATGCGATTCTCCAATCTGCGCATACTGGGCCAGAGCCAGCACCTCTGATAGGTGACCACTGGGCACCACGATTTCTCCAGCGTCATCCAGAATACTTTATTAGAAAGCAACAGACCATCGATGCTGACCGCAAGAATGCTCACCAGCCTAATGATATTCTCGCTTGGTTTGAGAAATATCGTTCTGTTTGTGAGGAGTACAACATTCAGCATGGGGATCAGTATAATTTTGATGAGACTGGTTTTCACATTGGGATTGGCCGGGACCAGTGGATTATTACACGTGATCCAAATCGCCAAGCCTACCTTGCCAGCTCTACAAACAGAGAGCTAGTTAGTGTCTGTGAAACAATCAGTGCTGATGGGGTTGTCTTGCCGCCAATGCTTATTGTTCCTGGGGTGATTCATCAAGAGCCCTGGTATGTGGCTACAAGTATCCCAGATGATTACTTGATCGCCACCTCCGACACCGGTTACAATAATGATGACTTGACAATCAAATGGCTTGCCCATTTTGAACGATTCTCTGCTAAACGACAAGTGGGAGCTCACCGACTTCTTCTCCTAGATGGGTTTGGCTCGCATTGCACCAAACAGTTTATCGACTACTGTGATCGCCATAAGATCATTGTTTTCTGCCTGCCTCCTCATTCAAGCCATCTTCTTCAACCCTTGGATGTAGTCATATTCCAACCCTACAAGCATTATCACGCGGAAGCTGTAGAGGTAGCGACACGTATGGGATGTGGGGACTTTGACAAGTGCGAATTTCTTGATAAGATTCATTCAATACGCCAACAGACCTTCAAGCCATCCACAATTCGATCTGCCTTTCAAGCCACAGGCCTTATCCCTTACAATCCTAGTATAGTCATTTCCAAACTACGAGAAGCAGCTCCCACTCCTACCATACCTCCGAACCAATTCTCTGGAATTCCTTCTGGCATTCCACTTACGATCGCAAGTCTAAAGACCCAGGGCGATGAATTACTAGATCAAGCACAAGAGATGTCACCAGAATTCCAGCATCGTCTTAAGCTAGTACTACAAGGTGGACTAGCATTGGCACAGTCAGGTGCCTTAGCAATGGAACATCTGGAGAATACTCGGGCGGCCGATCAAGCTCGAAGTGCAAGAAGTCGGGCTCATAGTAGGAGGCAGATACAGAAGGGGGGAGTGTTATATGCATCTGAAGCACGCCAAATGGTTAAAAGAAGGGTTGATGCAGAGGTGGAAAAGCAGACAAAACAGCTCCGTAGGGCAGTAAATAATCAAAGAAGAGAGGACAAGGAAAAGCTTCAACCATTTCTTGATGAGATAAAGGCAAGGGGAAAAGCCAGACGTGCTGCTCAAGCACAGAAAAAGAAGGTGTCAAGGCTGATTATAATGGGTATTAAGCGACATGCAAGGTTGCACAAATTAATGTAAATTCGAATACCACATTCTGTAAACTTTTGATATAATATTCAAGTTAAGTTACAAAGTTATACTCAGTTACTAAGTTATGCTGAGTCAAAAAGTCTTTAAAGCCACAAAGTTCTGTTGAGCCACAAAGTTGCGTTGAGCTGTAAAGTTGCATTGAGCTGGCAGGCACTCTTTAGAGTGCCCCCGGTTGTGAGCCAGTGAACATGCGGGGGTTGCGGCCACACGCCGCAACCTTGGCACGAGTACTAGGCCTTCTATGGACGGCCATGGAAAATCTTTAACCCAGTCCAACGATCAGCCAGCAAGGTACCGGCTGCCAATGAAATATTGAATACCCATGAAGCAACGAGAATGGAAGTGGATATGGTGCAGAAGCATGCCACATTCAGGCAAACAGTACAAGCAGACAAGTGGCACAAACCCCAGAAATGCTCCTTCAAGATTGGAACCAGAGTATTGGTTAGAGGACAGCCCTACACCTCTACACCTGGATGATCGAGGAAGCTAGAACCCAGATTGTTTGGACCATTCAAGGTACTAGAACATGATGTCTATACCGACAATTACAAGCTTGAATTGTCTCGGTGAATAGAGCGGCAGAAATTCTTCTTCCACATATCTTCCCAGAAGGAATACCTCGAAAATGACCCAAATAGCTTCACATCTCGAGGGATGGACAGGCCAGCACCTATCATCACTGACAATGCAGAAGAATAAGAAGCAGAACAGATCCTTGATTACAGATGCCAGAACAACAGGGACGAATTCCTGGTGCACTGGGAAGGATATGAAAGGACTGACGACTCTTGGGAACCTATCGAGAACTTGGAGAACTCCTTGGAAATCATCCAAGAATACTGGACTACAAACCACCATTACATAATCAAAGATATTTCTCTTATGAACTTTGCTAGTAGTGAATTACTGGTAATATTATAACCAGTAACTGAATCATTTGATAGGGGTAATTTGAACCAGGAGTGTGCAGCGTGACCACCTGGAAGCAATTGTACTACAATCCTAGAGGAGGTAATACAAAGCACAATCTTTCCTCTAGTGCAGAAATAACTGTATAAGCAATTATAGAGAAAGGTTTTTCTAGTGCCTGCAGGACCTTGGAGGAAGAAAATAGACTATAGATTCTGATGGGAGTTCAACTCACATCACTCAACAGCAGCTCTAATCACTTGGAAATAATCTTGTTACTCCAGATTAAGCTATGTTCTCATCACATTGCAAGTCTCCCTTTCCTGTTGCTGATCATAGACTAACTCTTCATCCTTAACTGTGTTACTTGCTATTCTATTGTCAAGAACCCAACCAAGAAGTAGTTCTAGTAATCCAAGTTTAGCTAATAACTGTCCAAATTTATCGAGATATTTCTGCAGAAGATATAGACTATAGTTAAGATGAATGCTATCACTAAACTCTTGCGCACCTGTGGAAAGTGTACCTTAGCTGTTATTATTCAATGAGGCAGATCATCATACATGCTCTGCCCAAATTGTTCCCAAATAGAGATAGGGTTGGTAATCATTATATGTTGGAGGGATAGAGTAAATAGATAGTCCAATCCTCTACAAGTGATAAACTGCCTACCTTCCCTAAATATTGTAACCCACTCCCTGTCATCCTCAAGTAAGCCTATGGCAATACAGGCTGCCTTGAATATTGGGTACACCATACCAGCAACTGCCTGAGATTCCAATAGCTAGTAGCTCCACAGACAACAGTCAATAGCAGGTGGAGATTGTATCTCTCACTCATGAAAGGACTAGCAGAGTACATCTATCTAATTGCTAAATCCCTCTGATGTCTCTTCTATTCCTTGCTCCATTGAAACATAAAGTGTTCTAGAAACCGCTTGTAATAGTACTATCTGGCATCTTCATTGCATGTATTGCAGGTGAAAAATGCCGTAAGTATAGTTATAGCTACCTCAATGTGCTCACAAAGTGTAATAACCTACCAGAGAGTGTCTTACAATAGACTATTCTTACACCCATACTGGAAACCATGAGGTTCATGGGTAAGGATAGTTGAGTTCACTAGAGTAGATACAGGAATATTATATGATTGTAGTATCAATGACAGGATCGATAAGGTGGGCTCAAGAAAAGCTTGTGTAATGTAACTGACATCACTCTGACATGAGGTCCAAGTTACCATGACATGAGGCCCAAGTTACCCTGACATAAGACTCAAGTTACCTTGAGATGAGGTCCAAGTTACTCTACCTAAAGTATAAAAGATGTTCACTTGAGGTAAGGGATCTGGCTGTATTGGTGAGGCACTGCAGTAAAATCTATAACTCCAAACCAGGTACCTATTAGGGGACCACAGGAGGAGCTACAGAGCTCTGAATGCTACAGGATTTTACAAAGGTGTTCCCAACACCCCCCTGTAGCCACAGTATAAGGGCTGTACATCATGGACTTATGGTTGTTGAGTTGCTTCCTTCCTGACAGAAGGGGATGGGTTGAGATACTCTTGCAATACTATATAGGTTGTCACTGTCTGTCCAACTGGATGCTGTATGTAGGATACATGAGAGGGTATAGGATGTGCTTCAGAAGAAGGGTTATTTTCTCATACTAGATATGCACAAAATGTACAAGAGCTGAAGGGGTTACTAAGGTAATACCAAAGGGGTAGTCCAGAATCTCTCAGGTAGTTCCAGGATGGCCTTGAAGATGTCAAGGCATCTCTGGGCAGAGAAATGCACAGAGGGGCAACTCACGCCCAATTGCTGTAAGACTATTGAGGTTGTTAGAGAACTATAAAAGCATGATTCTTATTATGGTAGGGGCACTTTTAAGGAGTTGACAGTGGGTAGTGCCCGCCAAGCCAATCATACAGGTACCCTTTCAAGGAAGTCAAGTAGACATTGCTATTAAGTAAAGACTTGATTAGAATGTTGTAAAATGTTCAGCTTGATTGTAAGAGCTATGTCAATTAAGAGCTTGCAGAGATGAAATGCATATGAGTATGAGAGTTTGTTAGTGGTATGTCTTCTCAGTTGCATGATAGTTTATTACTAACAGGTCAATTATATGAAGAGCTTTTTCTCCTGTTGTCAGAATAGAGATGCAGTCCTTGAAATACTTTATGTTGACAGAAGATTTAGCCAGATTGGGCAAGCATGCTTGGACAGATATTGTCTTTAGTGGTGTGTTGGACAACAGGTAGGAACAGGTGTCCTCATGATTAAGTTACAGTAGTGATGGGTATTACAAACCTGGCATGGTTTGTAATGGTTTCATTTGTTAAAAAGGTTTCGCACATGACTCAATTGAGTCATATGATATTATGTTTCACACTATGACTCACATACGAGTCATAGGGTTTTATATGATTCACAATTGTGAGTCATAGTTGTTTATGTTTGAATTTGATTGGTATGTTGAGTGTTGACTCATAGGTGCGCCTATGAGTCATGAGGATTAAGAGGCATGACTTCATTTATACAAGTCATGAGGTTTCGCACATGACCCCTTTAAGGTCATGAGACTTTCGCGCATGACCAAGTATGGTCATGAGGTTATATGTTACGCAAGTGTATGAGTCACAGTTGTGACTCATTTGATTTGTAAGTGAATTGCTGGAAGAACTATATAAGGAGGTCAGTAGGACCTGATAGTTAGTTCTTCACACAACCACCTAAGTTATTTCCTATCTTATAAGTTATCAATAAAACACCTTTACGCTCTTTACAACAAAGACAAACAATCACAAAGAAGAAACAGAACGAATACTAGTTAGCACTATAAGGACTTAGTATTGGCAACAGTCAATATCTAGGACGTAGTGTAAGATAACAAGTATTAAGAATTCTCAAAGAGCAGAGAATACAATAAGAGATAGGTAAGTATTATCCTTAGAAGGAAGCTAACGATAAGACCATTGCCTGTTGCGAGATATAAGAAAGGAGAGATCAGATAGCCGATTGTAACATTTAGTTGCGTCTTCAAGCAACACCCAACGACAACAATGGCCGAAGTGGCAGGAGATGAACAGATAAACCCCCCACCAGAAGGAGAAGGAGGAGAAGGCCAAGTATTACCCATGGTACTAACAGCAGAACAACTGACACAAATCCTAGCAGGATTACAAGCAGAAAGGAGACCTGAAACAGAAAAACCAGAAACCTTTGAGGGAGACCAAAGTAAACTATGGACATGGCTAGCTAAATTAAGAGTATATTTCCAAGCTATAGGATGGCACGATAACCATGACACAGACAAGATAGTATACACGACAAGTCTGCTAAGAGGAGATGCAGCCAATTGGATTACACCTTATGCAGAAGGAAGTATAGCACAACCATGGGACGGATCTTGGGAACTCTTTCAGACATCCATCAAGGAACAATTCGGAGCCATCGATGCCAGAGGAGAAGCCCGAATGAAACTTAAGAAATTAAGACAAGGAACCAGACCCGTAACAGAATATTGGAACAGTTTCAGAATGATGGCCACTGAAGCCGAATTGGATGAAGCAACAAAGGGAGAATGGCTACTAGCAGGAATGGATACAACATTATCAACTGCTTGGGGAATGGATACAACTGTATTCCAAAATACAGAACAACTAGCAAGATGGGCAATCACCATGGAAACCAAAATGGCCATGGTAAAGCATATCCAGAAAGGAACCCAAGACCACAAAACACAGGACACCTCAAGAAACAACAACGGTACCTTCAAAACAACACCTAAGGAACCACAGCGAGGAGATGCAATGGATCTGGACGCTACAAATCGAAGGAGGTACCAAAGGCTACCCCAGGAAGAATGGAGAAAATGCATGAAAGAAGGATTGTGCTATCAGTGTGGAAGGAAGGGACACATGGCAAAAGACTGTCGAGTCAAGAAGGCCAATATCAAGGGACCGAAGATTAGGGAACTTGGATGTGGAAAAAGAACAAGAAGAGGCTTTAAACGACGAAAGTCTCCAGGAATAGATGGTCCTGGGGACAACCGAACAAAACCCATCAAAAGAATGAAGATGTCCTCAGGAAAAGATGGACTGGGGGACGACAAGACAAAAAACATCAAAACCACATACCTCAACACCACTTTGACCAACCAAGAACTAAGAAACCTCGAATCGGACCACATCATGGTCAAAGTACAACTCCACAATGAACAACAACAAATACCGACCAACGCAATGATCGATTCGGGGGCAACTAAAGATTTTATAGATCGCAACTTCACTATAAGTCATCAGTTACCCTTGACAAAAATTGAAAAACCAAGGAACATATACATGGTAGACGGAACAGTATCGGATGCCAGACCAATCACCCATGTCACAGAAATCCCTATGGACATCAGAAGCCACAAAGAGAAAGCAACTTTCCTAGTGGCAAACCTTGTCAAACATGAGGTCATCCTTGGCATGATATGGTTAAAAGACCACAATCCAAGGATCAATTGGAGAAATGAAGAAATCACCTTCGATAGCGACAGGTGTAAGGCAGTATGCCTTGATGCATCCCCGATGGTATATGCAGTACCAGAAAAGGAAGCAATTCAGGAAAATCTGAAGAGTCGGATTCTAAGAATCAGCGCCAAGGAAGGACCAAACTATGAAGTCATGGTCAAAAAGCTGAGAGAAGATGTGAAGATACCTATGATAGGTTCGCGAAAGGCTGCAGGTAGCGACCTCTTCAGTATAGAAGAAGCCACAATCCCAGCTAGGTGACAAAAGCTCCTTGGAACAGGGATCTCGATGGGACTTCCAAAGAATACCTATGCCCACATCACACCCAGGAGCAGTTTGGCAAGCAAAAACGGCCTTACCATTAATGCTAGAGTCATAGATGCAGACTATACAGGAGAAATTCGGGTTCTATTGGTAAACCTGTCAGAAGTAGATTATGAGGTCCACAAGGGAGATAAGATCGCCCAGATAATTATCGAAAAAATAGTGTCAACACCATTCAAGGAGGTACAACAACTTCAACCCACAGAAAGGAGCAACCAAGGATTCGGCAGTACAGATCACCAAGAGAAAGAACCATCTCAGAAAAAGAAAAAACTATCAATTGCTTTTATCTCAGCACAAGCATTTGGAAGGATGCACAAAAAAGGAGAAGTTACTGGAATCCTAAAATGGGACAATGCAAAACTCACGTTGGCGGCTACAACAATTAGTACCGAACTAGCCCTGCAAAAGAAAGGAAAGGGCGGAAAAGTAACCTTAAGACAAATAGTGCCTAAAGAGTATCACAACTTCTTAGACATATTTGAAGAAAAAGAAAGAACAGAGTTGCCACCACATAGGGCAGCAGACTACAAGATCGAAACAGAAGCACTGCCACCATTCATGAAACTCTACCCCTTAAGAGGGGAAGAACTCAAAGAACTCAGAGAATACCTGGAAAAGAACCTAGAAAGACGATGGATAAGACATTCATCCTCATCAGCGGGAGCACCCATACTCTTTGTCAAGAAGAAAGATGGAGGATTAAGGCTTTATGTGGACTACAAAGGCCTAAATGCAGTATCAAAAAAAGACCGATACCCATTACCATTGATGAGTGAAGCCTTGGATCGACTACAAACGGCAAAGTATTTCACCAAACTCGATATCAAGAATGCCTATCAACACATCAGGATTGCCAAAGGAGACGAATGGAAAACAGCATTCAGAACGAGATACGGACTATATGAATATATGGTCATGCCATTCGGACTAGCTAATGCACTGGCAACCTTCCAATGATCGGTCAATAATACACTTAGCAAGTATTTGGATGGCAACTGCATAGCTTACCTGGATGACCTATTGGTATATTCGGATACCATGGAACAACATCAAAAGGACATGGCCATGATACTAGCAAAACTCAAGGAAATTGGAGTTCGCCTCAAACCCATAAAATGCGAATTCCACAAAGAAGAAACCAAATACCTAGGATTCATCATCAACTCTGAAGGAGTCCGAATGGATCCTACCAAAACAGATGCCATAAAAGTATGGACAACACCGGAAAGGGTCAAAGACATCCAGAGCTTTGTAGAGTTCTGCAACTTCTACAGAAGATTCATAGAAGGATTCAGCAGGATAGCAAAACCACTATACAACAGAACCAAGAAAAATCAAAAGTGGGAATGGGGAGAGCAAGAGCAAAAGGCTTTCGAAGGTCTTAAGGAAAGACTTACCACAACCCCAATACTAAGACACTTCGACCCGGAGGTACCGATTATGATTGAAACTGATGCATCTAATTACGTCTGTTCCGGAATAATATCGCAACAAGATAAGGAAGGACTGTGGAAACCAATAGCATACCAGTCAAAAACAATGACCAAGGCAGAATGCAACTATGACAAACATGACAAAGAACTCCTTGCAATCATGCAAGCCCTCAAGGAATGGAGGAAATATGCACAAGGAAGCCCTCATACAGTCAAAATCCTCACGGACCACAAGAACCTTGTCCCATTCACAACTACCAAGGCCCTGAATGGAAGACAAATAAGATGGAGTGAAGAGCTAAGCCAATACAACATCAAAATCGAATATCGACCAGGCAAAGAAGGGGCAAAACTGGATGCCCTTACAAGAAGAACAAATGACATACCAATGGAAGGAGACGATCACATTACACAACAACAAAGAATTCTGTTACCAAAAGAACAGTTCTTTGTGGATGAAGGATATGCTTGAGGCTCAGAAGAAATCAATACTATGGAACTACGGACAATAGAAGACCAAGGAACCGAAAAGAATATCAAAGAAAAAACATCACAGGATATGTTGCTCCAAGATATTCAAAAAGCCATAGAAAGAAAGGATAAAGAATACCCGAAAGTGGCACTAGGATCATGTAACTAGAAGGAAGGATACATGTGGTATGAAGGAAAAATCTGGTTACCAGAAAACGAACTAATAAGAACTGAAGTGATAAGAAGGAATCACGACACACCACAAAACGGACACGGTGGAACAGCCAAAACATTTGAATTGACACAACGAACATACTATTGGCCAAGAATGCACCAAGATATTAAACGATATGTCAAAAACTGCGACATGTGTCAACAAATAAAAACAAGTCGTCACGCGCCCTATGGACTATTGCAACCACTACAAATACCAGAAAAATCACGGAAATCCATCAGTATAGATTTCATCACAGACTTGCCACTATTGAACAATTATGACACGATATGGGTCGTCGTGGATCGATTAACCAAGATGGCTCATTTCATACCCTGTAGGAAGGATATGAAAACTAAACAGTTTACGCAATTGTTTATGAAAAATGTTTTCAAACTACATGGATTACCGAAAGATATCATCAGCGATAGGGGATCAATATTCACATTGGACCTATGGAAAGAAATAACCAAAGGATTGGACATCATACGAAAGATAAGCACAGCATTTCACCCCCAAACGGATGGTCAAACAGAACGAACGAATGCTTCACTCGAACAATTCCTAAGGGCATATGTGGAATACTCCCAACAAGACTGGGAAGGATGGCTATCATTTGCAGAATTTGCATACAACAATACAAAACAAGACGTCATCAAGACAACACCCTTCTATGCAAATTATGGACATCACCCCATCAATGAACCCATGGGACACATAGGCTTACCAGGAATATTGGAAAAGAAAGATATCAGCCGACTACATAGACTCATCCAAACAGAAATACGAATGGCACAAGATAAAATGAAAGAAAACAACGATCACCACAGAAAACCCGATCCAAGACGAGAATCAGGAGACAAAGTCTGGCTAATTACAAAGGACATTCATACCACGAGACCATCGAAGAAACTAGATTATCGGAAAATTGGACCATACAAAATCATTGAAAAAATTGGAGAAAAAGCTTATAAGCTTGACCTCCCGGCCTCAATGAAAACGAAACATCCAGTCTTTCACATCAGCAAACTTGAACTCTACTCAGACGATCCTCTACCCTCACAAAAGAAACTTCCCCCTCCTCCTATTGAAATAGAAGGAGAAGACAAATACGAACTTGATCAAATAATCGATTCAAGACTACATTACGGAAAACTACAATACCGAGCCAAGTGGACCGGTTACTCTGCACAACACGACCAAGAGTGGTACCCAGCAGAGAATTTCAGTAATGCTAAGCATGCAATCAAATACTTTCACTGAAAAACCCCAGGGAAACCTGGTCAAAGAGGAGGAACAAATGAGCGACAAGGACTGGATCAACCTAGCCGATCTCCCCGCATCCACGCCGATTACACACGAACAAGAAGAACACAACCAGAAAAACTGGACTGGTTGCTTAGACGATGGATGCCAAGTACACTTTACGGAAAAAGAAGGGGCCAATTACTAGCCGAAGAAACACAGAAACCCCCTACCACCACTCCAACCACCCATGACAACATGGGAAGAAACGTCACCATCCCCGAGAACACCACCCCAGTCGCCATGCGACAACAACATCCTTTTAACAGCAAGGCAAGCAAGGTTTTCAGGGACGAAAACAAAGAGAAGGGTGGGCAAAAAATCTTGGCCCAAGGTCAAGAAAGATGGAGAACAGTTGGAAAGTTGTCCAACGATAACCCATACCGATTCCTTCGAGACGAAGGAAACCCTGAAGAGAAAGGTCAAGGAAAAGGAGGAGCAAATTGCAGAGCTGAAGGAGCATAAGAAATGGTGAAAAGGAGAGATAGCAGGCAAGGATATCAGGATCTGAGCCCTAGAAAGAGAGCTAGCAAGAGAACGCTATGCGAGGAAGGAGGAAGAAAAAAGGTTCAGTAGGATTGCAGGGGACATGGCACACATCCACAGAAACATAAGAAAAGATGTGTACTATGAAGGATACCATCACGAATCCTCAAGGGACTGAGGATTTAGGGAAAGGGGAGCTAGTATTACAAACCTGGCATGGTTTGTAATGGTTTCATTTGTTAAAAAGATTTCGCACATGACTCGATTGAGTCATATGATATTATGTTTTGCACTATGACTCACATACAAGTCATAGGGTTTTATATGATTCATAATTGTGAGTCATAGTTGTTTATGTTTGAATTTGATTGGTATGTTGAGCGTTGACTCATAGGTGCGCCTATGAGTCATGAGGATTAAGAGGCATGACTTCGTTTATATGAGTCATGAGGTTTCGCACATGACCCCTTTAAGGTCATGAGACTTTTGCGCATGACCAAGTATGGTCATGAGGTTATATGTTACACAAGTGTATGAGTCACAGTTGTGACTCATTTGATTTGTAAGCGAGTTGCTGGAAGAACTATATATGGAGGTCGGTAGGACCTGATAGTTAGTTCTTCACACAATCACCTAAGTTATTTCCTATCTTATAAGTTATCAATAAAACACCTTTATGCTCTTTACAACAAAGACAAACAATCACAAAGAAGAAACAGAACGAATACTAGTTAGCGCTATAAGGACTTAGTATTGGCAACAGTCAATATCTAGGACGTAGCGTAAGATAACAAGTATTAAGAATTCTCAAAGAGCAGAGAATACAATAAGAGATAGGTAAGTATTATCCTTAGAAGGAAGCTAACGATAAGACTATTGCCTGTTGCGAGATATAAGAAAGGAGAGATCAGATAGCCAATCATAACAATGGGTGGGAACTGGCAGTATATGATATTCTACTTAAACTATATGCCAGGCACACTCTAGTCTTGCAATCAACTATCTCTCAAGAAACTTACTGAGTGAAGCTGCAACTTAATGATATTATGTTTTACTATTTTGATTCTTGTTTACTCTACTGTTGATTATCAGTTTTGATCATTCAGTCACTTCAGTGCAGTTATAAACTCGGGATCCATCTTCCCTTAGGGCTCTCCCATTACATGAAGTTCTTCATCAGCAAAAATATTATCTTGCACCTAGTGTGTCCTGTGTGTCTGACACACAGCATGCCTGTAATAATAACTGTTAACCAGGATGTGCTCTTGAGCCGAGGTCTTGTGCTGATGTCGAGTCATGTACCTAGTACATCCTGACAGTATCCAGACATGGACCCCTATGCCAGGTGTACCCTGACAATGTCTGATTCTGTGCTCTTGCATCCTAACAATGTCTGATGCTTGGGTGTTGTATTCTATCAATGTCTGATTCTCAGGTGTTGCATCCTAACACTATCAGATCCTAGCCTGTTGTGTTTCATCAACAAAAATTCTACTTTGCGTCCTGGTGCGTTCTATTCACCCTGGGCGTTGGACGCCCCAGGTGCTTATAACGTAAACTCCAGTTCTGGGTGCATTTGCCTGGACTCGTTCCGTCCAGATCCAGCTCAGTTGCGTCCAGACGCATTGGACGGTGTTAGACGTATTTCTCCTTAGCAACCCTGCCCCTAGCATAAACCCTTTTCGTCCCTTAGCACCTATTGCCCTTGCTCGCATGACCGCCCTTTTCAGATGCCTTGCGGCTTCACGTTCTCTGCTCTGAAGGCTTCCCCAATCAATACTGTCTACCAGCCTTCTTCCGGACTCCGTCCGCTAAATCTGGGAGAAAACAAAATGTGTTCAGGGGGCTGAGGGTGAAAAAGAGCGGATTCGGAGCGTTCTGGCCATGAGACGGATCAGGGGACAGACTGCTGATGTTCTCCCCTCTTTTCCTTTTCGTGCCGAACTTCTCCGAATCTGCTCTTTTTCACCCACAGCCCCATGAACACACTTTGTTTTCTCCCGGATCCAGCGGACGTTTTCCGGCTCGTACCTTTTATGTCCCCGTCCCTCCTTAGCCCATCGTGTCTGCTCCAGGCCTCTCACCGGCACCCCCATCCTCTAGACATCTGCCTGGCTTGTTCCCAACCTTTCATACCTCCAATCGCCCGCTCGACGACTTCCCCGTACCTTCTCAGCCTGCTACATCTGCCCGATGCATTCCCATGCTTTTAGTGGCCACAATCGCCTGCCTGCCCCCTGTCACAGGCCTCGACACCATTAATTTCGTCTCTTCCGTACTCTTTTGGCATATATCCTTATTTGATTTTTCTATTACACTCTTATATACATACACGATACTCGTGATAAATCTGTTCTAGTCCTCTGTGTCAGTTTCCCCAACCTGCGATAGTGCATCCTCAAGTTCTCGCACCGGGGCTGCATCAACCCGTTGCGACCTGTGTCGACCATATCTCCTCGCCATAACTGCCTGGCCCCCAGCCCCTTCTGATTCCTCCAGCTCCGGATCACTTCCAAACTCCTGCCTCAATGCCTCTTCATCGTTGGAATATCCTGCCGTTCTCTCGACACGCTTTCCACACTCTTTTGCGATCCTGTCCTCCAATGTTCTCCTGATTCGCTCGATTATGCATCCGCGCCACACCTCTCCTGTACTCTCCCCAGTGGCCCCCCTACCTAAGATCAATTCACACTATGTTAGAATGGTTTGGGAACCAATGGAAGTTTCAGAGACTTCCTGTGCAGCTGGACCTGTACCTGATGAATTTTGGGAACCTTATAATGATGAGGAATATGACTCTAGCTATTCAGAGTTGGACTACTTCAGTACTGATGATGACTCCCTCCTTTGGCACATGGATGAGAACGAGCAGGAGGACTTGGACTAGAGTATGTGGTGTTTTGGATTGGGGGAATGTAATATGTGTACATGTTTCGGCAACTGTATACTGGTTATGCTTATATTTTTCCTTGTTATGTTATTTCATTTGTTCTTATTTTGATTGATTGATTTTTTCACTACTGGTATCACTAGGATTCCGGTAACATGTTATGTTTGTTTTAGTTATGCTTTTGTACTGGCAAGGTTTTGCCCTAGGGATTCCAAGGGAAGGAATGGTCATGTATACTGGTGGTAGAGATAAGGCTTGGATGAAGGATTGCCTTGGGCTTTCAGGATTCCGGTAGGATCACAAGATTTCGGAAGTGTACACTTACCGGAAATGACAGTGGTCGTGGGTTTTCAGGAACCTCTACCTTGGGTGGAGAAAATCATGTATTTAAGACAGGCTTCCTGACTAGCAGGAAACGCCAGACTTCAGACAGAACCTAGATAAGAAATATACTTGGTTGAACGGCGATTCTCTTGCTCCCTTTCCCCTTCACTTCTTCTAAGACCTTCTTGTCTTTACCTCTCTAGTCTCCCTTAGGAATCAAACGATAGCTGGCCTACTGCCGATCCCTATTGTATTAGTTCATACAGGTTACCACCTGTCACAAATGGTGAGATATGCATTGTGGAAACTATTCAGAAAGTACATTTGCATCAAGCCTGGGTGGGCGATGGACTATATACATAGAAAATAGCCTTGGGCGTCGTTGGGTTAGGGTTGTTTGATGATAGTGTTTTGTGAAAAATAGGTTTTTTTCTATTTTTTGGATACCTTCATTTTGGCCACATTATTGCAATTTGGTGGTTGTGATCTTGTGTCAACCAGACATGCCACTTTATGTCAAAATGGCGTTTTCACTTAAACCTCTATAATCATGGTCAAAATGAAGGTTTAAGGTGGCAACCAGACACACCCTAAAAGAGATCTCACAGATGGCGCAAAAATTCTGCGTTTGATAACCGGAAGTCGAAATGGAGAGATTTTTTCCAGAAAACGGGTGATAATTGAGTTTAAAGTGTGACGTAATATTTTAGGATTTTTCTTTTATTTTTGCTTCATGTATTGTTTATGAGTTTGGGCAGAGTAGAATTTTGTAGCAGTTACGGACCTCCAGACCTCCATATCTACTTGGAAAAAAAAGTATCATATGGTTAGGTAAAGTAATGATAAATTAACCATTTTTGCATGCACCAAGCTTACACGAAACAGCAAAGTAAGCTATGTTTTTTCAAACTTTTTCAACTTGAATACCACTAGTACCGTAAGTGTATGCTACGGTATTGTTGACTCTCCTCCCCAAAAACCGGAAGGGGTAATTCTAAGGCGATTCGTCTCGTAAGGTGAGGGTTGGCACGAAGCTCGGTCACTTCCTCTCTAAAATCAAATATCAAATATAAAATAACAAAAAAAAAGGTCTCTCAAAGTGTTTCTTCTCGTCCAATAACTAATCCCGTCAAGACTGAAAGTAAAAAAAAAAGTAAAAAAAAGAAAAAGAAAAGAAAAGAAAACCCAAAAGACTATCAAAGGCGGTCCTCAACGTCAATGTCCGTGCTGAGGCGATTCGCAATGCCTCTGTCCAATAATATTCCTATGCTCTGCTGGCCCTGCGGGCCCCCTGTCCTCTCTCTTCTCTCTCTCTTCAAGTTCTCCGGCCGTCTCGCACTCTTTCTCCCAGACACTGCTCAGGTCCCCTTTTATAGACGGTTGTAAGTGTGAGGGCTGCAATCATGGCTGTAAGAGAAATGTAACACCGGTCGCCAGAGGGACGTAGTAATGTCTTCAAGAGGAATGCAGTTGCGGCCGTAAGAAAGAAATGTCATTGCGATCGTCAGAGTAGTCGCCAGAAGAACGTAGTGACAGGCGCAGGAAAGATGTAATCGCGGCCATAAGAGAGAATTGTCATTGCAGTAGTAAGCATAGTCGCAATAGAGATGCTGAAACCGTCGCATTAGGAATGTAATCGTGATGTTTGCCGACCACCGGAAACCCTCAAATGACCCATAAGTCTACGCGCATCGAACATCCAACAAAAATCGGACTACCTAAGGAACGAAAGTCACAAACACTAAAACTTAACTAAAAACACTGAATAACCACTAAACTATAGCACGACACAAAATATCCTCAACAGTATGATACTCGAGTAGTCTTGGGTGGTTGCGGGTTCGACTGTCTTGGCACTGTCGGGAGTGTGGTATATAGCTCGACAACCAACGCCAGAGCAACTGAGCAAAAGAGTCTTCAGCTTTGTTTTACCCCCCCCCCCCCAATTTTCTCGGACGGCTAGGTCTTCCGCTTCCTTCTTTCCTATTTGCTCCTCTCTGCAGCAACCTAGGACATCTAGGGTCGGCTTTAGCAGCTTCGCTGAGCAGCCCCTAGGAGCAAATCCCCCCATTTTGTGTAAGGATATTGGTACCGATGGATATGGCACATACCGGTACGATTAGCGGGATTTATGGCATAAGGAAAGGCTTTGGAGAAGGTGTGGTGAAGCGGCGGTTTTTTGGTATTTCCTTTGTCTCGCGTTGTTGATGTGTGTTGTTTGCCGTCGCTCGTTGGACAAGTATCTGTAGAATTCCCGCATTAGCTGTATGAAAAAGGGCAAGTAATCAAGACAGCTTCGTACAGAGAGAAGTTTGCCCCTCCTTTTATCCACCTTTTTCTATAATTCCAGCAAATAATTGAGATCAGAAAATACAAGTGGGCCAATATTGCAAGCTCAACTGCGAGTAATGCGGTATAAGATATTTCTGTTCATTGAAATAGAACCATCTCTCTTACCAAGAAAACACTTCGCGCCAAAACAGTCAGTCCAGCAACGATCGCTATCCAGAAACATAAGAAAGGTGCAAGGTACCTTACCCTCAACTAACTATTATTTGCAACGTGGAATTCCCAATCTCCCCAAGAAAAAAAAGAGAAAAATGTAGTTTGGACAACTTGAAAAATTGAGAACATGACTGGGCCTGAACCATCGGTATTTTCCTATCAGGTAACTCAGTTTAATTGAGTCACCGACAGTGACTACTTGAAGCCGTCGTATATGTTTAGTGCCCATTCTAATAATTCCACAGTAGAGAGTATATTACCAGGGTCACCTTGATGTGACGTATTGAAGAGCCTGCGGTATGGGATCAGGTCATGTCCGGTTGTGGTCACCACGCCAGCGTAGTCTATATGGAAGTATTGGTTGTAGCCCAGGATCCGTGGTGTGCTATTTCTTGTGACCCCCCGATTAGGATCTGCTATCATTTTCCAACACTCTAACCAGTGTTCCCAACCGTCCCGGGCGCCCTACAGGGCCCTGGCGGGCTGGTAGTCCCGGGCGTCCCGGGCGGGGTGGGTAAGGACGGCAGGGCACGGCGTCCGTCTTTCGTAAAGACGGCCATCCTGCGGGTTGACGCCCGGGCCCTGCAGTCTTATGGCAAATGGCATCTTCCGGCTGTCAATTGCAGGGGCCGGCCGTCATCTGCAGGGCCCGGCCGTCATTCGCAGGGCCCGGCCGTCATTCGCAGGGCCCGGCCGTCATTCGCAGGGCCCGGCCGTCATTCGCAGGGCCCGGCCGTCATCTGCAGGGCCCGGCCGTCACGTCATTCGCAGGGCCCGGCCGTCATCTGCAGGGCCCGGCCGTCATTCGCAGGGCCCGGCCGTCATCTGCAGGCTTCGGGCGTCATCTGTAGGGCCCTATAGGTATTTCATAAACTACAGAATAATGGATGGTCGTCCCACAGTGTAAGTGGTTATCTCGTAGCAGGGACGCATTTAATACAATATTTTCATACTTTTACACGTCAACGATCAAATAGCGACAACGATCCAAAACGAAAAATGCCAAGATTCACACTATAAGCGATCACAAGAAAAAGGGGGAAAAACTCTTCTTCAACTCAACGACAACTAACTCCTCTAACTAACGGTAATGACAGGATAGATATAGGAAAACAACAATGTCCTCCAGTTCTTCCTGAACACTTTCTCTCTCAGGTGTGTCCCCCTTCCTTTCGCAAACACAAAAGCTAACACAAAAGGAAACACAAAGGAAAGACAAACTCCGGCTCTCTATTGCCTCCGTACGTCCACCTTTCCCGCTCGCCCTTACGGCCATTCCGCTCGCACAAACTCGCACACATTCCTGGTGCATTCCCGGTGCATTCCCGGTGCCTTAATGCTTTCCCGGAAAGCTAAACTGCCGCTTGCGCCCGAAGCCAAAGTGTGCTCCCGGCGAACAAATGACCGATCACGAACCCCAAGAGCAAACCATCATGCTCGAGCATGCCGAGCAGCATATTCCAACACATACGGTCTCGAACAGAGGAATAAATAGGCTTGGATTCTTCAAGAGAACAGGAAAGCAATCCCATGCACGATAAACATCCTATTCCGAACGGTCAATTTTCTATTACTTTAGCAAAACTTTATTTTAACAAATATGTCTGAAGCATTATCGCATTCCTCGCATGGTAGAGAAGCGGGTTACGGGTGTAGAGATAATGCTGAAGGATTTAGAGGACAGAGGAGTAAAGTTGGCTCTGGGGAGGAGCATAGGTTCCGATGTGAGTGCACAGATTGGTTAGTTTCAGTACGTGTGGATGGGGGGATTTGCTACATGTACCGAGAGGGAGTTACTATGTTATTAGTATCAGAATATAAATGTTTGGTTTCGTTATGACTACAGACTTACTGTACCCAAAATAGATCATGCATGTGAGACACCTATAGGGCCCGGCCGTCCGTCCCGGGCGAAGGTTAGGACGGACTACAGGACGGGCGTCCGTCCAGGGCAGAGTCCCAGAAACCGGCGTCCGTCCCGTCCTAGGCAAAAGACGGACGGACTGGACGCTTGGGAACACTGACTCTAACCGCGACACCTTTGGATGCATGCTAATCTCTATGATGATAACCATCCTTGTTCGTCCTCCCGAGTTCTCTAACCACCACTGAACATCACATCGAAGGGCTAGCAGACTTCCCGTGTATCCTAATTCGACCGTGACTGATGGCCACCCGTGTAGACCTCGCCACGTATCACGTGGTTTGAAGCCTCCACCGCACTCTTTGGCACTCCGACCGGGAACATGAAACGTGGTGCTTCCAACAAGAGAAACATACAGGTACTCACTGAGCTGAAAATTAACTTGAGTAATGGTCTTATCATGAAGGCCCTATACGTAGGTCAGTATGTGCTATTAAGTGTGTCAGTAGTGCTTACTCATATTATGATCACCACTCCAAACAACTAGCGTAGACTCTAGATCTCACCTCCATATTTCCACAAATACAGAGATCTCTCCAACCTATGTCAATCTATTTTTGTAGATGGCAGAGCCATAAATGTCCTAAAGATCCAATGCTCATACCATAGTCTCCTGACTACTAGGAAACCCCAGCTGCCTAATCTCTTTGCCACTGAGGTGTCGAGTTGGGCATTGATAATTCATAGACTCCTGCATATTAACCAGCATAGTTGTAGTTACATCATTCCCGCCCAATAGTCACATCTTGACATCCACAACCATCTCTCATATTCCTCCATGAAGCCTGTCTTGTGAACAAATTTTATTTCCAGATCCACATCTGTATTTTTGATTTTGAATGCAGTGTCAGGGGGGTTCTCCAACCCATCATAGAGCCCCTGAAATCCATCAAAAAGCTGATTTCCGGCTGTTTTAATCTCGCATTGGATGTCTGCTGGGAGACCAGGTTTCACACCACAAAACCCCTCCGAGATCAATGATACAAGATCATCATATACTGCACTTAACATGCATTGGATCATTAGGGTCGAGGTTGGTGAATTGTATGCGTACCATCAACAGATAGGAATATGGCGAGCTTTCCCAATCCCTCCACGCAGGTTTTGACGAGCAGCATATTGTAACAGCCAATGGTCATGGCGAGCCGGCGTGGAAACTGATTGGTTCGAAGATGACGAGATGTCAAGTGGTCTCATATAACGACGGCATGGGTGATTTGTCGATATGATAGTACTTCGTGTCGGAAGTGACGGGAAAAGGAGTTAAGGATATAACAGATATAATATCTACAGGAGAAAAGATAATGGAGTTAGTAAAAGGCGTGGATGCTCGGCAGACAAGGGACTTACCGGCATCCCAGTAATAAGGGATTTAAGGTTATAAGGTTAGGGTTGATATTGGGAATAGCAACGGGCATGCAAAGAAGTAGCTAGGAACATTGGTATGTAAACCTTAGGTATTGCCCGTAACTTTGCAATAAACAAGCTCTACAGAAAGCTCATAATTCACAGTTTCTGCCTGCCAGACCTGGTCTTGTCGTTCCGTAGGTTGAAGCAGCGAATTTTTATCCCCAGCCCGATCGGAAAGTACAATGTTTTGACTCCGTCATGGACTGTGATTGTGAACAAGACCAAGTCTTCGAAGGTCTTGTCACAGATGCCGTTCTCGAGTACATCAACGGCGGATTCGGACGTCCCTCCTCGGCTGTGTGTTACTCCGATCCGGTATCTGACGTCCTGTGATAGGGTAAGACGGGGGGCGGGGTGAGGGATCGGCGCGGCGGGCGGGCAGTAGTAGGTCGGTATCGTCTGTGACCTGCGTAGAGCCTAGACAGGCCAAGGATGCTCCACCGACGAGAATAGTCTCACTTCCCTACGACTTGAAAAGGTTGCTAACTGCAGTATCAGTGTCCCTTGCCCTCGATACCCGCAGGGTTTCCATCATAGGAATTTAGAGAAAGAAAAAAAACTAGAGGGTCTTCTCCAGCCTACTTCCACTGTCTAGAAACTGAATATCTTAGCGGGGGGCAAAACCTGCACTAAGTGTTAGTCTCCACCAGGTTTTGTTTGCATATTTACTTACTTCTGATTTCTGCGGAAAGGTTGAGGTTGAAGGGTGTTGGGAAGAGGAAGAAGCGGGAGAAGGTATCCGAAGCTCCTGAAAAGTGAGTTAAGGAGAATAGATGCTGGTTACGCAATCATTCTCTAGTATATTCAGTCACGCTTACGCCTCCAAATATCACATTATCGAGCACCAAATATCTGACAATTAGAGAAAGTAAAAAATAGACATTTCTAACCTTCTGTTTTGAGCCGCTACATCTATTTTGTGACATTTATAATTTTGCATTGTTCTTTGTTGGAAGCCCCATTGTGCAATTTAAGAAATAGGCGTGTTACTCTCATAATTCTACTATTCCATTCGCCGTCGTAGACACCTTTCTCTGATGAGCTCCCTTCCCAAATTAGGTCTTGAACCAGCTCCCTTCCAGTTTCAACTAATATGGATCATTCCATGATCTGCTTACGAAGCCTCAGAACCTTCAGCTTCTCAGACCGGGCCAACTGCTTCATGTAGAAGCCCATGAAAAATCGATCTCTGGGTGAGATCATTGCTTCTAGCTCTGGCCGTTGCTCTAAAAGTGCTTCCATTACTGTATACTGGTGAGTGAGGAGTAGTGTATTATCTCCAGGCGTTTGAAGTGTGTCGATAGCCAGAATTAAAGCTATGGGCCAGATTCCTCCACGTTAGTAACTATGACTTAGGGAGCTTATAATAATTAGTAGGTGTGTGGGTAGTAGATTACCTTCGAAATAGGCTAGGAAATGTGGGAACCGATATCGCTTATCATGTGGGAGGAAGGTTGTATCAGGAGAGATATTCAAGTGCCAACAACTAGCAGGAGAAAGCATAACGATGTCGCAGGATGGCTGATGCACTATTCAACGAGTGATCCAGCCCCCAGGTGTTCCCAAAACTGGAATGACGTCAAGCTGGTAAGACCTGAAATCTAAGTCCCTGAAGCCATTGTCGTGAAGAATAGAAAGCGCCAACTCAAACTGTTCATCAGTAATCATGAGTTTAAGATTGTTAATCAGGAGACGTGATCCCCAGAGCATTGTGGAGGTAGTGCCTACAATGAAGACTTTTATCCCAGCTTCTTCGAGGATACCAGCAGGATAGAAAGGTAGCTCTCATTGAGGGTGATCACACTCGCAGGTAGTAGGTGCCCAGACATTGGCGAAGGGTAGCAAGTACAGCGCGGGAAAGGTGTTACGGTCGAAGATAGAAGTTAACTTTAATCATCAGTCCTGGAGGAGACTCTATCTCAATGCTTGGTTACTAATCATGCCGCCTTAGGTGAAGCTGAGGTAGGGACTAACGTACTTGACGGCGTATCTAGCCCCGGAAGCTAGCCTCTCCAAAGCCCGGGAAGGAGAGCTTGTGGGAGTTCAATACAATTTGTACTCGAGTACAGTAGCATTCGATGCGACTACGTAGCGCTTTAGGCATGACAAAGTAAATTGTCTGCCCCGCAGCCTGTGTTTTGAATCAGCTGAGCATGAGGTTCTCCCCACTCTTCCTGAATAGTAAAGTCCGCGTCCGCCCTAAACCTCGTAAACCGCGGTGACAACGAACCCACCCAAACTTATCCCTTCGTTCGTTTCCGAGCCCACACACCCCCTAAGGTATTAACTCGGTAGGGAGGTTCAATACCAGTAGTAAGTGGCGAGCGTGCGGCGTCGATATTCTCTGGTAATTTATTGGCCCGGTCACGGCGGACTTGACCTTTCTTCACCTATTCTCGAAAGACGAAAATCTTATCTACACACTATTTGAGGTGTGCTTGTGCCTGAAAAACAGGAACGAACGAAGGGATGTCACACCAATGGTCTACTCATTCCTTTACAACAACTGGACAACCGGCCATCCAAATATTCACAAACACCGAGTGAATAACAAGTGAGAACGATCCCCCAAGATGCCTATCCCCAACATTGTTAGATCTGGGAGAATCGTTGCCACCAGATATACGAGCCTGAGCCAGAGTACTTGCTTTGCAAGTCTATCCAATAGACGTGGGAACCATACTAGTCCTCAGGTAAACCAACCAGTGTTAATAATTATTATTTGTTTCTACTAATCGAATGGTTTAGTCTATTGGAGATAAGGCCTCTGATGGTTCTGGTGGACCCAGCTCTCAACCACCAATCTTTGCAGCGTAATACGCTTCACAACTTGAAAAGGTAGGCATTGGAGCTATGCTTTGGAGATGCCTCATCCTACTCATGGTTTTTTAGACTCTCAAAGGTATCAAAACCGCTGTGGAGCAATTGAAGAGAGCTGTTGTAGTTGTCAACGTTGAGTTAGGGAACATCAAATCTTCGTCGATTGAAGTGAAGCGAGACATCAAGGACCTTACGGAAAAAGTTGACCAAAAGACTGACAAAACCGACACGAAAATTGATCTTGCAGTTTACCTTTTTATTGTGGGTCTCAAGTTGAAAGGAGGGTCTGATCTCTTTATGAAGTGGGACAAAACAGAAAAGAAAGACACGATGGGAGTGGGAAAGTGAAGAGGAAAGTGTATCAAATGATTCCGTAAAATACACACGCTGATTTCACATGCTATATATACAGGTTTATATCATAACCTAATAGATTTCACTACTGGTGGTATTGGGGATTTCTTTGCTGCGCGGAAGGTGTTATAGCTGTTGGTTTGCACGGGAATGGCCTTTGGTCTTTTTTTTTTTTTACTTTTTGTATACAATTTGCACAAATCGGGGGTTTCATAGGGGGGATTGGGACAGGCCTGAACTCAGGGTTTAAATACCGGGGGGGTGGCTCACAAAATGCTAGCGTTGGAGGAAAAGAAAAGCCCATCGTGGCGGAGTAGTATATTTTATTTATGCTTGGAATACATACCCCGTTAACCCCCTCTCTTGTTGACAATAAGAAAAAGTAAATAAAGCACTGTATGCCCCCCGGTAACCTAACTGATACATTTATTTTTCTTTTCAATTTACGATGTAATAACCCCCCCCCTTTAGGATAGCACAGGCTCAACCACACCTAGAGCACTCTTCCCGAATCCAAACAAGATGTTACTCACGGTCCCACTAGAGTACACAACTACAACATCCCAGGAATTAGGAGGCCGCGTGTGAGAACTCCCTGCATAAAGATATAGTATCTGGCGGCCAACTCGCCGCCCAAGTTGTGGGGGGGCCTTGTTGTGAATTGGACAGACATTCGTCTATAGGAATGGAATGTGACTCGATAGGCTTTGCAGAATATCTTTAAAAAACTCGGTATGTGAATTGGGTTGCGAGGGGGGCGGGATGGTGAGTAGTGGTGATCTATCATACGTTACCCGCGCCGGGAATGCTACCGGTACTCACCAGGGTTGAAGAAATTGTGGGGATGAGCCATACTTACTCACAAATACAGTTCAATAGTATTTTGGCACCAGGAAACGAAAGTGTCTGTATAAATGGTGGTGTTACGGTAGCTTGAATAAGCCGTGGCACTCCCGCCCGTGACCAGAACCACAATATCCCACCAAAAACCCACTTACTCCATCTGTTATATGGTGGTAATTTCGAGGCGTGGTGTTCGCATTTTCAGATAAAATCCCCACGTGGAGTCCAGACAGGATTACCAATAGTCTTGACCCCCCCCCCCTCCGGCTGTGTGCAAGATCGATGTCGGTTTCTGGAAGGTTGACAATGGTTGGTGACGCCGCCAAACACCGCATCAGAAACCATGGGCTCGGTTTGCACTGATGTTAAACGTGAGGCTATATTCCCCGGGCTAGATCTCTGCAGAAAGGGTGGTCTTCATATCCGATCACTCGGGTTAGGGGTTTCCGAAGACTTACTGGGGTGGACCGTCGGGGTTTACTCACTTACTCGCGGAGAGTGGCCAACAGCATATATTAGCATTGGTTCGCTCGCGGCTTACAGTAGTCTTTTTCTTTTTTCCCTTATTTGGAAATCATGGGGCATCACACCACCACAAGAGAAACTTGTCGGGGACTATGGTTGGGCGACCAAAACTTGTGAAATATTTGCGTGCGCTTGTTGTGTAATTTGGGAAACCACCTCGAATCAATCTAACCAGAAACAAGAAACGCCATTTCAGGCATTATTGGAGCGAGGGAAATGAGCGATCCAAATGTCCCATGCCACTACTTTTCTCTTCAACCCACCGCCCATTTTGCTGGAAACTAGATATCATAGATGGAGAGTTTAAAAAGCGTAGATTCCTTCTGTTTTATTTAGTCTTCTTCTTTTTCTATTGTCTTCCACGACACTCCCGCTTCTTGCCTACCATTCACAATGTATCCTTCGCTTTTTTCATTCAGGCTGGGCGGGTGTTACTGAAGGATGATCGAACTGATGTTAATATCAAGGCTCAGCGCAGGGCGGAATTTCCCTACAGCAACACTGCACTCAAGAATGCAAGGGTACGCCGTCGTTGGAAGATGGATGGATTTGTTAGCAAGTCCTCATATTATTGATGAAAACTGCCGTCTTTTATTACCACCGTTGTTGCCCGTTGTAAGAAAAAAATATTATTTCTTGGATCCCAGTTTTCTGGGAAAGTCTAATCAAAGTCTTCCGTTGAGGTAATGTTTGTTGGTTGATGCTAGGTGAGCTATGGACTCCTGATCCCAGTCTTGGGGGATTATGCGGAGTCAGGAAGTATCATCGATTGGAAGATGGACCTGGTGGAAGCTCAAGGTGATGCCAACCCGGAGAGACACTCTCAACCCCAATCAACCCAGGTACGGCGAATTTTTAAAAAATTCGTTACCTGTTGGAGCATCCTTCCATATCGGGGATGGTTGATCCTGGGATATACGTAAGCCCGCAATGTGGCGGTGATGCGGCGGCGAGTGAGACCACGTGAGCTTGCGTAATCGTGGCTTGGCTTGGTCTTTCCTGTATAACTAGTCGGGCTCACACCCCACCTTTCTTTCTTCAATAATTATACATACAACCGACGCAGTCGTTTCAACATTACCCATAGAGTTTATATCGAGTGATAATTGATGATGGTGACTTCTCTGCGCTGACCGTCTCAATAAATCTTGATTCATCCTATCTCCTCGCTGTGCACTAGCAAAACTGCTGTTCCTTATTAAGGTATTCCTAATCCCCAATTCATTTCTGTATTTCACTTTGTTTCTACGTTACCCACTGAGCGCGCTTTGGCGAAACCAACCAACCACCACCCCGCCAACACGAACCCTAACCCTCAACCTTTGCAGGGATTACATAGCACCGCCACATGATCTACACCACTCTGACTCTATCGAGTAACGAGCGGGTCGGGCCGCTTATCTTTCTTTTCTCGCAACTACCGTAGCAAAACCCCGTAAGAAAATGGCACTAACCTCTTCGGCAAATATTGGTATCATATGTCGGTTGGATGGGATATTGCCAAGCATGAGAATTCACCTTGGCAATTAGAGAATTCACGAACAGCCTCACTTTTCGATACCCAGCGATTATCGCAGGGCGTTCACTGTTGCAACGCCTCCCATCTTTGGATCATGCGATCAAGATAATTTTCGATATTTTTTTGCTGTCCACGGCGCAGCAAAAGGTGAGTGTTGCCTAGCGAAATCTTACTCTGTGCCAGCCAATCGCGTTCGTGAGTGGGAGGGAGGTGGCAAAGTACATGTACCGTATGTAAGGGTGAAAAGAAGGGTGGGGGGTTATCCTGCACGCTCCCGCGAGATAGGTTTCACCTCGATGGCGCTGTGATACCGTAACTCGCATTTTGAACTTGGAGGTAAGTATAGTCGGTGTGCACTCCCGTGTATGGCCGGCAAGGCAGACATAGATACTGTACGCTATCCAAAACTGCAGAATACAATGCGATACAGTGCGTTGGAAATTCTACGGTACAAGCACAAATACTTTATCATGGAAAATATCGTATCCGAGCAGATTAATTACCGGTGTGGAGGAGGGTTTGATTAGGCCCTGTTTGTGGGTTACTTTGTGACATTTTATACCCTTTTATATTTCCTATTTGGGAAATGCTTGGCACTAGTTATTTTACTGGATATAGTCATGGATGTTTCCTTTCAGTTAGACAACAACAACCACCCCTCGACAACTATAGGTTGGGCAAGCAAATATTTTTATCTCAACCTGGTTCTGTTCAATCTCTTTTTCCGCACTGTTACCAAACGCATTAGCCACCAGACGGTCACAACAAATTCCTCTACTATTATTTCCTGAGATAAGAAGGCCAATAAATCCAAGGAAACAAACAGGTCCAGCGTGGTCGCCACACCATCCCCCACGGAAGCGGTAGAGAAAAGAAACCTTCCACACCGGTATGGTGATACGGTACAGTTTTCCCACTTTATTTCTGGTTTCGCGGTAACTTATCCCGATTTGTCCATCATCCATGCTTGTACTCGGGTATGGACGTGGGTGACCGGACAGCCAGGGATTAGAGGTGTCAAAGCTTCTTGCTTGTTTGAGCAATTTCCATGCCAAACCCATCCTTTTATTTCCTATGAGGGTAGAACGGTCAGGCCTCCGGAATCCCTGGCTGTCCGGTCACCCACGTCCATCCCCGAGAACGAGGGCTATGCATGCCAAGACCTGCCCGTTTTGGGATTAGGCATTGGCGGCCTTAAAGTGACCTCTCATCTTGTGAAATCCGTGGTGGGTGTTGTTGAAGATTGAGGGTGATGAGGTACTTTCCCTCTGCTAAAATAGCGCAATAGTTAAGTTAGAACTTGGGATAGTTATTTGGTTGTAATTGCGACACTCTTCCGACTATTATAGTCGCATCATTTCTATTTTCAGATAACTTAGCTTTTGCATATACTTTCCTTTTATGAGTTTTATTTATAACAAGTGATGGACATAAGTGTCGTTGATTGTTAGAGTGTATCACAGTTACGTTTATGTTTTCACATCTTTCAGTCATAATTGTTTCTCGTTTCTGTGTATTTAAACACTGGGATATCGCACATAGTTCAAAAAAAATAACAAGGATTACTCTTCGCTACGCTCTTTACCTATCTTAACCACTCTCTTTTCTACGCCCTGGTAATCATCTCAAAGTTGTTTCTCCATCGAGTTTTACCGCTCTTGCTGTTCTTCCAGTCAGCCTCACGCACCATTATCGATTAGGTGTAACTTTAATGGAGTTCGTTATAGGAATTTCATTTCTAAAAACAAATTGGCAGCGCAGTAAAAACACAGTCTCAAATATTGTACAGCACAGGCTTCAATTCTTCAATTCCCTCCCTCGTCAGATTCAGTTGAATTCCCCTCCTACGGTACTCATTCTCCCGATATCCAGACTCTCCGAGCTTGGCTTGCTTGCCCTTTGCTACATATTCCGTCCATCTCTGCCGGTGGGGGCCGGGGCAGCGTCAGCCTCGCATACTACTTACTGCATACTATGATAATTAGCTTGTCAGAACTCCACCGCACAGAACTCCTTACTCTCCCATCCCATCAGCGTGCTCTTACCTTCTTACACTTTCGCTTGCGTCACTTGCTGCATATGGTGGAGGTTCGGCACCTGGGACACTGGGCCTGTCGCTTCCGTCTTCAACAGTTAGCAAAGTGGGAATTTGAGGAGAAATGTCTGGAAGAGATAGATAAATACGTGCCGGTGAATTCTAATGCTCAGTTCATCTAACGCCGTTAACTGATTCGGACTCTGCACCCCGTGATCACGGTAATCCTTGTGACTGAGTTCGCGACCTTCGAAAAGTTGGAGAGCACTAATGGCCATTCCCGTCCTTCCGTCTCCGTAGCCACAGTAGATGAGTGTGACCCCGCCTTTTGCATAAGCATTGCGTATCTGGTCAAACTGCGATTTCGTCGGCGCCGCAAAGTCCGGAACCTCGACATGGGTATAGGAGATCCGCGCATCGTTAAGCTTCCGCCTCTCCCGTACTGATAGCGGTATCTTGTTCAGGCTGATGATTCTGTTTATACCGTGCTTCGCGAGGAACTTAATCGAAGTTTCATTCATGTTCTGATCCGAATCCTCGGAATCGTAGTAAGGCGCGGAAGAGCGGGCGAGACGATTGGGCACCACCCACTGAAACCGTCTAATAACCGAGTCCTCGAGCTGGTGCAGGCCGAACCGCTCGATTCGCTCGCCGATCATTAAACCCGGTCTACCCCCACCCTCACGCTGGACCGGGTGAAGCCCCCTATCGGTAACACCGTGCCACATTATTCCCACGCCGTTGATCACCAACATTGAATACCCGCCTAGGCTAAGGGGCGTGAAGTAAAGGCTCTCCCAACACTTCTGAATCTCTACCGCACACCCAAAATGGGACCACAAGTTCCTCCGACCGAGAAAGCGCTTGGTGCTCTCGTTTTGCATGCCGATTTGGCCGTTCTCGTTCTGTATGCATATCCAGATTTGTAAACTGTCGTCCTTTTGGTATTCCCCGAGCCGAACCTCTACTCCTTCGGCTGTGAGGACTTCGTTGGTACCGTAGATGCTGATGACATATTTCTGGCCAACGTTCGGGGTGTCGTTGCCGCGGCCCGGAGGGAACATAATGCGGGGGTGCTAGAGATAAAGGCTTGATATCAAATTGGTGTGACGTGAATAATGTTAAGCAACGTTGTTGGCACCAGTATTCTGGTAGTGGTGATGTAGGCGTTGAAAATCAATACGATTTCCACGGGCGGTGTGAGCGGTAGGCTTATTATATACCGGTGTGACCTAGGGTGGCGTAATAGGGTAGTGTTAGCAGTCAGGAGAGCGTTTGCGCGCCCACTAAAAACTCTGTGTTGTAGATAGCTTGGCGTGCAGGATTTTCTGCATATAAGCCTCTTCTCTTTTTCCTTAGTTAGACAAGCACAACCACACCCAGGCAATTCGCCAATGGACATCGTTTCCTTTCTATTGCAATTGGGTCCAGCTCTTTCTCTTTTGTCCACCCCCTGTCCGGCATATTAAGCAAGTCATCATCAGGTCAACTCCCTGCCGAATTATTGTCCGGGTTAGTGGAAGGTCACGATTACACCACGGAGGTCGGATACGGCACGCGCAACACACCATCCAACTAAAGGGCAGTAGAGAAAGAGCCCGTCACCGGTAGTCTGGAACACAGGGTTGAAGACTGCATCACCTATTGAGGCTCCAGGTTGTTTCATGTGATGGGTGTGCATCCCGGTTGATTGGGTATCGTTGGGGGGTATACACTCGCTTCCACAAAGTTCTCAGCACCCAAGGTATTTGTGGCGGTGTCTTGGTGGCAACAATGTACAGCACAGTCGCGACAAGAAAGTAAAGGGACACTAGAAGAAAACTCTCCTACTACAGGTTTAAAATGTCTTGAGTAATATCAATTTATAACTAATACTTCGTTCTTGCACCCTCTTTCTCAATCAAAGTCCCAATCCTACCAGGCATACCATCTATCATCCTATAGATCTTATTCCAATCCAATCTTTCCCATTCCTCCTTAGCTACCCCCACCACCTCCTCCTCAGTTCTTGGCTTCTGCCCTCGAAACCTGCTCTTAAGCCGCGGTTTTAACATATGCCAAATGCTTTCGATTGGATTCATGTCGGGTGATCTCGCAGGCCAATTCAACTTTGTGATACTGTGAGACTGATAAAAGTTCGTAGTTAAAACCGAAAGATGAATACCGTGACTGTCTTCTGCAATCTGATATCCTTCACCATGTGCAGGGAGGGTCTAGAAAAAGGGAAGAATGTACGGCTCGAGGACCTCATCAACAAATTGTTGACTATTAAGGCCTAGTCTATCACGAGGAGATGTTCGTTCACTTGGGTTTCGGTGTCGAATATGACAATAGGAGTAGCCCTCTAAATGCAACTCGATTGCTCAGAACTACTCTTCTTCTATTGTTTCACGTTGCTTTCCATAATCGTTTGTGGTAGGCATTTTGGGTTATGGTAATATTGACTGGGGTGGGAGATGGGTCAGGTTGCAATGACGTTATAATGCCGCTGCAACCATCCCACATTCACCCTTGGTTCGTCCGAGCCTAATTCTGCTAGTGTCCCTTTACTTTCTTGTCGCGACTGTACTGTACCGCACCCGTTGATCGTAAGTGATGGTTATTGTAAATCTCGCCAACAATGATGGGTGTGATACTGTACAGTCGAGACAAGAAAGTAACCGGACAAGATAGAATACTTTTCACTTCGGGTTTATAAATGTCCTCAATAACAAAAAAAAAAATAGGAAATAAAATCTAATTACATCTAACTAACACTTGACTCTCGCACCGTCTTTCTCAATCAACCTTCTAATCCTATTTGGCATCCCATCTATCATACTACAAATCATTTCCCAATCATGTTGCAATTACGCAATGATGTCGTCGCAACACTCATACGATCTACATTGGGCTGCCCAAATCTAACTGTAATCTTCTCCGGTTACTTTCTTGTCGCGACTATACAGCATGGGCTTCTACAAGCTCCTCCTCGGTGATATTCCCTCGAATTTCCCTCCCACCCATCCTCTCGATATCCAGACTCTTCGAGTTGCGCTTCCCCATTCCAACATATTCCGTCCATCTCTGCCATTAACCTCGCCGGTGGGAGCCGGGGCTGTGTCAGCCTCGCATACTACTTACTGCATACTATGATAATTAGCTTGTCAGAACTCCGCCGTACAGAACCCCTCACTCTCCCATTCCATTAGCGTGCCCTTACCTTCTTACACTTCGCTTGTGTCACTTGCCGCATATGGTGGAGGTTCGGTACCTGGGACATCGGGCCGGTCGCTGTCGTCTTCAACACTATTTTATCAGTTAACAAAGTAGGAATTTAAGGAGGAAGGTCTGGAAGAGATAGATAAATACGTGCCCGTGAATCCTAATGCTCAGTTCATCTAACGCCGTTAACTGATTCGGACTCTGCACCCCGTGATCACGGTAATCCTTGTGACTGAGTTTGCGACCTTCAAAGATTTGGAGAGCACTAATGGCCGTTCCGGTTCTTCCATCTCCGTAGCCACAGTAGATGAGAGCGACACCACCTCTTGCATAAGCAGCACGTATCTGGTCAAACTGCGATTCCGTCGGCGCTGCAAAGTCCGGAACCCTGATATGGATGTAGGAGATCTCCGCAGCCTTAAGCTTCCGCCTCTCCCGTGCTGACAGCGGTATCTCGTTCAGGCTGATGATTCTGTTTATACCGTGCTTCGTGAGGAACTCAATCGATGTTTCGTTCATGCTCTGATCCGAATCCTCGGAATCGTAGTAAGGCGCGGAAGAGCGGGCGAGACGATCGGGCACCACCCACTGAAACCGTCTAATAACCGAATCCTCGAGCTGGTGTAGGTCGAACCGCTCGATTCGCCCGCCAATCATTAAATCTGGCTTTCCCTCATCCTTACGTTGGACTGGGTGAAGTTCCTCGTCGGTAGCATTGTACCATATTATATTCACAGCGTTGACCACCATCATTGAATACCCGCCCAGGCTAAGGGGCGCGAAGTAAAGGTTCTCCCAGCCCTTCTGAATCTCTGCCGCACACGCAAAGTCGGACCACGAGTTACTCCGGCCGAGAAAGCGCTTGGTGCTCTCGTTTTGCATGCCGATTCGGCCGTTCTCGTTCTGTGTGCATATCCAGATTTGTAAGCTGTCGTCCTTTTTGTATTCCCGGAGCCGAACCGCTTCTCCTTCGGCTGTGAAGACTTCGTTGGTACCGTAGATGCTGATGACATATTTCTGGCCAACGTTCGGGGTGTCGTTGCCGCGGCCCGGAGGGAACATAATGCGGAGGTGCTAGAGATAAAGGCTTGATATCAAATTGGTGTGACGTGAATAATGTGAAGCAATGTTGTAGACACTAGTATTCTGGTAGTGATATGGGCTTTGAAAAATCAATAAGATTTTCAGGGCAGTAGGCTTGTTATATACCGGTAGTCTGGAACACAGGTTTGACCGCATCACCTATTGAGGCTCCAGGTTGTTTCATGTGATGGGTGTGCATCCCGGTTGATTGGGTATCGTTGAGGGATATACACTTGCTTCTACAAAGTTCTCGTAGCACCCCAGGTATTTGTGGCGGTGTCTTGGTGGCAACGATGTACCGCACCCGTTGATCATAAGTGATGGTTATTGTAAATCTCACCAACAATGGTGGGTGTGGTACTGTACAGTACATCATTGCCACCGAGACACCGCCACAAATACCTGAGGTGCTACGAGAACTTTGTGGAAGCGAGTTTATCGTACGAGTAGGGGTGCGGAACTATGTGGAGGCGGTGGGGAGGTCCCTTGTTTTCTTTATTTTTTATTTTTTTATTTTCCTTTCTTCCCTCTGTTTTAGACAAACCATCTGTGACCAAGGGTACCGGTATTTTATTGTGTCCTATTATTTTAGTAGACCATCCGGAATCGGACACCGGTAAATGGTAAATGGGGATCTCCTCCAATCGGCTGGGAGAAAACACAAAAAGTTTCATCTTCTTAACACGGGTACGGGAAGCGCGGGCCGTTTGTGAAGTGTCGTGCGATAAAAATGCATTACGATTCCCTTGGCAGTATGAGTCATCGAGTATCACTCCTGCACCTAGCCTCCAATGTGTCCGATTTCGAGCGTGCTGCGAGGTACCGTAGGAACCGGAATAATCGAGTCGTGTGCTATACAGTGAAACCTCCGTTATCTCCAGGTCTTAGGGTGACTGGATTTCTTGGAAGTAAAAGGGGGATGGAAAATAGCGAACAGGCTTGGCAGAGGGGGGGTACCGGAAAGAAAACGAGTGATAGTTGATGATGGCGGACATGCCTTATTTTCAACTTATTCGTGTAGAAAAATAACATATTTCTCCAGCTTATCCATCGGATTTTACTTGAATCTTTATTCTAAAAACATACATATCCATTCAACTCTCTAACCATTTGTCAGTCTGTCAGCCTATCCATCACCTCGCCCAATACCCTATCAACACCATAGCTTGCAGCAAGAGATGCATTAGTTGGCGATTTTCCTCCATTTGGGGGAAACTTTTCCTTGTATAGTTCGAACTTTGCAAGGTTGGTGAGGTTTTTGTGCTTTGTTTGTGCTCGTTTTTCATAGGTGAGTAAATGTTGAATATGTTTTACTGAAGTGTTCGGCATGTTGATCGAGGAGGGGTTTTTTTTCTTTTCTTTTTGTTCTTCACAATAAGAGTCAGTGGCAGGAGGCAGAACGGTTGAAATGTGCTTTGTTTCCTTCCTACTTTACCCAGGCTATTTATCTCCTGAAAATCTGTCACTTTATCTTCCCCACGGGAAGGGACATGAAAAAGATTTTCACGCTAATGAATCCTGGAATTTAGGGGCATTTACAGTCTGGAAAGAGGAACTAATAGAATCCTAGAACTTAGAAGGGGAAAGCTCATAGAACCAAACCCGTCTCCCAGCAAGGGGTAGAAATATTGGAGTTCTGGAAACATCGGAGAGTGGAGCTAACGGAGGTTTCACTGTAGTCGAGAATTCCCTACTTTAGAAAAGGGGCGAAAAACACAGCAAAAAAAAAAGAGCGGTTCAGCTCCTCTGAGAGACAAAAAAACAAAAAAATACTAGACCCTACCAGAGGAGGCAATTCTGACTACATAGCACACAACTCGATTATTCCGATTTTTACGGTATTGGAAGCGAAAGTTAGGAATAGGTAATATAGGCAGGCGGCGATGTTTGTTATTTTCTTGTTGCTATTTGCATTGATATGCGCGGGAGAGCCCTCTGCTTAGAACCATAGGAGGCACCTATCAAACATGACCTTTGTCGCCAAACATGCGGAAGGCTTTAGCCGACTTACTCCCATCGCATAAAGTATTACTCCCGACCCAATGCCCTCTTAAGCTGGCCATTTTATTGGCAGGTTTAGAAGCTTACCTTATGGTGAGATCTACTAGTATACTGCTAGATTCAGAAGTCCGTAGGATATTAGGGCGATTATCGACTCAACGCGGCTAAATGACCTGAAACAATTACTCACTCGTCTCTGCCCAGAATGCCTCCACAAGCAGAAAATTTGGTGAAGACTTCCGCAAAATATCGACTGGCAGAGGCATTCTTGGCAAATAGGCGTGAGTACAAGCACCGGAATTTCTCAGGCGGATTGTTCTGTCTTTTAGACGCAACTACTGCTCCGCTATACCAGTTATGGTGATGCGTTCCGGCCACTTCTGGATTCAGGTTCAGAATGATGCTGCTGGCAGAATCTTAAGTTAGGTTATAATGTGTTGAAAGGAAATTCGGCACTATCAACACTGCAGTGGATAACTTAGTCCTGCATTGGACACCCGATGAAGTACTGTACGTCAAGTAAATGCTTGTTGAGGCGTTTGCCCATCATCCATTCGTGCATGGATGTCTGCCAAGACTTGTCTGTTTTGGGATTTGAGACAGGCGGCCTTAAAGTGACCGCCCCTCCTGGTGCTGTGGTTACTATCCTGCTCATGTGAAATCTGTACACTGGTAATAGCTGTTGTCTATTAAATATAATATAGTTTGGTACTTTTATCAAACAGTGCGATTTGGTGATTGGGTAGACCATCTAATCTGATCATTTTCTTCATTCTATGTAAATCAGAGACGTGGACACGCTATGAACCATCTATCGAGCAATAGTTGTAAAAGGTTCAATTGACTAACGAGCCCCTAGAGATTTCGAGGAGCCCGGGTTTTCGCTAGTAACTTAAATGTAGCACGCTAGGAACTTTACTTCCAAACAGAATCGCGGCGAACTAAAAACACAATCCCAACCACCATCATTACCAACAAACCCCGTTCCTTACTATACAGCACAGGCTTCTACAAGCTCCTCCTCGGTGAGATTCCCTCGAATTGCCCTCCCACTCATCCTCTCGATATCCAGACTCTTCGAGTTTCGCTTCCCCATTCCAACATATTCCGTCCATCTCTGCCAGTAACCTTTCCAGCGGGGGCCGGGGTTGTGCCAACCCCGCATATTACCTACTGCATACTATGATAATTCGATCGTTAGAGCTGCCCGGCATATAACCCCTTACACTTCCATCTCTCCTTTGGCTCCTTACCTTTTATCACTTTCGCCTTGTCACTTACCGCATATGGTGGAGGTTCGGCACCTGAGGGACTGGGTGAGTCGCTGTCGTCTTCAACACTATCTCGCAAAAAAGCGGTCAGTTAGCAGAGTGTGGATTCGGGTAAGAGATAGATAGATATCTAGATACGTACCCGTGAATTCTAATGCTTAGTGCATCTAACGCCGTTAACTGACTGGGACTTTGCACTCCGTGATCACGGTAATCCTTGTGACTGAGTTTGCGACCTTGGAATATTTGGAGAGCACTAATGGCCATTCCCGTCCTTCCGTCTCCGTAGCCACAGTAGATGAGCGTGACCCCGCCTTTTGCATAAGCATCGCGTATCTGGTCAAACTGCGATTGCGTCGGGGCGGCAAAATCCGGAACCTTGACATGGGTATAGGAGATGCCCCGGGCCTTCAGCTTCCCTTTCTCCCGTGACGATAGCGGTATCTCGTTCAGACTGATGATTCTGTTTATACCGCGCTTCATGAGGAACTCAATTGAGGTTTCGTTCATGCTCTGATCCGAATCCTCAGAATCGTAGTATGGCGCGGAGGAGCGGGCGAGACGTTGAGGCACCACCCATTCAAACCGTCTGACAACCGACTCCTCGAGCTGGTGCAGGCCGAGTTGGTCGCTTCGCCCGCCGATCATCACTTCCGCCCTGTTCGAATAGTGACGTTGGAGTGGGTGAAGTCGTTCATCAGAAGCGTTGATCACCATAACTGAATACCCGCCCATGCTGAGGCGCGTGAAGTAAAGGCTCTCCCAACCCCGCTGACTCTGTGCGGCACATGCAAAATAGGTCAAGGCACTCTTCCGCCCAATAAATCGCCGGGTAGCTTCATTTTGCATGCCGAATCGGCTGTTCTTGTCCTGTGAGCATATCCATATTTGTCTTCTGTCGTCCTCTTTGTATTCCCGGAGCCGGACCTCTACTCCTTCGGCTGTGAAGACCTCGTTGGTACCGTAGATACTGATGACATATTTCTGGCCAACGTTTAGGATGTCGTTGCCGCGGCCCGGAGGGAACATGATGGGGGGGATGGGGGTGCTAGTGATAAGGATATGATATTATCTTGTTGTGACGTGAAGAATGTGGAACAACGTTGTAGACACGAGTATCGCGGTAGTGTTTGATGCTGGCTTTGAAAGATCAATAAGATTTCCACGGGCAGTGTGAGGAGTAGGCTTGTTATATACCGGTACTCTGGAAACAGGTTTGGAGACCGCACTACCTATTGAGGCTCCAGGTGGTTTCATGTGATTGGTGCCTATCCCGGTTGATTGGGTCTTGTTGAGGGATATATCGTACGAGTAGGGGATGAGAAGTATGTGGGGACGGCTTGGATGGTGCCCCTATTTGTTTTTTTCTCTACAATTTTAGACAAGCCCTTTGCGAGTAAGGTGGTGCTGGCCTGTGCTCCCTCACTGGTAGTCGACCATCCTGAATCGAATATCGGTAAATGTGGATCTCCTCCAATCGGCTGAAAGAGAGCAAAAAGAGCTTCAGCTTTATAGATGATTTGAGCAACATGGCAACCTACTGCGACTCTAAAAACTCTTCACATTTTTTTTGCGGAAGTTGGGAAAAAGATTCCTCCTGTCTTAGACACCTATGGAGTCAGGTGATAACCTAATCCAGTCAAGATCTCTCGACTTTTTGTTGGTTTTCTTGATAAACCGTTGGTTTGGGGCCTAGAATGGTATCTAGGACAGAGCTTTACCCAATGGGTGATGTTGTTTCTTTTTATTTGGTCAGTTGATGACTACATTTGTTCAAGACACTAAGGAATATTTTATCTCAACTTCGCAAAAAATGTCGAGTTTTTAAAGTCGCAATACTTGCTAGGCGCAGGTCCGTGATACAGCACCAGTCCGGTAGCGGATACCGGTACCTTTCTTCCATGATTGTGCGCCAGAGTATGCAACCCTAACCCACACTGCATCAAGCACAGTAAACAAGAAATTCATTGTCCTTCCGCACAATTACTCGAGTAGTTTTAATTTGTCAAATTCGCCTGCTGATACGGTCAAAGATCCTGTTTAGAGCCAAGAATCCGGAAACCCGCATTGTGAGATCTCTCCCGGTTGGTCTGGACCCTGTTGGTTGTCTCTCTGCGCGCGCTGGGACAATCTACAACCCGTCTTCCGATATAACTTACAAGACCAGATGGTAAGGATATAGTTTAGTGCGGTGTTACTATCTTGAGAATTTCAATGACTTGCAGGGACTACAAAATCGGCTGGACAGTCGAAGAAATGCTAAATATATATTAAATTTTATAGTTTCCTCTTACATCTAACTGCTTTCTGCTTCATCCCGTATTTTTTCTAGCGATCGATAGAGGGCATTTATGCCGTGAAGCCTCCATAATGCGAGTACAAGCAGCGCTTTCACGGCCATACGAGAGTCCCCCAGCAGGGTGATGTCATCAGGTATCACTCGCGCAGCTTAGCGGCAGCCAGTCTCTACCGCCGTAAGGGGTTATTGCATTATCAAGTTCAGAAACTTACCTTGTGGCGGAACTTGATATATGCTGGTACGCCTAGAAGTAGGGAAACTTGGCACTATCAGCACTGCGCAGGATAGTTCCTGCCTTGAACACCAAATAAAATATGGTGAAGTCAATTCTTGTTGAAGCGTTTGCCGATCACGCATGCATGTATGCCAAGACTTGTCCGTTTTGGGATTCGAGATTGGCGGCCTTAAAGTGACCACCAACACCTACTCTAAACGACCATATAATCCGGCAAAAGTGGGATTGGAGCTAAAGGCAACTAAAGAGAAAACAAGGCAACCGAGCCAACAGGAGGGAACGAAGACCGCCGGCTTGCCACAGTTTAAACATATAGAGAGCGGCGATTGGGTAGGTTCAATAAAAATCTACACTAGCGCCAATAAGACTTTTGCCGGATTATGCGGTACAAGCGCTGCCAATAAAGAACCGTCACGTGGATCTGATAAGCAAAAGCGGCGCGCAGCAACCAGTCATTTTGCCTCAGGTTTGGTGAGGGTTGTCGTTGCAACTTGCTGCTTTAAAGCACGTGACGGTTATATCTATCGGCAGCGCTTGTAGCGGTACGGTTGCGATTTGCTCAACTTGGGATTCGGAGTGGGTGGGTGAAGATACACTTGGGCACGGTCAAAGGAGCGGAAATTTGAGTAGCAAGGTAGGGATTGATTGATCAGTCAGTGAACCTCGTGAAAAGGAAGATAGGAACGTGGATATTAGAAATCCAGGCCAGTTACATTGATATCAACTTTGCTCCCGAGAGGTGAATGGGAAATTCTGAAGGACTTCTCGGAGGTGTAAGTAATTCCTTTGGGACAGATTTGCGCTGGGCCGAATATTCATAATTCCTACCTTCACTATTCTTGCCATTGGTAAGATAATATGACTAGTATCTACTCCGGGTTGTTCGTGACTACCATGTCACTTATTTTTTCTTTTTTTCAAATCAAACTAACTGTTTGCTGACTAAGTTCCCCCGAGAATCTTGCTAATCTTTTTTTGCGCCCTATTTCACCAGGCACGAGTAATAGAGACTTTAGCGAAAATGGCAACGCAGAATAAAACACAATCTTAAATACCAGCAGCCCGGCTATCTACGAAACCCCCTTCCTACCTTACTGTACTGTCTGTACAGCACGGGCTTCTACAAGCTCCTCCTCCGTGAGATTCAGTGGAATTCCCCCACCACCCATCCTCCCAATATTCTAACTCTTCGATCTTCGCTTGACAATGCTTACATACCCCGTCCATCGCTGCCAGTAACCTTTCCGGCGGGGGCCGGGAGTGTGCCAACCTTGCATATTACTTACTGCGTACTAGTAATGATTATTCGATGGTTAGAACTCCGCCGCATATAATCCCCCACACTCTTATCCTTTGCTCGCGTCCTTACCTTTTTTCGCTTTTATCTTTGTCGCTTACCGCATATGGTGGAGGTTCGGTACCTGAGGCACCGGGTGAGTCGCTGTCGTCTTCAACACTATCTCGCAAAAAGGCAGCCAGTCAGCAGAGTGGGGATTTGAGTAAGAGATGGGTATCTCAATACGTACCCATGAATTCTAATGCTCAGTGTATCCAACGCCGTTAACTGACTGGGACTTTGCACTCCGTAATCACGGTAATCGTGGTGACTGAGTTTGCGACCTTGGAATATTTGGAGAGCACTAATGGCCATTCCCGTCCTTCCGTCTCCGTAGCCGCAGTAGATGAGCGTGACCCCGCCTTTTGCATAAGCATCGCGTATCTCGTCAAACTGCGATTGCGTCGGTGCGGCATAATCCGGAACCTTGACATGGGTATAGGAGATCCCCTCAGTCTTAAGCTTTTGTTTCTCCCTTGATGATAGCGGTATCTCATTCAGACTTATGATTCTGTTTATACCGTGCCCCATGAGGAAGTCGATTGAGGTTTCGTTAATGTTCTGATCCGAATCCTCGGAATCGTAGTATGGCGCGGAGGAGCGGGCAAGACGCTTAGGCACTACCCACTCAAACCGTCTAACAACCGACTGCCCCAGCTGGTGTAGCCCGAACTGGTCGCCGGGCCACCCGATCCGTAAATCCGGCTTGCTCGCATCCTGTCGTTTGACTGGGTTAAGCGTATCGCTGTCATGGTTTTTCATCATCAATTTATACCCGCCTAGGGTGGGGCGGGTGGCATAAAGGTCTTCCCAGGCCTGGTGAGCCTCTGCGAGACACACAAAATGCGATCATTGTTCCCGGCGGCCGAGAAAGCGCTTGGTGTCCTGGTTCTGCATGCTGATCCGGTGATGCTTGTTTTCTTTGCATATCCAGATTTGTTTTTTGCTGTCCTTTTTGTATCCCCGGAGCCGAACCTCTTTTCCTTCGGCTGTGAAGACCTCGTTGGTACCGTAGAGACTGATGATATAATTCTGGCCAACGCTTAGGATGTCGTTGCCGCGGCCCGGAGGGAACATGATGGAGGGGGGGGGGGTTGTTAGTGATAAGGATATGATATTATCTTCTGAAGAATGTGGAGTAACGTTGTAGATACGAGTGTCGTGGTAGTGTTTGATGCTGGCTTTGAAAAATCAACAAAGTTTACACGGGCGGTATGAGCAGTAGACTTGTTATATCTGTAGTCTGGAATCCAGGTTTGGAGACAGCACTACCTATCGAGGCTCCAGGTGGTTTCATATGATGTGTGCGTATCCCGGTTGATTGGGTCTTGTCGAGGGATATATCGTACGAGTAAGGAGTGAGAAGTACAGTATGTGGGGACGGCTTGGATGGTGCCACCTTTTTTTTCCCCTACAATTTTAGGCAAACCCTTTGTGAGTAAGATTGTGCTGGGATGTGCTCCCTTAGTCGACCATCCTGAATCGAATACCAGTAAATGTGGATCTCCTCCAATTGGCTGAAAGAAAGCGAAAAGAGCTTCAGCTTCCTAGCTGATGCGAGCCACATAACAAATTACTTACCAGTAGCAGGTAGCACTAGTACGGTAGCAGATATTTTCTATGATTGTGCGCCAGAGTATCCAACCCTAACCCACGCTGCGTCGTGCGCGGTAATCAACAGGTTCGTTGTCCTTCCGCACAATTGGTTTCAATTTGTCAAATTAGCTGGCTGATAACGTTAAGGATCGTGCTTACAGCCAAGAATCTTGATATCCGGGTTGTGAGATCTCTCCCGGTTGGTCTGGACTCTGTCGGTTGTCTCTCTGGGCGCCCTGGGACAATCGACAACCCGTCTTCCGATATAACTTATAATACCAGATGGTAAGGATATAATGCAGTGGGGCGTTACTATCTGGATGATTTCAATGATTAACAGGGGCTATGAAATCAGCTGAACAGTCGAAAAAATACTAAATATATATTAAATTTTATAGCTTCCTCTTACACCTAACTGTTTTCTGCTTCATCCCGTATTTTTCTGGCGATCGGTGGAGGGAATTTATGCCGTGAAGCCTCCATAATGCGAGTACAAGAAGCACTTTCATGGCCATATGAGAGTCCCTCAGCAGTGTAATGTCATCAGGTATCACTCGCGCAGCTTAGCGGCAGGCGGCATCTAGTCTCCAGTGCCTTCGTAAGGGGTTATTATCGTTTTCGAAAAGGTCGCCAGTTTGTCAGTCCTTCAACTTTCTCAAAAAGGTTTTCCCCCGACGCCACGGTAGGGGTTCAGATTGATTCTCTAACCGGGAGAGGTAAGGTTCATAGCTAGAAGAAGGAAAGTGGACCGTAGGAAATTGCGTTCGAGAAAAATAAAAAGAATCTTGAGAATTTCCTGTACTGACGACCTTTTCGAAAACGATAATATTGCATTATCAGGTTTAGAGGCTTACCTTGTAGCAGAACTTAATATATGCTGGTACACTCAGAATTAGGGAAATTTGGCACTATCAACACTGCACAGGATCGCCCTGCCTTGGACACCAGATGAAATAGAGAAAATCTTTCATACACCATGTAAAACAGGGGTAGACCTCTAGAACACCACCCCCGGCAAAAACATACCATCCACCAGGTTTCAGGTTGCAATAACGATAAAAGATTTACACCTATTCAATGACTTTTTTTATCTCTCAAACAACGCAAAAAATTGAAAGAAATTACAAAAAAAAAAAAAGGAATACTCTCTCACAACCAGAGAATATTTTTTAAAAAATTCTCCAAAATTCTTTAACCCAAATCCGGTGGTCTGGTGATGTTTTTAAGCGATTTTCTTGGGATTCTTGGCATGACAATCCACCCAAAACATACCACCTTTAAGCGAGAACAGACCACTAAAACAAAAATGTTTTCTGGCCATTAAAAAAATCAAACATCTATTAGCCTATTCTGTTTTTATTTCCTGTTTTTAGTTTATTTTTTTTGCATTTTGTTTCACAATTTTATGAAGAGTCAAAGTTGAAGCAATTGTCATCAAACGTTTCACTTTTTCGACGGTATATTTCCCGGTCGATGGTATCTGAAAGGGTTTACCGCCAAGCGCATGGTATTTGAAAGGTTGACCCCTTGCCCGTTTTGGGATTCGAGATTGGCGGCCTTAAAGTGACACCCACACCTACTCTAAATTACCATATAATCAGGAAAAAGTGGGATTGGAGCTAAAGGCAACTAAAGAGAAACTAAGGCAAGCCAACAGGAGGGAACGAAGACCGCCGGCTTGCCACGGTTTAAGCATATAGAGAGCAGCGATTAGGCAGGTTCAAGAAAATCTACACTAGCGCCAATAAGACTTTTGCCGGATTATATGGTATCATACAAGCGCTGCCAATAAATAACCGTCACGTGGATCTGATAAGCAAAAGCGGCGCGCAGCAACCAGTCATTTTGCCTCAGGTTTGGTGAGGGTTGTCGTTGAAACTTGCTGCTTTAAAGCACGTGACGGTTATATCTATCGGCCGCGCTTGTAGCGGTACAGTTAGGATTTGCTCAGCTTGGGATCCGGAGTGGGTGGATGAAAATACACTTGAGCATGGTCAAAAGGGCGGAAATATTTTGAGTAGCAAGGTAGGGATTGATTGATCAATCAACAAACTTCGCGAAAGGAAGGGTGGGAATGTGGATATTAGAAATCCAGGCCTGTTACATTGATATCAACTTTGCTCCCGAGAGGTGAATGGGAAATTCTGAAGGACTTCTCGGAGGTGTAAGTAATTCCTTTGGGACAAATTTGCGCTGGGCAGAATACTCATAATTCCTACCTTAGCTACTCTTGCCGTTGGTAAGATAATATGACCAGTATCCACTCCGGGTTGTTCATGACTACCATGTCACTTATTTTTTTTTTTTTCAAATCAAACTAACTGTTTGCTGACTAAGTTCCCCCGAGAATCTTGCTAATCTTTTTTTGCGCCCTATTTCACCAGGCACGAGTAATAGGGACTTTAGTGAAAGTGATAACGCAGAATAAAACAAAATCTTAAATACCAGCAGCCCGGTTACCGACAAAACCCTCTTCCTACCTTACTGTACCGCCTGTACAGCACGGGCCCCTACAAGCCCCTCCCCCGTGAGATCCAGCGGAATTCACCCATCACCCATCCTCCCAATATTCTAACTCTTCGATCTTCGCTTGCCAATGCTGACATACCGCGTCCATCTCTGCCAGTAACCTTTCCGGGAGTGTGCTAACGTTGCATATTACTTACTGCGTACTCGTAATGATTATTCGATGGTTAGAACTCTGCCACATATAACCCCTCACACTCTTATCTTTTGCTCGCGTCCTTGCCTTTTATCACCTTTATCTTAGCCAATTGCCGCGTATGGTGGAGGTTCGGTACCTGAGGCGCCGGGTGAGTCGCTGTCGTCTTCAACACTATCTCGCAAAAAAACAGTCAATCAGCAGAGTAGGGATTTGGGTAAGAGATAAATAGATATCAAGATACATACCCATGAATTCTAATACTCAGTGCATCTAACGCCATTAACTGACTGGGACTTTGCACCCCGTGATCACGGTAATCCTGATGACTGAGTTTGCGACCTTGAAATATTTGAAGAGCACTAATGGCCATTCCGGTTCTTCCATCTCCGTAGCCACAGTAGATGAGCGTGACCCCGCCTTTTGCATAAGCATCGTGTATCTCGTCAAACTGCGATTGCGTCGGGGCGGCAAAATCCGGAACCTTGACATGGGTGTAGGAGATCCCTGCAGCCTTAAGCTTCTGTTTCTCCCTTGACGATAGTGGTATCTCGTTCAGGCTGATGATTCTGTTTATACCGTGCCCCATGAGGAAGTCGATTGAGGTTTCGTTCATGCTCTGATCAGAATCCTCGGAATCGTAGTAAGGCGCGGAGGAGCGGGCGAGACGCTTAGGCACCACCCACTCAAACCGTCTAACAACCGACTCCCCCAGCTGATGCAGACCAACCTGATCGCCGGGCCATCCGATCTGTAAATCCGGCTTGCTCGCATCCTCACGTTGGACTGCTTGAAGGCGATCGTTGCCACAGTTTATCACCAATTTATATCCGCCCAGGCTGAGGCGCGTGAAGTAAAGGTTCTCCCAACTCTTCTGAACCACTGCCGAATAGAAAAAAAGGGAACGCTGCTGCTGGCCGAGAAAGAGGCGGCTGGCTTCGTTTCGCATGCCGATCTGGTTATTCTGGTTTTGTGTGCATATCCAGATTTGGTTTTTGCTGTCCTTTGTGTATCCCCGGAGCCGAATATATCCTCCTTCCGCTGTGAAGACTTCGTTCGTACCGTAGAGGCTGATGACATATTTCTGGCCAACGTTCAGGTTGTCGTTGCCGCGGCCCGGGGCGAACATGATGCGGGGGTGATCGAGATAACGGCTTGATATCAAATTGGTGTGACGTGAAGAATGTGGAGCAACGCCGCAGACACGAGTATCGCGGTAGTGTTTAATGCTGGCTTTGAAAAATCAACAAAGGTTCCACGGGCTGTGTGAGCAGTAGGCTTGTTATATACCAGTACGGTAGTCTGGAATACAGGTTTGGATTCCGCACTACCTATTGGGGCTCCAGGTTATTTCATATGATGTGTGCGTATCCCGGTCGATTGGGTATCGTTGAGGGATATATCATAAAAGCAGGGGGTGCGGAAGTATGGGGGACAGGTTGGATGGTGCCTTGTTTTTTTATTTTTTATTTTTTCTTTCGTTTTTTCCTCTGTTTTTGACAAATCATCTGTGAGCGAGGTTTGTCCATTACTGTACTACCTTAGTGAACCATCCGAAATCGAAAACGGGTAAACGCGGATCCCATGGAGTTGGCTGAAAGAAAATACAAAGAGATTCAGCTATTTAACGCGAGCACGAGAAGCGTTTTAACGGCCATACAAGACCCTGTTGTGACGTGGGATGCAGTAAAAACGCATTACAATTCCTGCGGCCGCGTGCAGTCATCAAATATCACTCGTGCGGCTTTGGGGGTCGAATCGGTATTATTACATGTTGTAATATACCATACGGTACCATACACTAGTGTAGCCTACGGTAAACTTACCAGACCCCGTGAGCCGGTCCTATATAAAATCTTTTGAGATTTCAAATGTGATGCTACAGATTGACAGGAGTAGCATTTACGCAGAAGAGGAAACGAAAATCCAGGCTCCACATTGTGGATAAGAATGTCATGAATCCAACTTGGCCCGAACTCGGTGGCAAAAGACACAATTACCCGGCATTCGAAATTTTGGTGTGAATTTCCGTTTTCCAGTATTGTAGCTGACAGCCGTAATTTACCGTACGGTGTCGAACGTTTACAGTACCGTAACGTACCGTATTACTCGAACACTATACCGCTTGCCTGTATCGTGTCGGAATTCGAACGTGGTGAGAGGTAATCGAAGAGAGTGTTAGGAGGAGAGAACAAGATAGGTGAATATACACATGTATAGGCAGGGCCGCAATGTTTATTATTTTCTTGTTCTTATCTTCAATGACAAGTAATAGCCCGTGTGCGAACCACACGGTGCCGCAAGTGGTGACCACAGCAGAATGAAATCAGACACTGGTTGGGGAAGCTTTAACATTGTATAAGATATGAAAAGTTACTTGCAACGATGTAGCCCTTTTTTTATTTTTTATTTCCATTATATACCCTGACTAAAATAATTTGAGTAATTATATTAGGTGACTTATAGACCTTATCAATAAAGAAGACATAGTTACAGAAGAAATGGCTGAAAATATTAAATATTACTAAAAACTTCACTATAGACAACATTTTTACACAGTGGGGGAAGGGGACTACCACTTGGTAATAAAACCTTGACTCGTTCACCACTGGTTGCTCGAGGTAGAGCTACATAGAGTTGTCCATGACTAAAGACATCATCTCTGAGATCTATCCCAACATGAGAAAGGGATTGACCTTGTGCCTTATTCATAGTCATAGCAAAGGCTAGTCTAACAGGAAATTGAAGTCGTGTAAAGTCGACAGAGAGATCGCGAGAGGCTTGAGAAGTAATACGGATTCGAGGAATTAATACTTCCACTCCCTTCATTGTTCCAGTCATAATAACACCTTTATTCATAGTTCTATATTAGTAATCCATTTAATTTTAAGAGGAAAAGGTTAAAACTTACCTTGAATCAAATTTCTTAATAGAGCAGTGACTTTAATACGCGTACCATTGCATAAGCCGTGCCTGGGATTCAAATTCCGGAGTAACATTATTGGCACACCAACCTTTAATTGTAACTTATGTGGTGGGGTTCCTGTAGGATTTAGAGTATTTAAATATTCTGGTGTGTATATAGACTGATCTTCATCAGATACAGTATCAGCACTCAGGTATGTTTTAATTTCTCCTTCAATTGTATTCCTCCTCAACAAAGCATCATTCACCATGTCGACATCGATATTTCGAGCAGCCAAAATTGCTCTCTCAGAAAGATACTCTAAGGGAGAATTAATGATGGCTTGATGCTCGAGGAGAGGGTAAATTTCTTCCATCAAGGCTATAAGTGTATTTTGTTGAAGAAGCATGGATAGCCTAAGTTGTACCTTTCCAACATCGATGATACCATCAGGATTCTGACTTCCTTCTAGTCCAGTTCCAACCCGAAGAATATACTCAGCAAACTCTTGCTCCCTCTGACGACTTTCAGGATCCAATCTAGGATTCAAGAGTCGTACGTTCTCTTTCAAGACTAATGGCTTGATCTGATGCCAGTAGTTTGAGCGCTTAAGTGTCGCACTCACAATTTGAGCTCGTGATCCCCCTGGGACTACTGGTAGACATTGACAAAAGTCACCACCAAACAGGACTGTAATACCTCCAAATGGTTGGTTATTGCCACAAATATCACATAGCATCCAAGATACAGCCTCATATGCATACTTATGCTGCATGGTTGCTTCATCCCAAATAATTAATGATGTTTGTAGAAATACTTCAGCGGCT